>JAJHPF010000001.1:13286761-13311761 GCA_024447775.1 Carex cristatella
ATGCTTCTGGTTTTCCTTCCAAGTAGCATTCCTATATTTCATACCTGTTTCAGGTATTATTGAGAGCTTTTCTTTTCCCTTTTTCAAAAATTGGATTTCTGTGGCATCTATTTGATAGCAAGGAAACCAAAGGCAGGGCAGTAGCATTTGGGTTGTTTCAGATCTCCGTCCATTGTAAGAAAATTATAAACCTCACAGCTTTCCTAATTTCGATTACTGGACTTACCAAACTATTTCTTGTGCCTTATTCAAGTCCCTGGCCGATTCCCTAGCTGCCAAATATGTCAATGTGTTTTTGTGTAGGGAATAGAGAATTCATTTAGGATTAAGGTTTACTGTATATATAAAAATACGAAGTTATAGAAATATAGGAGTGATACTGGTAAAATGCCCCAAGCAGTTGGTGATATAAAGCGTTGACTGTGAGGTACTTTGTATTTTTTTTCCAGAAAAAAATAGACTGGAACCTATAGTTTGCATTTGTGTTAATATCTTATATATTAGTATTGTGCAAAGGTTTTTCTTATCACAGAGCTTGTCAAATGGTTTGTTGTGATGTTTTGCTTGTGTTGACTTTGTTTGCTTCTTTTGCTTTTTTCCTCTCTTATTTTTTGTGCAATAGAACTTTAAACTGTACATCTATTATCAACTGTATATATTCCTGTAAATTATGCCTAAGAAGCGGAGAAACAGCAAAGCACAAATTTCTGATCCTATCTTCCAAAAAACTTTACCCAATAATTAACTTTGCCTATGATGTCGTTTAACATACCAACCAACGGGAATAGGGTTTGTTGGGCTCATCTCTAGTAGCACGGATTTCGTTGGTCCCCTTTTGGAACTCATCTGAACTGTATATTTCCGATCGACCGGTTAGAATAGTTCTAACATTGATGATGTATATCTTTTATTTTTCTGATCCACTTCAAATCAATATAATTGGAAAGGAGATCAACTCTTAGCAATATAACTTGCAAGATATGCGGTTCGATGTGGGTCCTGTTTTCGTTAAATGGGCTATATTGGGCCAGCATAATGAACCTCAATATGGGCTTTTGTTTTGGTTTTGTGTGTTGAAGTTAGAAGCGCTGATATGCGTCAAGACAACCTAGTTCAGTCTCAAGCGCAATTCATAAAGAAAGAAAAAGCAAGAAAATTTAATGATTCTTTTTACCTAATGCGCTTGTTAGGATTATTGGTAAGTGGAGTTCACTTTTTGTCGACCTAGACTAATTAATATATAGACGAGGAAGCCATGTTTCAAAAGAATTTTTTTTTTTAATTTTTATTGTAGTGTTTTTTCGAATTGGCTTTGACCAAAGTAATCTCTTTTTTCTTTTTGATTTTGAAGGAAATAGGCGGGCTACTCGTACTCTCTCCAGTATATTTATTTGGAACAAGTAATATTTTGAAACTATATATGAGATCTTAGGAGGAAAAACCAAGGCTAAATAATTTGAAAAATAGTGAAAAGGCACAGTTGTTTTCCAACGCTTTAAGGGAACGTTAGGATTGAGTACAAAGTAAACTTCATCTAAATAAGACCAAAAAGAGAACAATTAACTACATTCTAAAGCTGGCTATTGAATTTGAGATGATGTCAAACATTTCACAATTAATGCCATTCAGGACAAAATAAGACCAAAAAGAGAACAATGACAGTACCAAAAAAGCCAACTCTCCTTCTATCATGGCATCTCTACTAGAAGTCTAGAACTCATAAGCAAACCTATTCCCCTAATTTGATCTCCATCACAAATTGACAAATAAAACAAGAAAAACATACATGAGATAACTATCAATAGAGAGAATAGCCCATATTCCCCATCTCACTGGTTCCAAGTGCACTCAGCTGATCCCATAGCTGATCATCCAACCAAACATCACCAGCACCGATAGAACTGATCGCACTGAAATCAGTCAGATCAGTGCATGACGGAAACTGGTCATGATCTGATGATGACCCTATTGCACCAACTTGTACACTACCATTGTTGGCTACTGGGTAGAAGCTGCTACCAGTATCATTTGGTTGGCAAGAACGAGTACTGTTCTTTGGAGGTGAAGATGCTCTTAGATAGCTCTCTGGTATAATACTGCTCAGATAGCCAGACTTAGTATCCTCTGAGAACAGGTTGATGTTGAACTGATCGCTCGTATACTTGTCATCACTGATCTCATGCAGTGTTGTATTACTGTTGTTATTATCAGTATAGACCTGGATATTTGGTTGTTGCACCGGGACTGCATGGTTTGCATGGAAGGAAGGGAATGAAACAGGCTGAACAGGATTGTTGAACTGGTAATTCTGAAATGTGGTGAAGAGTGCAGGGAAGTTAGAGAAAGGTGAACCAGTGCTGGTACCGGTACTGTATACAAAGTTGGTTCTTGCTTGGGTCCCTTTCATTGAAAGAGCGGCTCGATCGTATGCTAATGCGGCCTCTTGTGCAGTATCAAATGTACCAAGCCAGTGCCGCTCTTTCGTGGTGGGGTCACGGATTTCAGCAGCATAACGGCCCCACGGTCTGCGTCTCACACCAAGAAACCGGCCTGGTTCAGTTTGTTTCTTTCGGCCTCTTCTCTCACCAGGAGGAGATGGAGAGGGAGAGGTGTTAGATTGTGCTTGTAGTTGTTTAGGATCAGTGAAAGTAATGGGGATGGAGTTGGTAGCGTTTGCTTGAGCTGTGTTCATGGTTACTAGAGAGAGGAGGAGGTTGTAGAGAGAGAGTGTCACAGTGTGTGTAGGGAAGGAGTGGATAGTTGCGTGGAGCGAGGAGATGGGGCTAGGGGAGATTTAAACTAGAAGAGAGAGAGAGAGCGGGTGAGAGGGAATTAGGGAAACAAGGACACTGTAGATGGGATAGGCATGTCATGGGATCATGATCCATAACATAACATGAAAAATAAGGTTTAATATTAAGCATGTATTTCTTTTTTCATATTTGGATAAATAAAATTGTAAGATTTATGACCTTCTATATCTTTCTGTTTATTATGAGTTAGAACCATGCAATAAATTAATACGGTTTTCAGAGCCATACAATTAATTACCTCATGATATTTGGTTTTTTTTTTTAATGTTATCAATGATTATGTGCTTAATATAACATGAAGTTTCGACATTTAGGGCCTGCTTGGCAACATGAAAATTGTGTGGAAATGGTAATTTTTGATATGGTAATAGGAATATAAATTTGTGAATTCCCAAAGGTTTTTACCCATGGAAAATTTTAAATATGGGAATTTTGTTAGAAAGTTGATGAATATTGGTGTTGTGCATATAACATTGCATGTATTATATTAGAATAAACTGGCACAAATTAAACTGTATTAATTATATGAAAGTTAATGAACAACACACAATTTAAAAACTTCAACATATGGAAACAACCAATGTAAATACACAATCTATTTTAGAGGAAGTTTGATGCTGTAGGCGGAACTCTTGATGCTGGAAGAGAAAGTTTGATGCTGCAAGCGGAACTCTTGATCGATTTTGAGGAACTAAATTTTTATTCGCTCCCAATTTTTTCACTCCCGCATTTTTCGATCGACAGAGTTCCAGCGTCTGGGAAAAAAACGGAGGTCTGAGTCAATTATTTTTTTTGTAAGCAAAAGAGGGTAAATAACTCAAAATGGGCTTGTTGGAAACAAGAAATGGAAAACAAAACTGGACCGTCGAACAGGTGATGGAAAAAATGACCAATAAATTTACTTTTCCTTAAAATACCCATGGTAACTGGGAGTCCCGAACAGGCCCTTAAAAATTTAGTTGGTATAATTAATTAATAATGTTATTAAGTTGATAATAGACATCATTTAATTGTTTTTTTATTATATTTCTCCGTATGTTTGTTTGAGTATACATGGAGTCAATTGATTCTCATTTATTTTCAAAATTTGTGTACTTGTATAAAATTTTCTATATAATTTAGAGTAAAAAGTTGTAGGTATTGTAAAATTGACTTTCATATACAACGTGAAAATTTTATATGATCAATTGATCTCGATTCATATTTGATATTATAGAATGTAAGTCTGGTTCTGCCCAGTTGTTTGTTACTTTCTTAGTGCGGTGTATCTTCTTTCTAACTATGTTTGCTTGACATATATATCACTGTGATTCTAATTTCAGACTATATATGTATTAACAAAATATAATCACGGTCTAATCAACTAAACCTCTTGGTCTATATATCCAGTAGTTTATTATAAATATGTGTAGACTATCTCTGTTTCACTTGTGTTAATCAATTAATCATTTAATCTGAACGGAAGAATGCTCAAATGTCGCCTAAACGTGTATTGGGAACACAAAATTTTGTTTTGTTTGATGGGTTTCGTGCCCAAATCTCTGTTTAGAACTTGGGATTTTAAGTGATAATCCACATCTATACTATTGTCATATATTACTCATTGGATACCTAAGAATTCCTATTCCTATGTATTTTTTATTTTTATTTTTACAGAGTGAGTGAGGTCTGTCTGATCTAATTACACACGTCAGCTTGACATCCACAGGGATAATTCAAACCATCAAAATTAAAAAGATGATGGCTTTATTTCTTTTTAACCGTCCGATCAAAATTAAACGATCTTGATTAAATTAACATGAATATTTTAAGTTTGTAACATTATCACTCTTATTTTGTAGATGGTTTGCCTATTTTACGTCAGGTATTTATTAATTAAATAACTTAACCCACTTTTTTCAGATCGATCGAATGTGGATAACATAAAACAAAATAATGATAAACCCACTTTTTTTTATTTTTTTATTTGATTTTTTTTTGTGAACGATTTTGTTCAATTTTCTTTTACAATTTAGCATATATTTCAGGTATAATTTTAATATATACTTTTTTCTTCTTCTTAGAATAGGTTTTATTATTTTTTATGTCGTTCGTATAGGGGTGTAAACGGATACGGATTATCCGCGGATAATCCGCTCCGAATCTGCTTATTATTCGTATCCGGATTAAACGGATACGGATACTTGCGGATACGGATACGGATAATTTTAGTATATGGAAAAATAATGCGGATACGGATACGGATAATTCCGTGAGGATATAAACGGAGCGGATATCCGTATATATCCGGATCCGAAATTTAATCTTTCAACAGCTTTCAATTCATTTCATCCTTGCGAAATTTCCAAAAAAAAAACATACATGTTCGTTGAAGTCCAAGAATCTTGGTAGAAAAATTATATAATATATTAGGATAATGGATTGGTTCTCTGAACCAATAAGCAATTAGTCATACATAATCATCACGGTGCAAACTTAAAAAGACTATTAAATTTTTGTCAATTTAGGTAATCAAATTAGGTAATTTAAAATTATGAAGTTTAGTAGAATTACTCAATATTCGACAATTATCCACTCCATATTCGTATTCAAATCCGTATCCGTATCCATTTAAGACGAATATGGTTTTCAATTTTGGTATCCGTTTACTATCCGTATCCGCTTGTTGAAAAACGGATGCGAATATAGTATTAGCATTATTCGCTCCGAATCCGCTCCGTTTACACCCCTACGTTCGTAATTGATACTTAAAAAAATATTATTGAGTTTGGCTAGTATAACATCAGTGTCATTTCAACCTATATACCAACTTCAAAACCTATCGGATCGACTTCAAACGGTGAATCCAAACCGTTTAAACCGATCTACTTCATTAGTTGTGTGTTTACATGCAAAATTTATAATTTTTCGAATTTATTTAGTATCAAGTCAAGCGGTCAAATGTGTGAGTTTTTAAGTTAATTTGAATACATTCATTTTTCAACATTTTTACTGCTTGATTTGATACTAAAATAACTCGAAAATATAAAAAAAAATTGCATGAAAACACATAACTCATAAAGTAAATCAGTTTGAACAGTTTGAATTAGACATTTGAAGTTTATCCAATCAATTTTGAAATTAGTGTCATATGACACCGATGTCATACTAGCTGGACTCAATATTGTTTATTAGCTTTGTAATTTAAATGTATATTGTATCAAACTTTTGCTCAAGCTAGGTGTTCCTTTCATTTTTATTCTATGCTTAATTACTCTTATTATTTGACCTCCAAATATTGACAGCTTTTTATTACAATTTTCTTAAAGTGTGATTCAAATAACCCGTATTATGCCAAAACGATCTACATGCAGACTGTGCTTGGTTTAATCAAATCAATGCCACGTGTGCTGCCACCTGCACCTGCTGTCTATTTTTTTTTTTTTTTTTATGAACAGACAAGTTAATTAAATGTTATTTTAAGAAAATATAATGTTCTTCAATAAATTTTCTGGTTTATCAATAGGACATTAATTTTTAAACTACAACCTTAATTCTACTTATAGCATGATAACCAACCTAGCTATCAATATATTGCTTTTTTTTTTTAATATAGCATTAGCAAAAACACAATGGCAGTAGAGAATTAATTCATGCAAACCATGGGCGTCATATGGAATTCTATCTGTCTTACATGCATATGCATATAAAAAAAAGGCAAAGCTATGTATATCTAGCAATGAAATAAAATTGACCTAGCTAACATTTGAGACTTGCGTTGACAGTTGCAATGCTTCCAAATTAAAATTGAAACATAATCTTTAGTGGGACTGCTTTGCAATGCCTGTAGGATCTCACCCATGTGCAATCCGCATTATAGGATAAATAAAAATTGCATCAATTGGGAAGGGAGCTTGTTAATTTGTCACCTTCACAACTTCAAATTTTAATGGAGCAGTTCATTTGGTAATTAAAGAAACAACCCTTGAGGTGGATAAAGACATTCCTCCTAGTGGCATTCCTTTTTCCTCTATTTAGGCATTATGGCCCATTCACAGCTCCCGTCAATGTATCCCCATCTTATACTCACATATAAATATTTTCTTATGACACCAAAAAATTATGCATACTACTGATGGACCGGTATTGTGGCTCAAAAATAAAATTTTATTTTTGAAGTTATGATATGTAAATTCAAATACTCAATGTGATTCTACATTAAATTTTTATTGAAATTCAAATTTTGCATATATAGAAATTATGCTTGAATGGTAAAAGAAATTCGAAATAAATATTTTTTCTCATATTTAAAATTTGTACGAGAATAACAATATGATAAAAATATGGCATATTGCTGTCCAACTATCATTTTTTTATGGTGTATAATTGCCGAGGCCACAATTGTAGTTTATTTCATTACATGAGGCTATTTTTTAAGGTTCAAAAGTGCTTCCTTTTTTTACTGGTACGTTACTGGTACTGTCAGACTACGATGACCAGCTTTTATGCATGGTGATGGTCAGCGAATGGAGAATACACATCTTCCTCACTATACAAGCTGATAATCTCGCCAGGAAAAACAGTTTGGAAATATATGGAGGTCTGGAAATCTGTTGCACCATCTAAGGTGAAAATTTTCACATATCTTTTACTAATTAAGTGATTGGATTCTGACACATGACCTGATGCAAAGAAGAGAGATGCATTGTGAGATGAAGTGTGTGATGTGCGAGTCATGTTTTTTAGAAACATCTCACCATATGTTTTTTGAATGCTCAAATGCACTAGAGGGTCTTGGGAAGATTTAACTCACTTCTACATAGTGCAAACTCGGTACAAACCACATTAGAAGGTTCTTCCATATTATATTGTGGAGTAGCCGAGCAACATAAGAGTACATGGACTTCACTATTTATGTCAGTACTCTGGTCCTTGTGGAGGCAATGTAACCAGGCTATATTTTGGGGTGTAAAACAGCCAACACGGCGAGTGGCAAATCGAGCAATGGAGAATGGAGTTCTTTGGTACCGGTACTATGATAAAAGAGCAAACATGGGGTACCAAGTTAATGGAGCGTACTAGTACATACAGAGACAGAAAATTACAAGTGTAATTAATGCTGTAATTGAGTAGGATTCGATGTTGTAAGAAAATTTATCAATAAAATCTTGGTAGTTACTACTAAGTTCTCAAAAAAAAATTAATTTAACAAGGTTAACATGGAGGATTTTTTTAAAGTATGTACATTCGGTTTCTCTTGTTAGTTACTACTAAGTTCTCATAAAATATATGCCTTCCTCTAAAGTGTGTACATTCGGATTCTCTTGTTATTTGTGTCATACTTATATCTAACTAAAGAACTAAATAACATAACTAGTCAATTATATGCATTATAAGCAAGAAAATTCTACTCGTGTATACATTAAACTTGAGTACTTGATTAACTTTGAGAGAAATTAAGTAGTCTGTAAGCCGGAGATGTGAATCAATTATGTTCCTTTTCGCTATTTCAAGGTTTAAGTTATGTTAAATGGCCTTCACGTGAGAGAGGTCATTTGAAGGGCCCATGAATTCTTCTATGTTTGACTGATTACTCATTAAAAACCAAACTAAATATTTATTAATTGAATGTCCTCTCTACTTCTAAAGCATGAAAAAATTAATGAAGAATGCTCAGGCTAAGTTCCAATCAAAACATATTTAATTGCCAATCATGGGGAGTTAATTGTAATTGTGGACAATATAAACAAGGCCACAAGGGGACTATAGCTTTCATGTCATTACAAATTAAAAGTATAATTTTAGAAACCAACTGATGATGATGACTCAAATGGGTCAAAAGCAAAGAAAAAGTAGTATAAAGCCATTAAATGTTTAATCCTATAGAAGCAATCAAATTAAGTGGGTATCATATGAACATGCTAATCAAGTGCAGACAAGTTTAAGTGTTTAAACAACTAATTAATTTCTCTATACAATTTAAACCAAAAGACAAAAGGATCAACAAGACGCATGTTCCAAATTACTTTTTTTTTTTTTTTTTTGAATAAGCATGTTCCAAATTACTTGTTAATTAGTGTTAGTCGCATAGAAAAACAAGAAAACAAATTATTTTCCCGGTTATATATATACAGATTTTGTCTGTGTTTCAAATTAAATGAGGTGCGAATATTTCATATTAAGTACTCTGTATGAGACAACCCTATTATATTTGTAGAGTGGTTGTGAGTCAATAATACGGTGCATCGAAATCCAAATTTGCCTCAATTTTTTTATATTTTGTTTTGGTATATACTACTATTTTAGAAAAAAAAAATTATAATTGATTTTAACCAATTATATATAACTATTAAAAATATCTTAATATTTATCAAATTTTATTTAAATTTAACCATTTTTATCGATTTTAAAAAACATATTTTCGCCAACTCCATCTAGAATCAAATCTCTCCACACATATATACCAGATACATCGTATAAATTAATTCACTGCAATAAAAAAACAACCGTATGATAAAATCAATATGAACCATTCAAAAAAATTAGTTTACCAGAGAATGAATTTACGGATGAGATTGCAAGGTATATACCTATTGCAATGTAGATCAGTTGACATTTAATTAAAAGTGGCTTTTAAAAAAAACATATAATTAAAAGTATATTTTCTCTCTTCTCATTTTTCAATCCTCCGCTATTTTTGTTTTTGTTTTTTGTTTATTTAATGAGTGAGGCCATAGTATTATGCAAAATGCGGATTACACTTAATTATGAATTAATATTTTCATTTTCAAAGTTTAAATATTAGATCTAAAACATTCAACATGATCTCCATATAAAAATTTACATACTAAATTTTCTATTTTTTTAGAATTTTTCCACTGCTTTTTTTAAATAGATACAATATCACTACTTTTAAATGATCATAAGTATTTAGACCAAGTGAATTTCTACCCATCTAAAACAATAGTAAAAATAATAATGAGAAATTTAATTTTTTATTTGCAAGTATATATCTGTATAGAGATCATCTTGAATGGTTCATATCGACTATTTGGATTTTGAAAACAATGATATTGATCCATAGTACGGACCAATCCATGCTATGTGGTGTACCATAGCCTCACTCCTTTTAAATTACATTTTTTGTAGTGTTTTTTGGTAAGATTTTTTTATACGAAATAGCACATCTATTCAAGATCATAAGAAAAAAATATGACAATAATCTCTTAAAATGTTTAGGTCAAAACAAATAATTCGAATCATCTATTCATGTCTTGAAATCAAAATTAAGTCCTAAAGAATCAAAGGATCTATATTTTGCGTCTACTCCAAGTTTTTTTAACAAAAAAAAAAATCGAAATGAATTAACCGTGCAAGTGAACCACACATCTCCAATATCTATTATGAACCAATCAGTAATAAATGTGAATAACCATGCTTCTGTAACAAAACACTTAATTATTAATTGTTGGAAAAGAAACATCACTCATAAATAAAAGTTAATAATTAAATTCAACAAACCAATTAGCACAAAAAAACAAAAATTAAGGACCCTACCAATTAAAATCTTAGTGTTATTATTAGAAGAACAAGGCAACTGATCTAGTAGATTAGCAAAATTGAAGACTGAGCTCCCGAATTTATTAATTATATAATTATGATTGTGAACAATGATATCATGTTCAAATTGAGAATGGCACTGCTCAGTCAATCTTCAAATCTAGTTATAATTCTTCTAAAATTCAATATAAAATTTGCGTAGAATCTTTCACTTTTAAGTCATGTAAGTTATATAATTTAGTTTTATCCCAAAATATTATGTCAAAAATAGTCTCACCAGTTTGCAAATACCCGCTGTATTTAGAATGCTAATAAATTAATTTATTTTTTATGATATAACTTTTTAATTTGTGTGTTTTTCCATTTCTTATTTTTGAAAATAAATTAATAGGCAAGAGACTTACATTGCTAAATTGCTAATAACATGCATTTTCTTATATTTTGTTTTTATGTAATTGTTCCGTAAACATTTTTTTTTAATTAATCAAATTGTTGATTGGCCAACTAACCTTAAGAAAAAAAAATATCTTTGTATGATATAAGGATGATTCTGATGTGCACTAAAATTTCCACATACATATGTCTTAATAGCATCATATGATTAAAACTAAAATTTGAGAACTTCAGAAACTTTTTCACTCTGTTAAATAAAAGTATACTTTTGTCATTTAATTTAATTAGTAAATGAAAAGTAATAATTTATGTATATATATATAGAGCTGGGCTACGGTGCTTCATGGAGTAAAACAAGTTAAAACAAGTTTTTACTCCATGACACTATATTTCCATTTTCAAAATCCAAACAACCGATCCGAACCACTCAACATGATCTCTATATTGAAATGTGTTTGGCGACCAAATTTTATATTTCTTGAGATTTTTTTATTTATTTATTAAGCCACTTTGAAAATCGTTGATCCGATGGTCCATAAATTTTTACTGTTTTTTTTACTGTTCACAGTAGATCGGTGATTTTCAAAGTGGCTTAATAAATAGTAAAAAAAATTCCAAAACATGTAAAATTTAGTCTCTAAGTACATTTCAATATGGAGAACATATTAAGCGGTTTGGATCGGCTATTTGAACTTTGGAAATGAAGATATAGCGTGGAGTACAAACGTGTTTTACTCCATGTCTCATCCTAATCAATCTCTCTCTCTATGTATTATTTGTTTTGAAAAAAAATAGCATTATGTAAATTTTATCTTTTGAAAGTCTAGCTCCTTAGTAAAGGGTATTGAATTTTTTTTCACCCTTTAAAAATTAATAATTAACTTGACTAAATTACAATGTGATCGATTTGGTCATAAATTAAACATTTGGCTCTTAAAAAATATGTTATGAACAGAAAATTGCAATCATTATGGATTCTATATTTAAGTATTTTAGAAGAGCTAATCCTGGAATCTATGACTCACCTTGACTTCTCCACTAAGATTGTGAACTTTGATGCACATGATCAGCTGCTAGTGATATCCCTGTTTGGGGAAAAAAAGAAGCAAACCTTAATCATTACTTCTTTAATTAGGATGCTCAATGTTTGTTAATTTCTTTTTGTTTTATTCGGTTTATTTTTTTTTATTTTCTATAATTCTAAACTCCCTACTTAGTAGCATATAAGCACAACACAATTATTGACCGGATTTACTGTTTAAAAGTTTATGATATGGCCATGAAATTATATATCTGCGAAAAATATTGACAATCTTAGCTATTCTGAGTGCATAAACATAGTCAAATAGAAATGCATATGATTTGTGTGTTGTATAGTCAGAACAGTGTTGATAATTTCTTTATTCTAAATGACCTCTGTTACGATGTTGAAGTACGGCAATGGTACTTCTTACGGTGCATATATATATGCTGCGTATATTGAGCATGAAATGAAGGTCGATAAGAGTTCACAAAATATATTAGATAGAATGTAGTGGATTTAAAATCAAGTTTTAATCTTGTCAACAATAATTAAAAAGTATTAGAATCTATTGACAAAGAAAATAACGTACAAGAATTGACAAACTAACTAGCTATATATGTATTTCAAATATAATTAGATTTAGCGTTGTTAATTTTGAATGTAATTAATTAATCCGTGTGCGATCAACATGATGTATATAAAATCATAAGATTTGATATATGTTTAGTTATCAAAATAATTTAAACTTGTAGTGACGATAATTGTAAAATATCAACAAAATTCTATATTTATGATATTTGGTAAATTTAAATCAATGCTCAAAATACACATAAATATTAATTAATCACTGCTCAAGCTACACATAATTTTCTAATATTGTCTTAACTAGATTAGTTATGAAAAAAAAAATATTAAGATTGTGAAACTAAAATATTTTCAAATTAAAGGATCCTATATATATTCCTATCCCATTAGAAAATGGCTGAGTGAAAATGAAAAAATAATTACCAGTACAAAACATATTAATGAGAAACAAATTAAAGTAAGTTGATCACTTGAGATAGCAATGTCTGCCTAGAGATAACCTCTTTAAAAGCAACAAAATGAAGCTAGGCCCCAGAAATGCACATGAAGCTAGCTAAAAAAGATAACAAACTTTTTTTCCCCCTCTATCTTCTAGTTGTAGTATCCAGATCGACTTCATCCATAGCCACACACGAACTCCAGTGTAATTAAGTTACATAGCTGGAACACTAGAGATCAATCAATAGATCAGGCAAGCTCATGACTTGCAAAGGGCTCAGCTACACACTACACTCCATGCCTCCATGGTAGTTTTTGACTCTTAATTTTCTCTGTTGTGGTCAATACAGTAGTACTGGATAAAGGCTGCTAACATGAGCCTGGATTTTCTGTTTCAGCACAAGACATTATTTGTGTGTAGCGGGTTTCTGTACGTCTCATTGGCTGAACGTATATTTGATATATCTATGCAAGCTTGTACGGTTAGAAAACAATAAATATTGAATGGCTTCGTTTAATATAGGTAGATTTAAAAATATTTTAATTATTTATATATTCTATTGTAAGCTAGTTCATATATATTGAAGCTTATGCGAAATTATGAATAAAGTGACACAAGCTTTGACCTATTGTGCTTGGGAGTAAGATACGTGTGACAAGGAGATGTAATAAAAAAATACAAATTAATTTTGGCTAATTTAAGTATCATTTAGTGCATATCTTCTTAGCCAGCTATTACTTATTTTTTATTTTACTAAGTAAAGTTGTGTTATGGATATCTTCTTATCCAGCTATTCTTTATTTATTATTTTACTAAGCACTGAGTTAGCAGTCTATTCATCCAGTCCATGTTTTGTTTACCTATACCAGCTATCTATGCTATACTTATTTTGCTAACATTGAAATAAATGTATATTCTATTACTTGAGTGCATATTCCTGGAATAAAATATGTTAAAAATAATAAATATTATTTTGTAGTTCATATCTAATTGAATTTTTGTATATTTAACATGATTTTATTGTACCCATTTTTTTAGGTAACAATATTTCTCCATGCTTGATAATTACAATGGTTTATTGTTTTGTTAAGCATATTGACTTATAGGATCAATTTACAAATTAAAATTTTCAGTCCTTGACTCTTAAATTAGTGATATATTGTGTTTCTTCTTCATGAACTGAAAGCAACTTTTTAATTGAAAGATGCAAGTTGTCGCAAGTAGTTCATGAGTTCGAAATAGATATGTCATGTTACGATGTTATAGGATATTTGAGCTGTAAACATTATAATTTGTTCATAATTTTATGTAAGAAATTATGTCATGAGAGATTTCATTTATCCATGTTGGTTGTTTCAATTTGAGACTGTTATGCAATTATTTTTAAAATTTTGTGGGCAAAATATGAGGATTTTTAATATGATATTTAATGCTTTTATCAAAACAGTATTCTTTTAAAAAAAATAACAAAGAAGCGCGTTGTGCAGTATTATTGCTTATTTTTGTATTTTAGAAACCCATTTAAATAGAAAAAATAATTTTGATACCAAAATTGCACCTTTTCTCTTTAAGTAAAATATGAAACTTGATTTTACAAAAATAATGGAAGCCATCAGTACAACTAATTACCACCCACTCACTTCACAGTCATCTTCAAACAAAGTGTAGCACAGAAAAATCACGCTCTCCTTTTGCGCCAAAAGAAAGGAAATTTTTACAAAATGTGATTTTTAGTCTGTGGATCCGTTGATACATATCCTTCTCTTACTTTTTTTTTTCTTCCCCTCACTTAGTGTCAATTTTTTTTTCATATTCTACAATTTTTGTTTTAATTTTCGTAATAAAAATTATGATGTCCAACATCTCATGTTCCAAAAAAATCAGCTTCATATTTTAATATAGAGAGAGTGTCTTCTATGGACATAAGGACCTATTTATAAAATGAACATATTTTTATTTTCAAAGTTCAAACAGTCGATCCGAATAGTTCATCGTGTTCTCCATATTAATATGTGCTTGGAGACCAAATTGTGCATTTTTCTGAATTTTTTTACTATTTATTAAGATGGGTACAAAATTCAATGGTCTGAATTTGATATTTTTTGTACCCATCTTAATAAATAGTAAAAAAATTCAGAAAAATATAAAATTTGGTCTCCAAGCACATATTAATATGGATAACGAGTTGAACGGTTCGGATCGACTGTTTGAACTTTGAAAATAAAAATATGTTCATTTTACAAATAGGTCCTTATGTCCATAGAAGTCTTTGCCTTTAATATAATATGTATAAATTATTATACTAAAAAATGTCTAAAGGATAACACTTTAAAAACTTGAAGAGCAAAGCTTTTATTTTCGTTCTTATCCTAATTGGTGGTTCAGTTTACGCATGGCGAAAAGGAGCATTAGAATGGTCTTAACTAAATATTCAGAAAAATGGAAAAAAAAACAAGGACAAAATCCTAATAAGACAGTTATGAATTTGATTGACTTTTCGTTACTTGATCAAACAACCTCCAATTCAGTTATTTCAACTACATCAAATGATCTTTCAAATTGGTCAAGACTTTCCAGTTTATGGCCTCTTTTATATGGTACTAGTTGTTGTTTCATTGAATTTGCTTCATTAATAGGTTCGCGATTTGATTTTGATCGTTATGGATTGGTACCAAGATCAAGTCCTAGGCAAGCGGACCTAATTTTAACAGCTGGCACTGTAACAATGAAAATGGCTCCTTCTTTAGTGCGATTATATATATTAAAAGATTGAAAATTTAGGTATGGACGAGAAATATTGAGAGAAAGAAATGAAGGAATTTGGATCCCCAAAGCAACTCAAATTTTGAGTTTGGATCAAGACCGCTCAATCTTCTCTGGCACAAAAAGACATGTACATTGAGAAAGAGAAGATAACACAATTGGCTAGGAGAAAAGTTCTAGAATTGTTGGTTACCCAAAAGTCGAGAGTTCGATTCCCCTTCACGACTTCACAGCTTCTGAGAAGATTAAAAAAAAAAAAAAAAAAAAAAAAGAAAAAAGACATGTACATTACAGTTCGGATCGGTCCGGGTCTAAACTCAAAAGTAAATTAGAGTTACCGTAGGATCGACATGCTAAATTGGAAATTGGTGTTTGGTTTTGAAGGAAGTCCAAATAGCAGCTAGGGACAATTAATTAGTTCCGACAAGTAACAGAAAACGATGTACCTTGGACTGGGCTAAGCTCTATTCATGTTCATGTTCCAAGTTCAATTCTCTATACTTCCCGAGCCCTCCATCGCATAGGGTAATAATGTAGGTCTGTTCAATTAATTCTGTTCTGCTGTTCATGAGAAGCTGTTAAATATATAGTTAACTCAAGTTCCTCTGCTCACAATGGAGGATTGGAGTCCATATCCTGTGAGGTAATTACCGAATATTATATTTATGTTTAGATCTGAATCATCCTATCAGAATTTTGAATTTTGAGCTAATTCGATCGGTCTGAGGTGAAATGTACACTCCTTTATAGAAATATGAATTCCTTGCAAGAGAAGAGACAACAGCTTCAGGGAGTACCTCTGCGGTACATAGAATACTTCTAGCCGAGTTAAAATCGATTCGATGTCTATTTACAATATAAACGTTAATTATGTTTTGATATTTGTGTCACTTTATTATTTTATTTTTTTTTAAAAGGCAAATGTCCATTTCAATTATAATTACAATAGAAGTTTAGGTCCAAGTATAAAATTCTGTTTAGCAAAATCAAACACAGCAATGTACTAGCCAAAATAAAAATGCATCAGAGCGTATGAAGTAAATCAACCAAGCTTGGGAAGAGGATAAACTTCAAAAGTAAACCAGATTAGCAACTACTAAGCCACTCAACAGAGGGCTGATGTTATAAACTAGGTGCAAAAATTGTTACATAAAAACAACAAATAATTATGTATATAAAATGTAAAACAGCAAAATTGTTCACATTTCAGAACGAAACCTCAAGAAAAAAAAAAGTTTTTGTTGGAAACTATTTACAACGCTTCATTAATGTCAAAGAGCAAAAATTGAATTTATATAAAACGTAAAGCAACAAGCTTCTTCTTCTATTCGGAATATCTAAATCTTAAAACAAATAACCATATCATAAATCACATATAAGAACTAGTTTTTTAATTAATAGCAAAGACATATGAAAGTTTAACGTTAATCTTAATTTCTTTAAAAATTAATATTATAAATCATATATTATCTGACATGCAATGATGCAATCTTACAAAATAAGAATATTGTAAATCATATTGTTTTCAGACTATCAAGATGGATACCATACTTATAATTTATATCATTGTACTTCACACTCCTAAAATATGCAACTATAAATTTGAAGCCGTACTCTACCTATTTGAATTGTACATCCTTCCAGCAGCTAGTAACCTTTTCTTCTATTTTATTTGAACTTTTTATAAAAGTGGAGATCGATCCTTTTGAAAACTAATTAGTTTGATAATACTTTCTTAAAATCAAGTCCAAGGAAATTTTAAATTAGAAAAAGAAATAAACATGTTTTTCTTATATATATATTGGATTAATGTCAATTTTCATGTATTCTAACTCTAAGGTCCATCAAATGTCGTTAAATATGAATTGTAGCAATTCAATTGATGAATAATGAAATATACATAAAATTTTATAATTTTTTATGTATACAATATACATAAAGTATAGCAACATCTTACTCAACCAAATAAATTAATTTTAGTTGTGACACCAACTACCAAACAAGATGTAAAATATGAGGAGTAACATAGAGTAACCAATTTAATCCTCATTAATTTTACTTCACAACCAAACATGACCTTTGTGAACTCAACTATAAAACCTATCGGATAGATTTCAAATGACGAATTCAAACCGTTGAATTCTACTTTACAAGTAATGTGTTTACATGTGAAAATTTTGAAGTTCCGAAGTAATTTAGTATAGAGTCAAGTGGCCAAAAATTAGAATATTTATAAATTAATTTTAATGTATTTATATTTTGGATGCATTTTGACCACTTGATTCCATACAAAATTAATTATTATTTTTGAAATGTTTGCACGTAAATGCATCACTCGTAAGATAGAAGAATTTAACAGTTTGAATTCATCTTTTAAAGTCAATCTGATAGATTTAGAATTGAGTTCACAAAAAAACTTGATGAACTTAAGAACACTCTAAGTTCTACTCTTGAAAATAAATTTACTTTTGGCCGTTGACGATATTGTCAAGTTAATTAGTTGTAAATAAATCAACCCTTTAAAAAAAGCTTTAAGCTCATAGCCATTTCATGAATATCAAATCACAAATAAGACTATATACTATTTCATTTTTTTTTTTCTTGGAAAAACTATGCAATTAATTCAATTTTTTTTATTCAATTATAAAGGGTACATAATTAAAATTATCAAAACTGGATATGGAATATATTTAATATTAGATCCTTTATATAGTAAGATGAAACCAACATCTAAAACTAAAAGAGGAAAGATCCACTTACATTATTTTTTTTTTTGTAGCACAAAATTACATCATATATTTTCAAAGTTTTTAAAGTCCAAACAATCGAGATTCAAACTATTCAACATGATGGATATATTAAAATGTGCTTGTATATCAAATTTTACATTTTTTTAATTTTTTTTTCTATTTATTAAGTATTTTACAAAATCATTTTTTCAGACCATGGAATTTTTGTACCCATCGTAATAAATAGTAAAAAAATTTAAAAAAATGTAAAATTTTATCTGGAAACACATTTTAATATGTCCATTATGTTGAATGGTTTGGATCAACTATTTAAACTTTGAAAATGTAAGATGTAATTTGGTGTCACTAAAAAAAAGTGTAAGTGGATTTAGGGGCGGAGTCAGACTTTCAAGCTATAAGAGTCAAATACAGATTGGGGATCAATTATATAAAATATTTTCATGTTGAGTGAGGGTCAAATTAACAACACTAGTAGCATTTTATCCTAAACTATATAGAAAATCATATAAAAGTATAGATTTTTTGAAAATTAATAGAGGTCAATTGACTCATTCACTCTACGTTGCTTCGCCCTTGAATGGATTCCTCCTCAAACTAAAATTATCCATGAAAAATTTGCAATGGACAACATACAAAAGTTCTAACAATCTCCATGGCGAAAATTTCGTAATTGTTAAACTTTATGGAAGCAAATCTGTTGCGATTCTAAAGGATCGCAGGGTCCTGCGATTCCAATCTCAACTATTCACTTATTGAAATGCAACAATCTCAAAAGAAGTTAATTTTGTGTACAAATCTCAAAATATATAAACGGTTTTGATTGGAATCGCAGAAGATTTATTTCCAAACTTTACAGGGGGCTACGTGCAAACGCTCAAATCAGATGGTAACGGACTAACGGTACAGTGCTTGATGTCATCCAGAGGTACAGTGTTTGATGTCATCCAAGATTAGTGTTATGCATTTGGACGGAGAGGGTCTCTCGAAACCTTATTCTTTCTATGGCACGTCGGTGCAATTTTTCGTGTTTGCGTAAAATCAATCCACAAATTAATGAGCTATTCAATACGAAATCTATAGGATTGGGTGCACAACATATAGGGGTGCAAACGGATACAGATTATTCGCGGATAATCCGCTCCGAATCCGCTTATTATCCGTATCCGGATTAAACGGATACGGATACTTGCAGATACGAATACAGATAATTTTAGTATATGGAAAAATAATGCGGATACGGATACGGATAATTCCGTGAGGATATAAACGGAGCGGATATCCGTATATATCAAGATCAGAAATTTAATCTTTCAGCAGCTTTCAATTCATTTCACCCTTACGAAATTTCCAAAAAAACATACATATTCGTTTAAGTCCAAGAATTTTGGTAGAAAAATCATATAATCTATTAGGATAATGGATTGGTTCTCTGAACTAATAAGCAATTAGACATGCAGAATCATCACTGTGCAAACTTAAAAAGACTATTAAGTTTTTGTCAATTTAGATAATCAAATTATGTAATTTAAAATTATAAAATTTAGTAGAATTACTCAATATCCGACAATTATTCGCTCTATATTCGTATTCGAATCCGTATCCGTCGATTATCCGTTCCATATCCGTTTAAGACGGATATGGTTTTCAATTTTGATATCCGTTTACTATCCGTATCCGCTTGTTGAAAAACGGATACGAATATAGTATTAGCATTATCCGCTCCGAATCCGCTCCGTTTACACCCCTAACAACATATCTAACAGGTGGAGCAAACTCTCGCTGCGTGCCGTGCTCTAATTGAATTTGGGTGTAAGCGTTGGGTCCATTCCTGCGAAGGTACAAGCTCCTCTCCGAATCCCCAAGCTTTTTTGTGCATGTTACTGGTGTTTATATGATTGGAGGCGAAAGTAATACAATGGCATGATAATAGTACATACAGAAGTTACCACAGAAGAACCAGACCACCCATGAAAAACCCTTACAGTAGCATTATGTACCTCTTCAGAGTTCAGCCCTTTTCTCCACACCTGTAAGGCTGTAACGGCGACCGTATAAAGAGAGAGCGAGACAGTGAGAGAATGAAGGGAGAAAAGGGGGGATAGAGCGGGGTGCGTGTCCTCTGAGATATCTCAAACTTTGCATGACCGACGTGTCCGGTGCCTATTCGGGGAAACGTAGGGGGCCAGTATTATTTGAGCATTGAGATTCGTATAGAACGTATTTGAACGATCGAGATATTCCATAAAGTCACGCAAAGTTTGAGATATCTCAGAGGAGGCGAATTCAATAGATAGGGGACGGTGTCACGTGTCGACGACAACTAGATTGAAGAGGGCCGTCTGTGTACATTCTTGCCACGAGTCGATCCATTGCACCGCACGACACGTTCGATCTCCACCGAGGAAGGGGGGGTGTCGCACTGTAGCGCCTGCTACAGTAACTCGCGGCTGATTTGTACACCACCACCAACTGCGCCACACAGTACAAAATATAAGACTATTATTATATACCGTAATATATTGTATTGTTATTAGGAATATGATGACAACAAGGTGGATTTTTGCTGGTAACTACAGTTTCTGGTACAGTGGTATTTGACAGTCTGATTGTACTCTGGTTCCATCCCGGGAAAAGAACAGGTGATTTTTGCTTGCACCATTTTTGCTGCCTTCACTTCCGATCCATGATTTTAATTATACAGAATTACAGACTACTGACTACTGATTGTGTGATGTGCATTTTAATTGTTCTTTTCGTTTTTGTTTGAGGAAATTAAGTGTTTTATTATTGGTTTCAAATGTTGTGTTATTAATTTTAATAGTATGTTTTTCTTATTTAATTAAATTAGTGTATATATAGATTTTTCCTGGTAGGGAGTATATATTTAAGCGTACATATTTCCTGACAAATGACAACAGCACATTGTTAAATGGATCATTAGCATGAAACCATCTTAGCACAGTGACGTTGGAGATTACTACACTAAACAATGAATGTTATTTCAAACCCCCCCCCCCCCAATAATGCTGTGGTTGTGATTAATAATGGATTATAGACTTGCCTTTGTTGATATGAATTATGCAATTAAAAATAAACTGTTCGGATCAGTTGTAATACATGCCGCCCTCTATGATATAAGGTACTCAATTGAACAATCAGTATCCTATACAAAATTGTACTTAACATGATTGCAGTATACTAAACAAAATTGTACGTACTAATTAACTTGATTGAGACCACCACACCAGTTTAATCATCATGTAATCATTAGAGTTGCTGTCGGGGGCGGGTAGGGTTCAGATACTATTATATTGGAATCCATATTCTAAAAGGATTCGGATATATACTTATTATTTTCAAACCGGACTGTGTCCAAATATGGATACCGCGTCTAATAATACACATTTTGGGTCTAGTATTTCGGTTTCGGAACTTGTTTGTAAATTATCGGGTCCAGTCCGGATTCAGAGAGAGTATATGTAATTAACAATCATTAATTTGAGGACCTTTTATTCTTAAAACTAATTATAATTTCTTAAACATCTCATATAATATATTATTATAATATATATTAAAATTTCTCCAAAATCAAAATTAAACTATTGTTCTTGTTCATAATATATATATATATATATATATATATATATATATAACATGGACATGGTATATAACAAAATAAATAATTAAATATAATAACTCGAAATTAATTTGATTTTATGGTATAACAAAAGGGTATTAAAATTTGATATTTAAGTTTTTATTTCTTTTCATTTAAAATTTTTTAGTATAGGAGAAGAGATATTATTTTTAGAAAGTAAAATATTGGAGATGTGTATTAAATTTATTTTCTAATATATGATATGATATTATTATAAATATATGTTTTCTAAAAAGGTTACATGTAGTTGCCTTTTCATAGTTATTAATCTATATTTTTATCTTAATTAATTATAAAGAATTATATTAGCATTGTATCGATAACTATACGAATATTGGATCGATCAGGTTTGATTTGTGGGTCAGATAATTAAATCAAATTCATATCTTTTCCATTACAATATCAGTTTCGGTTCGGATCCGAATAAGATATTTTAAGTACAATTTGTAACAATTTCATAATTTAATTGGTTGTATTTTTAAACTATATCCTATCCAAATTATCCAGATCCTGATCAGTTCCGATCCAGTACTGGATTGGGTAAACCAGATAATCGAGTAAAAGTAACACCTCTAGTAATCATATATGAGTATGGTACTTTGTATAGTGCGGATTGGCTCGTACTATAGATCAATATCTTCATTTTCAAAGTCTAAATAGTCCATATGAACCGTTTAACAATATTTATATGAAATGCACTTGTATATCAAATTAATTTTTTTTTTTCAATTTTTTAAGATAGATAGAAAACTACTTGATATATAAATTATGGATCATTTAAAAGTAGTAATTTTCTGCATATCTAAAAAAGAAGTAAACAAAATTCTAAAAAGTCTAAAAATTCTAAAATGTAGTATATATGCAACTATATTTTCATGTTAAACGGTTCAAATTGACTATTCAAACTTCTAAAAGAAGATATTGACCTATAGTACAGACTAATCCACGCTATGCATTGTCATATATAACGTCGCTCACCCCATACATGCATATTTTTAAAATCTTGTTTGCTACAATTATAATGCACACCAATTATTGGTGCATGCCATGTATACCACTTAGTGTTGTAATGTTGCTGTATACAGTTACGTTCCTGCTGCTCGCTACTGCAATATATATGTAACACTTGCTAGTTTTGCAATACATACTAGCTAGCTACTTGTTACAGCTGCAATGCAAACTGGCTGGCTTGTGGTGCAATGCACACAGCTGTATGAATTGCCTGATTTCATACTCGATCGATCGCCTCTCATTGAAACATAATTAATATATATTCATTCCACGTCCACTTAATTAAGCAACATAGGATAAAAATACATATCACCGTACGTCAACAATTCTTTCATTTGAATTGCATGGTTCAATATTATGAAGAATAAATTATAATCTGTTTTCTACAATATTATTGCATGAGCAGCGCATTGTACGGATCGATCGATTCCATACTAGATACATTAATTAATTATCTGAAAATTTGCGGTGAAATGATAAATGCACAATTAATGTTTATATTTTCTTTAACAAATGTTATTCAAGCCATCTTTAATTAAATTAATTTTTACATAGATCGAATTAATAGCGCGCAGGAAGGCATGCAGGAACATGTCAAGCTAGCTAGCACCTACGATGTATAATTTTCTTTCTCCTATATTTCTTGGTTACAACGTGTTGAAATGAAAGCAGGTGTCAGAGGGAGAATGCATCAGAGCGAGCGTGTGTGTACTTGGGTACGTGCCCGGGTCTCCAGGATTTGACACGGAAGACAGGGAGGGGCCAACACACTACAAATGCAATAATAAAAAAGCGACACTTGTTGTTGATTTGATGGAATAATAAGGATAATTAATAATATCAATAGCTACATATATAGAATATATTCAAAGTCTTATTTGATGTGTTTCTAACCAAACCCAAACCAGACGAGGCCGACTTGTCACTATAGATCGAGAGGTGTCACGGTCCCATTCCCTCTCCTATTTCAAAAAGGCAAGTTTTGGACCCAAGGATCTACTTACTGTAGCACTTCGCTTTTGGTCTTCTATAAAAAAAAAAATCCCTTTTAATTTATTCTTCTTCAAATAGAAATCACAAAATAAATAAAAAGAATCCCGTTTTAGTTAGGCCTTATTTGTTTTTATAAATAAAATAAATGAGGCTCAGTTAGTAGCCCATAATGATAAGTGTAAGAATCTAGTTACTGCAGGCTGCAGTACTCCAGTTGGTTCTGATACAGCGGATAAAAATTAAAAGAAAAAGTAAAAAAAAATTCCCTGTTTTCTTCTTCAAAAATAAATAAATGAAGAACAAAAACAAATCCCCTTTTGGTTAGGCCTCATTTGTTTTTTAAAACTAAATAAATGAGGCCCAATAAGTAGCCCATAATAATAAGTGAAAGGAATAGTTTAATCGTTCAATATTTGGGCTCATAATTAAAGTTGATCATAGTTTAATCCCCTCATCTGTTTTCTTTATTTGGGCCTTTTGGGCCTTGAATCATAGATTTGGTTAGCCCTAATGCTCCATTGCGACTTCGACTACGCGGACAAAAGTTGAATTCTTTTAGCCAGCACCACCACATTTGTGTTATGCAAAATTAAGGTAGAAATTATATAAGAACTTATAACTATGTAAAATATTTATTTTTATCGGGCAATCTGGCAAAGGACAAGGATACATCGTTTTTTTATTTTTACATTGATACACATCTTCTTTTGTCTGAAAAAACGAAGAACTCAACTATGTAAAATATATTTGTGTTGATCCGTCGATACAAAATTATATGTTTTATAATATTGTTCTTATTATTTTTAAGATTACTTGTTTATATAGAGAAAAATGAAATTGCTTATATACTATCTTATTTTTTTTGTCGTTTGATAATGATCAAGAACCCTACGTCAGATGGTCTTGCAAGAATAAAATTGACATTTTAAGTTCAACAATTTGAGCTCGTTCATTTTGTTTGACTCAATGAATCTCATCTAATAAATTACTGGGTAGTAGGATTAGGCCCCCTTATACAAGAAGATTAAAAGG
>JAJHPF010000001.1:13312061-13817223 GCA_024447775.1 Carex cristatella
TGCTACAAATCAGAGTTGTTCTCCAGTCCAGAAGCACAGCATTTGTAGCAATAAAAATTCAAAAAATCCTATTGGTTTCCTAATTCAGATGACTGGACTTACTATCTAAAGAACAAACTGCAAGTAACGATCTGTTTATTGCTTTATTTCAAAAGGCCACTAAACAATCATACTGCAAGGCTGTCTCCAACCCTGATCTGTACGACTTGAGTCCCGCTGATTATAGCAATCAACCACCGGGTGCTTCTGCAACGATTTCGGCATGGATGGGCCCCCGTAATAATCATTTGAGGCCTCAGACTGGGACGCCAAATAAGAAAGAGCGGTCATGACCTCATGGATTTCGGGCCGCTTTGCAGCGTCATCCTGCAGACACATTGCAGCAATGGCCAGCGCTCGGAAGAGGCCCCGTTTTGGAAACTGCTTGTTCAGAGCAGGATCAGCCATTTTGGGGAACTTTTTGTGATCTTTGAACATTGGACGAGCCTGATGAGAGGATTAGAATCAGTTTCAGTGTTATTGGAGAGTGAAAAGCATGGTCCATTTCAAACAGAAAATACTGTACTGACCTGAAACCAAGTAAATCTTGGGTCTTTTTCTTTTTGCTTCCAATTTTTTTACTTGTTTTTTAGTGTTAAGGTGTAATGTACCAATAATTAAGGCTGATAAACAATATTCAAAGCTTCTTTTTTCCTAAAAGAGGTTTCCCTGTTTGAAGTTTCCAGTAAAACAAAATCTCAAATTCCCAATACTACATTAAAATTATATTAAAGATAACAACAAAGAAAAAGATAGCTAGAGAAAAAAAAAATCAAGCATGAAAGAAATGAATAGAAATAACAAAACAAATATAAAGAATAAAGAAAATTTACCCAATCAACAAGGTATTGCTCATTAGCAGGCCGAGTTTCAACGTACCCTCTGCGGCCAGTGACTATTTCAAGTATGACCACCCCGAAACTGTAAATATCTGATTTAATTGTCAGCTTCCCGGTAGCGGCATATTCAGGAGCACAATATCCCTCTGTCCCCATGACCCGGGTTGTGACATGGGTTTTGTCGCCAATGGGTCCGAGCTTTGCAAGCCCGAAATCTGATAGCTTCGGGAAATATCCTTCACCAAGAAGTATATTTGATGGCTTGAAATCTCTGAATATGACAGGAGGGTTAATTTTGTCATGCAAGTACTCTAAGCCTTTAGCAGCACCAGCTAATATCTTCATCCTTGTTTTCCAGTCAAGGGGGGCCTTGTCAGGCGGAAGGTCTATTTTGGTAAAATATAATAGTACTTTAGAAGCATTTAGAAGTTTAATCTGGTCAATACAGGAACAAGTATTTCTCAGAAAAAAAAAATTTGGTGGATTTTAGACCTTCAGTTTGCTCAGCACAGTGGATCTATTTCACACATATATAAAACATATTAGATGCATAGAATTTCAGCATGGTCAACCCAGGATGAGGGTCTATTTCATATCAAGATCCTATCAAATACATTGGTACTAAGTTCATGGCAAGGTTGTTCAGTATAATTTCCGTAACACAAGTATGGACTAACTGAGATTACGAGGTTGCATTATGACATAGCTTAAATGTTATTTCTCTCATTCAAGTTGGAAATACAATCAATTTTGTTTCCCTTGGCTTATATGGGTGTAAAAGAAATGTGGGCAATAAGAAAGTAAGAACGTAAAACTTCAAACTAGCTTGCAGAAAGAAATGATGAAAAATTGCACTAAATATTGGGACATGAAATCTTTTCAAGTAGCTTAATTAAATATGATGAAGAATTGTGCTCAAATTGGTTGAAGTAGATGTCGAAATTAAATTGAAAAGGCCACAATTTTGACTATTCCCTGTATCAGATTTACTAATGAAATGACCAAGTTTTTCAACTTCTGTAATAGTTTCAGTACTCCCAATTTCTTTTTCCCTTGTGACATATTCAATAAGATTGCGCAATCAAGGCTTAAACTGAGGTTAAACTCAGACTGCAGACATCAAAGTCTTTAAAGCAGATTGAAGAATTGATATAGATTTGTGCTAAATGTTGGTAAAATAAGGGACAAAATAAAATTAAAAAAAAAAAACAAGTAGGAGTTGGTTAATCTAACCATGAAGATGATCTTCTAGGGATCCTAAAGGCATGTACTCATAGACTAGCATCCGATGGTCACTATCCGTGCAATATCCAATAAGATTTACCAGATGCTCATGATGCAATAAACTCAGCATGAGCACCTCTACCAGAAACTCTCTGTTTCCTTGTAGGCCATTCCTGTCTAGTTGTTTAATGGCCACAACCTGCACAATAGAAAAACCATCCAGCTTTCAAATTCTGAGACTGGGATTACAGATCATACCAAGTTAGTAGTGTTTTTACAATGTCAGAGTACCACACACAAATTAAAGGTGTTCATAGTTATTTACTTATTTTCTTTCAAAAAAAAAAATCATCAGAATAATACTGAATGATTTGAGTTGATAGTATTTGACCCAATTGATACGGGACCCATCTTAATAGGTTTCGATTGCGGTACTTTGGCCAGAGGATGTTGCCTAAGACCTAATTAACCCCTGATACTCTATACTGACCATCAATTAAGCAATATAATAAAAAAATAAAAAAGAAGAAGATGAAATTGAGATCCGGATAGTATATGCAACAGTATTGTCTTAACTGTTTTGTATAGTAATCCAGTACATATCACTACCAGTTTATACTGTATACAGAGACTTGTACTGCTATGTAAGTATGTAACTTTTAATGAGTAGAGAAAGGAATGGACCTGTCCATTTTCCAGCCAACCCTTGTGCACACAGCCGAACCCACCCTTACCCAGGAACAAGTGTTCTTTAAAATTTTTAGTCGCAGCTGCTAGCTCATAGTAGCTAAATGTTCGTATCGGAAATTCTGTTCTATTTTCACCATTAGTATCTTGTTCATGACCTCCATTCACTGGGTAATGTTGCCTCGACTCAACTACTGGTGACAGAGAAAATTAACTTAAGATATAATTAAATTAGATACGAAAAAGAAATGGAACTATCTAAAAGCCTTTGGAACGTGCGAAACTTGTGTCCCTATACTGTACCGACCAAATCAACGAGTTAAGTATTAGGCATGTTAAGTCCGGTACCAAATATTTGACAAAGAAAACACAAAACTTGACATAATCAATCGAAACTAACCAGAGGTAACTCTAGCTTGCGGCAAGTTTAACCCAGAGATCCCTTTCTTCTCTCCTTTCCGGCCGAAGCACGAACAAAACCCCATGACTGATATACAAATATAACAATAGAAAAGAACAAGACGTAACTGGAGCTAAAGATAGGAGAGAACAAGTAGGGGTGATGTAAAAAAGGATATCTACCTGCGACTTGGCAAGGAAGAGAAAGGCGAGACGGTGATCAAAGTCGCTTCTGAAGAAAGCGAAATTCTACTTTCCGGCCTGGGTGGAAAAGAAAATATATTTTCCTATAAATCCAGGGATTGATTTGTGATTTGTCACGCCGGTAGAGGTACTTCTTTTTGACTAATTATCTGACGAATGTTCTCTGTAGTTAAATATGTAACGAGTTAGTAAGGAAGAAGGGTGCATTTGTGGTCGTTTCTGTTTGCTACACATTGTAAATTACTGGAATCGAACAATATACGGGTTTAGTAAAACCGAGTAATTAATAACTATGTAACCTGAGGCTGATGGTGAAATGTTTGTTTAATATCATCTCGACGTACGTATCTATGAGGAATTTAGTTCTGCACTAATTAGAGCAAGGAATTAAGAGCTTCTTTTGGGAATTTTTGAACTATAGCTAGGAAAGGATCAGCAAATAAAACCGCGTTGCGTGTGGAGGAAATATTATCCATGTTTGAAACAAGTATATAAATGTTTGTTTTCTGGGAAAAAGGAGAGATTTAAGTTTCAGTACCTGATTATTTTTCTTAAAAAGAACCAAAATTGATCTTTGAGCTTTGATTTACATCTTGTTGATCCTTATTTTTATTTTTTTCAAACAGACATCTTAGTTTGTAAAATTTCATTTGCACCATATCAGTTGTTAAAATTATAAAAAAAATAATTAGCACATTAATTTCTTTGAAAATAATTAAATGAGTCCTATATATATATCGTTGATTTTCAAAACAACCAACTTAGTTTTTCAAAGACTAATTATGTACACATTAAAGTTAAAAAACATCAATTTGATGTAAATAAAAATTCAGATACGAAGTCAACTTTAAAAAAATATATATGGACTAAAATCTGATTATTTTTCTTATTAAAGAGATATCCGACAACATCAAACTTCTAACTTATCTCAAATTTTTATTCGAAAACAAATAACATTTTTTACCAAGTCATATGATGGGACCTCATACAAAAAAAAATGTAAATAATTTTATGCCTCCACTGCGTTCCAACTCTCTAGTTTCAACTTTATTCGAGCACAAAAGAGTTGTAAATTCGAAATCCAGTTAAATTTTCTTACGTATACTTAAAGTTTACAGGATTTTCATCTCAAAAAATTTCTATGTTCAAATATTTATTGGAAGATCCATCTTTTGTTCTCAGTCGGTTTGGAATTCGGGCGAGAGCAGGGGCAGTATTATTTGGCTTTGAGATTCGTGCCAAGTTAAAATGAACGGTCCAAATCTATTAATTGTAAAAGATTCCCTTATCAGGTAATGGAGAGGATGTGAATTCCTGGAGAGTATGTGTAGCCCGCCTCTATCCTTCAAAATTAAAAGGAAAAAAGAGATAACTTGGTCAAAAGTCAATTCGAAAAAAACTATGTTACTCGGATATCTCAATTTAGGCGTCGTATCCGTATCGGACACGTATTCGATACCGATACGGCTCCAATACGTATCCGATACGCCAACTGGCGTATCGGATAACGTGGCGTATCACTAACTGTTAATACGGTTGCGATACGCGTTGAATTTTTCACGGATACGGCTATCTCAGCGAGATACGGGCGGGATATGGCTTAATTAGATTTTGATTTTTCACGAAAAATAGTTTTCTCTCTGATCCGCTCCCAAGTAAAGAAAATGAAGCTGCTCTCTCTCTGACGCTGACGGCTACTCTCTCCGCTCTCTCCGCCATCGCAAGCTCGCCTCTCCGCTCTCTCTGTCGTCGCATGCTCGCCTCTCCGCTCTGTTCGCTGTCTCTCATAGCCTCACAGGTAAACCCTAAAAACACATAGAGTGATTTTGCTTTACTTCTAAATTCCGATTTTGGTGCTTCACTTCTAAATTGTGTCGATTTTGTCGATTTTCCTGGCCGGATGATTTTGCTTTCTCATAGAACCCGTTGATTGCTTTCTCATAGAGTGATTGCTTTACTGGTACCCGCTGATTTTGCTTTACTGGTACCCGCTGATTGCTTTACTGGTACCTCACTTCTAAATTGTGCCTTGTCTGATCATGCATGAACTACAGAGTTGTAATATTCTTTAGTTAATTCTCATTGTTGGTAATTTGCTTGGTACCCGCTGATTTTTCTCTGACTGATCTTTTTGTTACTTTCTCATTGTTTGGTAATTTGCTTGGACTTTGAATTTGATAATTAAGATTAACTAGTGTTCAGTCTATTTGATTTGAATATGTAATGGATATTATTATTAAGTATGTTATGGATATTATGGATCTAATTTTATGTTGTTTGGTATTATAATGTTCACTGTGTCAATATCATTTTTGTAGATACAATTGTTAAACTTTAAATAGTTTTTAGATGAATTATAAATTTGGGTGATGTGAATACCGTATACATATGTCATGGCAAAATTATCATTGGTTTTTTAATTGTTATAAATTTGTAATACAGGTATTAAATTAATAATATAATAAAAAATAATAAAAAATAATATATATAATAGCCGTATCGTATCTTTCATTTTTGAAAATTGCCGTATCGCCGTATCCGTATCGTTTCCGATACGATATCCGTACCCGTATCCATGCATCTTAGGAAAAAAGTAAATACAACACTACAATATAAATCATATTTTTTTTTCCTTTCTTTATGAATTGCGCATGAGACAGAACTAGGTTGTCTTGACACGTATCAGCGCTTGTAATTCAACCCACAAAACAAAAACAAACAAAAAACCCACAATGAGGTTTTTTTCTGGCCCAATATACCTATTTAATGAAAACGGGACCCACAGTAATTTTATATAATATTCTTTTTTTTCAAAATTTAGAACCAAATACCTATTCTTAAAATTCTTAACAAAATTGTCTCGTTCCACTTTTCTCTTCTCTTCCCCTTCCTCCCACTCCTCCTAGTTCACTCCTCTTTATTTTTTGTCAAAATCAAAATGATAAAATTATAGATATATTTTTTATAATTTACATTGGTAGATATAAAATTTGGCATAACATCTAATTTTTTATAATCGTTCAATTACTTATAAAACTAGCTTGCTAATTCTTCGAATTGCTTGTTACATAAATAATTGATTGTTTAATTACACAAGATGTAATGCGTAAACATCTAAAATCATATTATGACAACTAGATAATTTTATTTTTATTTTGATAAATACTTTGTTAATTGTTGCGATGTTAAATAAAGTTGTTCTCAACTAATATAATTTATTCCATAACAAAATTTGCTACAAAGTTCAACAATTATAAATGAGGTCATTAGAATGTGTGGTCGGTTAAAAATTTATGGTGAAAGGTCTCATCTCTAATTATACAAATTCTATTTATTAAAAAAATTGGATCCTTCATTTCAGTTAAATAATTTAGATCGAGTCAACTGTATAATGGCTTTTGTTCATTCTATATGATTTTAATAATAAACTATCTAGTTTAATATTTACATCATTCGAAATAGGGTCGGTAAATTGTACACAGTTCTAGAACCATGTATGTTTTTTCAAAAGATAGGAAAGAATTGGTTAATACCGTGCCTCACCGTTCAGGTTTCTCTGCTCAGTACCTCATCCTACAGGTCTAGATCATGAAGTTCTGGTTAATCTAAATCTTTCCTAAATACAGGTGTTTCTCCAATTGGTACCTCACACAAATATCCAAGTACAAATATCGGTACCCAATTAAACCTTAGGTTTCACCGTTAGATACTTGGCCTAAAAATCTAATTCTATTTCTCGTAGTTCTGGACTTAAACTAAACTTGGTTAATTCTAGTCTAAATTCCTAATTATTCATGCAACATGGTTTGATATCATCTACCTTTGAACCAAAGCTACTCAAGTGGTTAACCTAAGCAAGCTACTAGTTTCAAATATCACACCATTCATCACATAAATTCATTCAAGCACAATAAATAAATACTCAAATTATGAAGAAATTATGAAGAAACAAACATAAAGTAAAATTAACTAAAACCAACATCAAGTTTACAACCATAGTCCCCACAGAGAAAATTAGCCTCTTGTGGATGCGTTTACAACCATGATCAATTTAATAGAAAACATAATAAAAATAACAAAAGATAGGAAAGAAAATATAAAACACCAATCTCTTCCTTAATCTTAGTCTTCTTCATTTCGTTCCGCTCTAAAAGCTTGCTTCAGACCCTTTTCTCCTTGCTCCAAATCTCAAAAATTGTTGTGAATTGTTGTGGAATTATGAATGATCAAAACATGCCTCTCTCTGTTGTCTCTAGGCTGTTTTCATAGCCTTCGGGACGAGTAGGAATGAAATCTCACGAAATCTGGAAAGAGATTCTGCAAAATTCGGGACATCTAGCAATAAATTAATCTTTTGCGACCCACAAAGAATCTCTGCGGCCCACAAACTCTTCTGACGGATTTCTGCAGGCTTTTCTGCTGAATCCAAAGCGCTTTGCGATCCGAAATATATACAGTTCATAATAGTTATACAGTTGATAGTTCTATTGAAAAGAAAAGAGATAAAAGAAGCAAAAGAAGCAACCAAAGTCAACACAAGCAAAACATCACAACAATCCATTTGACAAGATATCTGTTATAAGAAAAACCTTTCCACAGTGCTAATACATAAGATATTTACACAAGTGCAAACTATTGCTTCCGGTCTATATTTTTGGAAAAATATAAATTACCCACAGTCAACGCCCCCCTTATGCTTCTTCTAAAAAGCTTGAACGAGGGGGCACACTGCTTGGGGCATTGTATCGCTCCTATATTTTAAACTACAACATAATTCTTTAAATTCATATTTTTACTATATACAGTGCATCCTTAATCCTAAATAAACTATTTATTCCCTACACAAAACACATTGATGTATTTGACAGCCCAGGGACCGACCAGGGACTTGAATAAGAGACAAGAAACACAGTTTGGTATGTCCAGTAATCGGAATTAGGAAAGCTGTGAGGTTTTCAATTTTTCTTACACTGGATATAGAGATTCAAAAACAACTAAAATGCTACTGTTCTGCCTTTGGTTTCCTTGCTACAGAAATCCAATTCTTGGAAAAGGAGAAAAAAGCTCCCAAGGATACCTGAAACAGGTATGAAATATAGGAATGCTACTAGGAAGGAAATACAGAAGCATTGCTACAGTCAGAGTTGTTTTCCGGTCCAGAAACACAGCATTTGTAGCAATTCTCAATGCTACTGTTCTTACTACCCAGTGTAAAAAAAATTAAAAATCCTATTGGTTCCCTAATTCAGATTATTGGACTTACTATCTAAATAACAAACTGCGAGTAGCGATCTGTTTCTTGCTTTATTTCAGAAGGCCACTAAATAATCATACTGTACGGCTGTCTCCAACCCTGGTCTGTACAGCTTGAGTCCTGCTGATTATAGCAATCAACAATCGGATGCTTCTGCAACGATTTTGGCGTAGATGGGCCCCCATAATAATCATTTGAGACCTCAGACTGAGATGCCAAATAAGAGAGAGCGGTCATGACCTCATGGATTTTGGGCCGCTTTGCAGCGTCTTCCTGAACACACATTGCAGCAATGGCCAGCGCTTGGAAGAGACCCCGCTGAGGAAACTGCCCTCGCAGAGCAGGATCGGCCATTTTTTTGGATAACTTTTTGTGATCTTTTAACATTGGACGGGCCTGATGAGAGGATTAGAATCAGCTTCAGTGCTATTGGAGAGTCAAAAGCATGGTCCATTTTTAGGAAGAAACAGGGGCCATGACCTCATTTGATTAAAGGTAAACAAAGCATGGTTCATTTGAAAGGAAAATACAGTACTCACCTGAAACCAAGTAAATTTTGGGTACTTTTTCCTTTTTGCTTCCAATTTTTTATTTGTATTTAAGTGTTAAGGTGCAATGTACCAATAATTAAGGCTGATAAACAATATTCAAAGCTTCTTTTCCTAAAAGAGGTTTCCATGTTTAAAGTGTCCAGTAATACAAAATCCCAAAACTACATCAAAATTAAAGAAAACAACAAAGAAAAAAATAACTAAATTCCAAAGTTGGGTTACATATATCTTAGAGAGTAATAAATCTTGTATTAGTTTAAATGGTGAATTAGAGGGTTATTTCCAATGCAAGAGGGGGCTCATACAGGAAGACCCCCTCTCTCCATTTTTGTTTGATCTAGTAGCAGGTGTGCTTAACAATATTTTGAAAAGAGCACAACAGAGATGGCATATAAAAGGATTAGGAGAATTTGAGCGAATTGGTAGCATTCTAAATTAGCAAATGCAGATGACACCCTCATTTTCTTAGAAGCCAAACCCACTATATGATTGATTTTATTAGGTTTTGAAAATTTGCCAGGTCTTAAAATATTTTTTTTCTAAAAGTATAATGGTACCCTTAAATCTGAATGATATAGATAGCAAGATATTAGCAGATAAGTTAGGATGTAAAATTGCTCAATTGCCCATCACCTACTTACTTTTTAAAAAATATATATATATATTAGTAAAGAGAAATTACCCAGTCAACGACTTCCTGCTCATACTTAGGCCGCTTTTCATCGTACCCTCTACGGCCAGTGACTATTTCAAGTATGACAACCCCGAAACTGTAAATATCTGATTTAACTGTCAGCTTCCCGGTAGTCGCATATTCAGGAGCACAGTACCCCCGTGTCCCCATGACCCGGGTTGAAACATGAGTTTTGTCCCCAATGGGTCCGAGCTTTGCAAGCCCGAAATCTGATAGCTTCGAGAAGTATCCTTCACCGAGAAGTATATTTGATGGCTTGCAATCTCTGAATATGACAGGAGGGTTAATTTTGTCATGCAAGTACTGTAAGCCTTTAGAAGCACCAGTTAATATCTTCATCCTTGTCTTCCAGTCAAGGGGAGCCTTGTCAGGCGGAAGGTCTATTTTAGGAAAATATACAAGTACTTTAGAAGCATTTAGAAGTTTAATCTGGTCAATACAGGAAAGAAGTCTTTCTCAGAAAAAGAAGAGCATAATTTGGTGGAATTTAGACCTTTGGTCTGCTCAGCACAGTAGATCTATTTCACATATATAAAACATATAACATGCATAGATTTCAGCATGATCAACCCAGGATGAGGGTGTATTTCGTATCAAGATCCTATCAAATACATTGGTACTAAGTTCATGGCGAGGTTGTTCAGTATGATTTCCATAACACAAGTATGTACTAACTGACATTACGAGGTTGCCTTATGATGCAACTTAAATGTTATTTCTCGCATACAAGTTAGAAATACTATCAATTTTGTTTCCCTTGGTTTATTAGGGTGTCAAATAATGTTTAGCAATAAGAAACAGAAAACGTAGAAAATTCAAACTAGATTGCAGAAAGAAATGATGAAAATTGTATTAAATATTGGGAAATGAAATCCTATAAAGTAGCTTAGTTGAAAATGATGAAGAATTGTCCTGAAATTGGTTTAAGTAGATGCCGAAATTAAATTGAAAAACTCACAATTTTGACAATTCCCTGTATCAGATATACTAATGAAATGACCAAGTTTTTTCAACTTCTGTAATAGTTTCAGTACTCCCAATTTTTTGTCCCTTGTGACATATTCAATCGGATTGCGGAATCAAGGCTTGAACTGATCAACTGAGGCTATTTTCAGACTGAGGACATCATTATCTTGGAAGTAGATTGAAGAATTGATAAAGATTTGTGCTAAATGTTGGTAAAATAAGGGACAAAATAAAATTGAAAAAAAAAACAAGGAGTTGGTTAATCTAACCATGAAGATGATCTTCCAGGGATCCTAAAGGCATGTACTCATAGACTAGCATCTGATGATCACTATCCATGCAATATCCTATAAGATTAACCAGATGCTCATGATGCAATAAACTCAGCATGAGCACCTCTACCAGAAACTCTCTGTTTCCTTGTAGGCCATTCCTGTCTAGTTGTTTTATGGCCACAACCTGCACAACAGAAAAGCCATCCAGCTTTCAAATTCTGAGACTGGGATTACAGATCATACCAAGTTAGTAGTGTTTTTACAATGTTGAGCACCACACGCAAATTGAAGGTGTTCATAGTTTTTATTTCAAAAAAAAAGCATCAGAATATTCAGAATAATTGAGTTGATAGTATTTGACCCAATTAACTCCTGATACCTATACTGACTTTCAATTAAGCAATATAATGAAAGAATAAAAAAAGAAAAAAGAAGATGATGAAATTGAGATCCGGATAGTCTGCAGCAGTATTGGCTTAACTGTTTGGTATAGTAATCCCAGAGGCGGAGTCAGTCTTTCATCATGTTATGGGGGTCAATATTAATTCATGTATAAATACATAGATTTTGAAAAAGAAATATGGGGGTCAATTAATCCCATATGATGTGAGTGCATGTGCATCCACCCCGGAATAATCCAGTACATATCACTACCAGTATATATTGTATAAAGAGACTTGTGGTGACATGTAGTTTTGATGAGTAGAGAAGAGAAAGGACGGACCTGTCCATTGTCCAGCCAACCCTTGTGCACACAGCCGAACCCACCCTTACCCAGGAACAAGTTTTCTTCAAAAAATTTAGTCGCAGCTGCTAGCTCGTAGTAGCTAAATGTTCGTATTGGAAATTGTGTTCTATTTTCACCATTAGTATCTGGTTCATGACCTTCATTCACTGAGTAATGTTGCCTTGACTCGACTACTTCTGACAGAGAAAATTAACTTAAATATGATTTAAAAAAGAAATGGAACTATCTAAGTTAAGCTTTTGAAGATTTAGAAAGAAGGAAAGAAGGGAACGTGCGGAACTTGTGTTAAGTGCGGTACCAAATATCTGATCAAGAAGACACAAAACTTTACATACTCAAACGAAACTAACCAGACATAAGACTAGCTTGCGGCAAGTTTAACCCAGAGGTCCCTTTCCTCTCTCCTTCCTGGCCAAAGCACGGACAAAACCCCATGACTGATATACAAATATAACAAAAGAAAACAACAAGGCGTAACTGGAGCTAAGCAGAGGGAGGGGTGAGGTAAAAAGAATATATCTACTTGCGACTTGGCAAGGAAGGAAAAGGCGAGATGGTGATCAAAGTCGCATCTGAAGAAAGCGAAATTCTATGTTCCGACCTGCGTGGAAAGGAAAATGTATTTTTTCCAGGGATTGATTTGTCAAACGGCGCCAGTAGTTCTTGTCGACTAATTATCCTACAGAAGATTCTGTCGTAAAAGACATTTTATCCATCTTTATTATAGTTATTGCAGCTGCTGAAGCTGCCGTTTGATTAACAATTATTTCATCCATTTATCATAACAGAAGGTCAACTAGTATTAATCAATCAAATTTATTAAAAAATTGGAGAAATTTCACGTAGTCCCCTCAAAAACTTCAAAATTATGTGTTTCTCCATCTAAATTTTAAAATTACATATTTTCCTCTCTAAACTTCAAAAACTTACATATTTATCTATTTTATTGTCTTTTTGTCTTTTGCAATAAAACTCATTCTAAATTTATAAAATATCCATTTTACCCTTTATTAAAAGTATAAAACGCTCCATCGAACTCAAATTTGAATCTGAAAGATTCCTCTACTGTCTGATCCGCATGCATCGCAATAAGATCTCTGCGTATTCGCTTCAAGCTTTGTGTCGATCTAGTGTGCAAGGATCTTAAAGCAATTTTGATCCGCGTGCATCATAGTAAGATCTGTGCATGTTGCTTCAATATTCGTGCGTGTTTGCTTCAAGATTCGTGCTGACCTACCACACACGGATCTTAAAGCAATTCAGACAGTAGAGGAACCTTTTAGATTGAAATTGGAGTCAGATGGATGTTTTATGCTTTTTAATAAAAGAGTAAAATGGATATTTTATGATTTAAAATGTGTTTTAATATAAAATACAATAAAATGAGTAAATGTGTGAGTTTTTGAAGTTTAGAAGGAAAAATATGTAATTTCAAAATTTAAAGAGAAAAATATGTAATTTTGAAAGTTTGAAGGGTATACGTGAAATTCCCCCTAAAAAATTAGTTATATTTATCACATAGATAAACTATACATAAGAGCTTAAACTATTAACTATGTAGCGGATTGGTGAGCAGCCATTCCAACTAGTAGAAGATTAGAAGGGTGTGTTTTGTTGTTGCTTCTATTTGCTACACATTACATTGTAAACGATTGGAATCGAACAATTTCATTCATCTAGAACGAAGGGCATTTTATATAAAATGCCCTCCCTCATTTCAAAAACTTACAAACAAAATATCTCTTATTTAAAATTATTAACAAAATGTCATTGTGGTCTCAATTTTTTCCTTCATCACCCCTCCCTTCCAATTATTACTTTTACTTCTTTCTAAATATATCCTCTCTAATTTCTCAACTGTAATTTGCCAACATTTTGGAGAAATAATGTTATACTCGGTAAATTTTAAATCGATTAATTAAGCTAATGATTAAAATTTGCAACTAATTAAAAATTTTAATTTATTAATTAAGGAAGTTAAGAGTATATTATATAGTATCATATATTAAACGAAAACTAAACCCTACAAAGTATAAAAATTCAAATTTTGTGACATGTTTAACCAATTGAGTAAGTGCACAGTTTAAAACGTCATAGCCTCAAAGCAAGCCTAATAAAATGAAATATGAATTCAAAATAATTGAAACTTATGCACAAAATGAAATGACTAGTCATAAACAATAAATTACATCAAAATCTAATTAATTAAATGAGAATATAATTTAGAAACTTTAAAACGAATTAATAGCATTTCAAAACCTTTATTTTAAATTTATAAACCTAAGATTTAACACAACAAAGAAATAGAATGACCCGGTACATAAAAGATCACATGACTTCTACCATTCATATCTCTCTCCATATTTATTCCTCCTGTACCCTACGACTTATTGGCCTCTCCTTCTTATTTCCCCTCTCCCTTACACATGGACCCCAAACCTCTCAAATGAAATCCATTTCTCTCTTTCTTACCAGCGGACCCCATCTCATCACCCTCTCGTGCCTTCCTGGAGAAGGAAAGACGCACAGCACCCTCTCTCTCACTTCCTGTCTCGTCGGCTTCAATGCGCCCACGCCAAAAAAAAAATTGACGAAGCCGTCCCGGCGTACGCTCTAGCCTCTGCGCTCGTACCCAATCCTCTCTCTCTCTTCGCGTGCCTGTCGCTCGTCCTGCGCCCGTCCCATCCCATTCAAGGCACCCCTGGTGCCTTCAAAGACTTGGTCGCCCTCTACGCTCCCTAGAGAGTAGAGACCCGTTGGTTCGATGTCTGACTCATAGCCAATCTCTCTCTCTCAATTTTAATATTTCTCTATCTCCTCTTCTTCACTCTCTTTTGAACTCTCTCAATTCTCTATCACAAAACCGGTTATGATTTTCTTCCCTCTCTTCAATCTTGTGTTGTGATTTTTATTTGCTCACAACCCGTTAAGAATCCTTGTCTCCTTGTTGCTTACTGTTGTGCGTGGCCAAGGCAAGGTGGAAGTAGCACAGCCTCAGTACCGACCAACCTTCGTCCTTCGTGAATTTAAGCTTGCTTTCGGTAATTTTCTCTACGCACCTTGCGTTCTTCTTTTCTTTTGTTATTCCCAGTAGTGCCTTCTATGGCATGAGGACCGAGTTCCTCTCGCATCTGAATTGTGAAATATTACAGTTTAAACTCTTTTGTGAATTGTTTCTTATTGGGTTCGGTTCTAAAATGGTGGTGTATGTAGTCTAAGCCTTCGTGGGTCTTGACTGTCATGAATCCGCTTGCTTAAATCTTTTGGTTGTGGAATCTAGTTTTGAAATGAACCATTTTATTGTGTAAATTGGGATGCTGAGTTGTTTGATCAGTTACGACTTATTATGCTTGTTTGATATCCGAAAATTGGAATTTGCTCAAATAAACCATCCCTTGCGACGGTACCAATCTTGAATATTGTTTGTTTGACACTTTATGGTAATTGGCACAAGCCTGGAATGTGTTACTGGTGTTGTTTTATGATAGGGACCAAAGCGTAAATATTTTAAATTGAAGGTGTAACATATAAGTTTTAGTGGCCTTTTTGCAATATGCCTTTGTTAGAGGGACTTAAGTGAAAAACTAGGATTCTAATAAATGGCCTCCAGCCGAATTGAATTGAAAATGAAATAAAAATTTAATATAATTGAATTAGGCCTTTTTAATTGTTGTTTTGGGCTCGGCTTATGAAAGTAAAAAAAAAAAAATTGATTAGGCCTAGCCGAAATGTATAAATAGGAATTTTAATTTTAAAAATCTGGTTGGGCTTTTGAATAAATTAATTGAATTTAGCCCAATTATTAATTGGATTGTACAAACCCAACAATTATAAGTTAAAGCACTCCACTTCTAAAATTTAATTAGAATAATAACTACTGATTATAAATACGATTTAAACTTGATAAGTTGTTGATTAATTAGAACGTTAACGACGTAAATTATTGTATGACTATTATAATAACTTTAAAAGTAATAAATTTTTGTTTTAAATTAAAATATTATAAATACCATATATTTTAAAATCAAGTAGACTAAATTAGATCAAAGTGAATGACTAATATCTGACTAAGCCGATTCAGTCAGACTGATGGAATCGAAAATTTTTACAAACCGAAATAATCGAGAATTAACGAAAACATATTAATTGGGGCGAGGGTTAGTATAATCTAGCGTAGATTTTAATTAACTATGTACAATGAATTATTAAATGCAAAATAGGTATATAACTATAATTGACAGATTATAGCTACACAAATGAAATTATAATCTAATATCAAAATATTATACTACTAATATATATAAACATGTAATAATTATAATATAATTATATCACTTATCGTAGTATATAAATGAATATGAACACACAATTGTTTTCAATTGTATTTTTAAAGTAGCATGACATACAAGCATATATTACTACTTATACAAAACTTGTATACAATGGATATACAATATTATTATAAATTGATTATTAAATATACTACTTGAAATATTTTAATAAATTGTTACTCCAATGAAACACGTTAAAAACACCCCTCAAACCGTAGTTAAATAAAATAAATTTAGTTATGTGTTTTAAATTGAAAACTTAAATATAAATACGTTGTTAAATTAATAAGGACAATTAATTCACAACATATTTTTATTAGTTTTGTCGTAATTAGATCTTAGCTTTCAACCCGTAATAGTTAGCATAATTAATTCAACAAAAATCTAATTTCGTTTTCTCATTTAGTTTATTTTTATTGTTATTTTCACTCTATAAATAAGCAAATTAAACTACCTACACTTTTCTCAAGTAACAACGTTAATTAGATTTAGTCATATAATTAGTGTCGAATCCGAAGAGTTGCGACCAAGCTTTTACGACGTAATTTATCGCACATTTAAAATGTTGATAAGCACCGATTATTTAGATAAATGTCTAATTCTAAAAGTTATAAAACAAGAGATTGGAAACACATTTTAATTAGATAACACACTTGGGGATAATTTAAATAGATTATTAGGACAATTATTTAGAACACGAAACTTTACACTACGAGTAGTTAAGTACAAGTAATTATCACAACATCTAAGATAATAAACAACCTATGTACTTTTATCGTATAATTACATATTAACACCATTTAAAACATTATAAGAATTATATGAAGCAATTTATCTTCAAATTAAAATAAATAAAATTTAGTTAAACCCTTACAAATTAACCCGATTGACCGATCGATCGAATATGATAAACCGCAATTAGACCTAAATTAAATAAGGGAGGGATTACGTAAAATGGATAGATTTTTAATTAAGTTAAATTACGAATTTCAGATCCGCAGATCCCATACGAGCCCATCCGTGGGCTGAGCCGACTGACGTGCCGGTTGGAGCATACGCGGATCTTACCGCCTTCGCTGAGGGTTAGCCGTTGCGTCTTCAGCCCTACAGGTGTGGGATATCTGAATTATTTTTTTCGTGGGCGTACTCTTACCAAGTCGTTCCACTTGACCTGACATCCGCACTTTAAATTAATAGATGCATTAGAGCATGATTACTCTTTTGAACTGTAGTTAGGATTTGCATAATCTCCTTCAAAGAAAGAATTTACTGTTTACTTAGGAGTAGAGTAAATAAATAATATTATTTATTATTATTAGAATATTAGGTTATTAGATTGCCTTCTTCTCGTAGGAGGCAATATATTATTGCATATTTATACGCATGTATTGGTGAGAGCTGAGTAGAGACTGAATGACTGCGCTCCGGCTTGTGGAATGGGACACGAGTCGGCCTCGCAGCCATTGAGTCGGGGTGTCACTTGACTTTCCGGATGGTCTTCTAGGACTTATATTATATGTATAAACTTGATTATGTATTCATTCGATCATTTTACCATTACGTGCGGGCCGGACTCGAGCCCTGAGGCACGAACGATTCTGGAGTGATCTCCACCTACATTAGGAGCTACATTGCCTAAAACGGAATTCCACCCTTGTGGAATTGTGTGTGTGGTGCATATGGCCGGACACGAGCTCATATGCATGGGGCCGGACTCGAGCCCCAAATCCTATTGATCTGGCCAGACGGTAGAGTTCTCACATGCTCATGAGGGATGAGATTGACAATTTTTACGACTTGCATTGTATGATTTCTCCTATTTTATATGTTTGGTTATGGATCGTTTTAGAGAAAGGAGCACACACCGAATTGAGATATGTCAATCGGCTAGCGTGCTAATCATATGAGGCAATGCTCGGTGTCAATAGGCAACGTGTATCATTGGACTCTTTGATCGCAGTCCTTAGACATATCTTGAGGATCTTTGATCCGATTAGCACAGCACGGGGTGACTATTATTCGTACTATTATTATATAAATTCTACACTCAGTATTCCGATACTGATTTCTCCGATTTGACTATCAATAGTATATTCTGCTTGGATTTTTATTTGGGAAAACTTTTGCATGTTGGCATACTAGAGTAATCGCATCATGATAATGATTAAAAGTATTTTGATTTCTATTAGATACTGAGATAGGGACACACAAATTGCATATTAATTTTAAAAGCATAACAATGTTTTAATATTAAGTTAAAGTGCTTTAATCATAGATGACTCCTGGAGATATAGTTCTGGGTCACATACTGAGTGATTTATCACTCACCCACAAGTTGTTTCGTGGGTTTCAGGTACAGATTCTGACAATCCATAGCAGGAGCTGTCAGCAGCTGTCCCCGAAGGCCACTCCGTTGATGATTAGGGTTAGTTCCTAGTTGATCTGCGATTCCGTGTTTGTCGCTTTGTATACGGGATCGACAGATTGTTTACTATCTTTTGGCTAGATTTTGTTGTAGTATGTGATACGGATTGTGGTATTTATATATATGTGTGTGTTGTTTACTGATACGTGACTGATGTGACTTGTTGATATATTTTATATTTTGCTTCCGCTGCTTAATTATTATCGTTCTTAGCCTTGTGTGTTTAATTGTTAAATAAACACGAGGCGGGGTTGATCACACATTAATCCAAGAAATCTGGTTTGGGGCGTGACAAATAAGATTTGGCTAAAATAATTTTTTTTTTCCTGATAATTACAGTGCCATTAAAATTTCCAGCAAAATGTATAAAATACTTATTTTGTGAAATAACATCTAGTCTCTGTTATGGGGTCCATAAGTCATCTTCCAAGTATCTCGTCAAGAAAAAAATGTGGATATCGAGTATCTCTTACAGTTCCAAGCATGCTGTCAATTTGAAGCATTGTCACCTCTTTCATTAGACAAAATAATTCAATTTAATTATCTTTCGGTATTCTGAAAACTAATCCATAAGAGAGAAGGAAAAAAAAAGGAGAAGGAAGAAAGAAGGAAAAACTAAGAGAGAAGAGGAGGGATGGGTGAGGGAAGATAAACTAAAAGAGGGGTATTTTGTTTAAAAGTTTTTGAAAGAATGATATTTTATAAAATTTTCCGTTCTAGAGACAGTTTTAAATGAATAAGAATATACGAGTGTATCGAGTAATTCATAATAGGGTTGTCAATGATACCCTTTTAACTATTTATCATACTCAGTACCGTATTTGATGATGCAGGCATGGATAATTTTTTTTCCCGTTAGTTTGTTGGGTATGAGTATGAGCAAGGATTTTTGTTATAAGAAAAATGTTAAACATATTACTTTTAGTTGAGTATCACTATTTAGTTAAATAATTGAATCTGACTGAAGAGATATTCATATTTTTAAAATCTCTTGCTTTATAAAAAGAACAATTTGATTGGAATTGATTGCGTTTTTGTTATTGTATTTTTTTTTATTAGTAATGCGATTGCAAATGTGTGACATGAATGAATTTAGATGTTTAATTTGTAAAATATAATAAGACTAATTATTATATTAGTATTATTCGCTATTCATCCGCTACTATTTTGTTACTCAATAATTCTAACGGATTATTTTTAATGGCTAAATATAAAATATAGGTAATGTCAATTCAGGCTACTCCTCAAAAGTCTTATTTGGTTAGTGAGAATAAAAATAAAAATGTTTTTACCCTACCCTATGTGTATTAACACTTCTAATTTAGTAACCATATAATCTGATGGTGAAATGTTTATTTAAATCCCGTCGACTTATCTTTGAGAAACTTTCGGGGTAGATCCTGCTATAATTAGCATAAGGAAGAGCTTGTTTAAGATATTTTTAAAGCAATTATAGCCATCTTATTTTGTAAAATTTCATCTGCACCCTATCAGTTGTTAAAATTATATAAATTAACTTTTAGCACAACAATTTCTCTGTAAATAATTAAATATGTCCTTCTATCGTTGATTTTCACAATGACCAACTTAGTTTTTTAAAGACCAATTATGTACACATTTAAGTTTAAAGATCAATTCGATGTATATAAAGATTCAGCTATGAATTAACTTTTAAAAAAAAAAAAATTGGACTAAAATCTGAATTTTCTTAAAGAGATATCCGACAACATCAAACTTCTAACTTTTTTTCAATTTTTTTATTGAAAAACTGATAATTATATTTTACCAAGTCGTATGATGCTATGATGGGACCTCATACAAAAAAAATGTAATTTATGATTCACGCCTCCACTTCATTCCAATTCTCTAGTTTCAACTATACTTGAGTTTCAATAATAAAAAAAAAAAAAAAAAATTACTCGAGTACAAAAGAGTCGTACGATTCGAAATCCAAATAAAGTTTCTTATGTATATTTGAAGTTGAGAGGATTTTTATCTCAATAGGTTCAAAACTATTTAATATTACAAATTTGAATTTCGAAACAGCAACTTTCTCTCGTAAGAGTATTGTATTTGTTACATGGTTCAAAGATTGATTCTTCATAAAAAGTTCTTTTTGTTAACTATTAAGTTGGGAACGCAAAATTCTCATGTTAATTTATCTTAGAAAATTGTAAAGTAATCTGTTGCTTTTATCCTGTGTGTGGTTGTGTACCAATTCGGCCTCGAACTAAGCCCTGCCTGGCACTAGCTCAAAAAGGTCCAATTCGGCCTCAGTTTACACTCACCGTAGATATCTTTGCCGACAGTTAATACAGTATTATTATTGCCTGTACAGACAGCTAACCTTATTTAAGACGCTGATTTTCATTTATTACGGGTTGGACTCTAATACACACTTACTGAGATATGATAAGTTAGAGTTAAGTACCTCACACGCACTGCTTTCCCAGCACAGCACCCTCATATCTCAATCTCAGCTCGCTGCTTCGAAGCGGGATGAGCCCAGTAAGAAAGAGATCCAGCAGTACAACCCGCTCCTATCTGAACGGGACGTATCAACACGTATATCAAAAACAATTATATTTTCTCTGCACGAATCTCAAAATAGATGAAGGGGTAGACGTGGACTAACAGGGATTCCCGCGATTTTTTGGAATCGCAACAGATTTATTTCCCCTTCCGATATATATGAACAGTGCAGAGTCGATTGAGAAGTTGGTTATTGGTCCATTTTTCTCTCCACAATCTCAGGTGCATATTTTGTGAAAATCTTGTAGTGAATCAAACTTGCAGTTAAAGGGTAAACATAACCATAGTAACAAGATTCTCGAATTATTTAGATTTGAGCTGTTCGCGAATCAATCCGTGTATTATTTGGTATACCTGAATAATTCATGAATTATTCACGAATTTTACTAATTAGTCACAAATTTTACAAATTATACCTGAAATTATTCCCTGGGCCAAAAAACTTCCTAGTATATATATATTTTTTGGCTCTCTTGTAAAACTAAAATATTTGGTCCGGTCTCAATGAATAATTTTGAATTATTCCCCAATCACGAAATTTAGACTCCTTTGAATCTTTCCCGAATTATTAAATTGTCACTATGAACACTACTATGTGCAAATATATATACATAAGGATCTGAAATATAAATGACGTGACGCGTTTGTGCTGGACGAAGTAAAGACATCGAGGAAAACAAAGCTGTCAATGCAAAAAGAGAACATCTAGCTAAACTTTCAAGGTTCAAATAGTCGATATAAACCATTCCACGTGATGTCTATATGAAATATACCTGCAAGCTAAATTTTATATTTTAAAAAAATTACTATTTTTTTAGATAGGTAGAAAAGAGTAGGGTTAAAATGCCTCATTAGTTTTGTGCCCCAATATCGTTATCTCTATTTGCAAAGTTTAAACAGTTGATCTGAACCGCTCAATATGATCTTCATATTAAAATATGCTTGGATACAATTTTTTGAATTTTTTTTGCTATTTTTCAATATAGGTGCAAAATCACTATTTTTAGAAGATTTTGGACCATTCAGAAATAGTAATTTTGTACCTCTAAACAATTAGTAAAGAAAATTATAAAATATGTTATCCAAGCACATTTTAGTATGAAGATCATGTTGAACGGTTCGGATTGATTATATAGACTTTAGAAATAGAGATAATAATATTGGAGCATGATGAGTACAAAATCAATGAAACATTTTAATCCTACTCGGTAGAAAATCACTATTTAGGTTCATTGATTTTCTACCTATCTAAAAAATAATAATAAATATTCTAGAAAATATAAATTTGATCTACAAGTATATTTTTATATAAAAATTATGTTAACAGTTCAAATCAATTGTTTAAACTTTGAAAATAAAGATATTAATTCATAGTATGAACTATTATATATTATGCAAATACTGCCTCTGTAAAAAAATGTCTATGTACTGAATTTCAAGATGAGTCGTCTAATGTTTATTTCTCGACTAAGAGTAATAAATATTTGCTCAATATTATGTTCTATAAAATTAGTCAATACTAAAATAGAACGGAATAAGCTCCATAAAATGGAAAAGAATTTTTGTACGGTAGCTCTTAAAATTCTATAAAATAAAATTGCCTTCTGCAGGCTTAAGTTTTAAAAAATATATATTGCTTGAACTTCCATATCGATTGTACTGCATAGTGAAATTCTACGTTTATTGTTTATATTTTTGCTTGGAGCTACAAAATTGATGAAAAAAATACATTGACGGTATCATGTTAGTAAAGCTTTGTTTGATGAAGAAACACGTTTGTAACGCTTTTGCTCGAAGTAAATATTTATTTGCATTTTCGTCGTAATTTTTCCAATCAAAATGTTAGAACATGAATTTCAAAAAACCGCTCATCATTAAAATAAAGACAAATAAAATATATTCATAAGCAAATTATAGAAATAAAAAAAATGAATAAAACATAATAATATTTAAACGTAATTATCCGGGTAAATGAACGGTCCATATATATTTGAAAAAAAAGATGTTCCGATTAATGAAAGATCAAATATTTTTTTCTATCTTGGTGTGAATTTGTATCAGTCATGTAAGACAATTTTTTGGTACATAATCAGTCCATCAGTTCAATTTAAAATTTGAGTGAACACACACATAATATTCTATTCGGAACTTTTACAGTGGAATTTATTTTACGTAGACCTTGACCGGGTGTCGGGGTCCCTTCTCCAAAAATAAATTACAAAAAGAAAAAAAGAAAAAAAAAGCGTTCTTATGTGGAACTACTTATCTACGTTCCATGGGAAAACAGCACAATGGAATTAATATATGGCCAACAACGTCAAAAGATTGCCCAGGTGAATAAAATAAGAAGAATACAAATCCGACCACATAAGATGGATCTTGAGTCATGACCCATAATACTCCGTTATATACAACCAATTTTTTTTTTTTTTTTACATTCTTTTACAATTTTTCTGTTTTTATTCCTTAAATAAACTTAAAATTTGAAATAATTAAATAATTAAACGTGACCAGTTACATCACGTTTAATCGTGGTGCAAGTCACAACACGATTAACATGCTATGAATAGAAAAAGAAAACTACATATATATCCGACCACATAAAATGAATCATGACCTACAATACTACGTTATATACAACAATATTTTTTAATAAAAAAATGTATTATTTTATCTCAACTAATACTATAAATTTCGAACAATAAATTTAATTTTTAAACATTTTTTTTACATTTTTTATAATTTTTCTGATTTTTTTCTGTCTTAAAAGAACTTAAAATTTGAAATAAAATAAAATAAAAACGTAAAAAATAAAAACTTTAAAAATTTTCTGACTTGGTCACAGCATAATTGATTAACATTCTATGATTTATTTGTCTCATGATCCAATTTTAAAATTTTAATCATGACATATAATACAACACGTACAAATTATGACATGACTCAAATCATGACATATAATACAACACGTAAAAAATCAACTTAAGTCATCCGACACATAACTCAAATCATGACATGACTAATTACATTACAACATGATGCAAATTTATATTCTTAACCTTAAGCTGGTCCTACTATATTTTTGTTGCTAAAATAACATAGACCTTGACTGGGGTCTGGAGTCCTTTTCCAAAAATAAATTATAGAAAGAAAAAGAAAAAAGAGTTTTATTGGGAGTTTTCTTTGTTCCATGAGAAAATGCACAACTACAACGGAATTAATATGGCACAGCAATTTCCTCCAATCAAATCTGTCCTAAAATTGCCAAAATGAATAAATAATATGAAAACTGTTTATTCGGCCACATAAGGTGGGAAAATGGCCCACAAAATACTCCGTTAAATTCAAGAAAAATTCTCTGAGCATACATCACTTATATTGACAATGCTTAAACAATGTAAATAATTACTATCTCAGAATATTCATCCAAAGGGATAAAATAAATAATGATGTTGCTATCCAATGTCATCCGGGGCATTTTTGTCTTTCTGTTCCTCATTATTAATTAATTGTCAACATTTCACGGGTTAATTTTAAATAATTAAGTATAATAATATCTAAATTTAAATTTATATAAATTTATGAGTGAGGCTGCAGTATTTTGTAATGTACACTTATCGATTGTGCTTCGATACAACAATTGTTGGATGTGCTCCAACACTTGTTATTGAAGCACACTAAGCAGGTGTACATTGCAAAGTACCATAACTCATAATTGAATCGTAAAACTTAAAATTTATAAAAAAAAAAAAAAAAAAATTAACCTACTCTGATTGATGGACAATAATAAATGAAAATGTCACAATAACTATGACTTCCCTCAAAAATAAAAATAAAAATGCAAAGAAAAGTAATTAAAAAAAGGTCTATTTTAAATTAGTTAGGATTTGGAACTAAACGTCTGCTTGCATTTAACTTTGACAAGTCTTTAAGTCAATATGTCACAATCAACCTGCATCCATTGCAATATATAATTAACTTAGCCGCCTGCCTTTTTCTTTTGTGAGATAAAAAATGAAACAAAGCCTTCAATTTTAATATGCATGAGAATTTCATGATTAAATTTCGAACATACAATATATTTTACCGGGTGGTATATATGTTGTATTAGTCATCGGACTAAAAAGCTTGTTCTCGCAAATGACTATTTTTTCTAAAAAAAAAATAATCCTAGCACGGAGGGTGATTGCCGATTCATTTCCTACATATTTATTGGAGCTCTTACATAAATAAAACAAACAGAAAAAAAAAATTATAACATCAGGGGTTAATATACCGTATAAAAATAAAAGAAATAATATAAGCAAGTAAGAAAAAAAAATGCATGTTAATTAAACAATATTTAGCTTGGTCTTTCTCAATTTTCCGGTAGCAGAACCATAAAAAAAAAAAAAAAAAAAAAAAAAAAAAAAAAAAAAAATAAAAACAAAGAGAAGACCAAGAAAGAGAAATCCATGGGAAAAGGTTGGTCGTTGGATTCGGTTGACCAACTTGGACTGTGTACACACCCATCAAGCACGCCATATTACCTAAATTGCACTACGCGGTCCATCAAATTCCAAATTATAATTCAACCCGATAACGACTTCACCAAATTGTATTGGATACACCCGTTTCAAGTACCCCGAGCTAATCAGATTTTATTTAAATCGTCGGATTTAAAAATGGATAGCTGAGATCTATCTGAAGTTCTCCAATGATCAATTATGTACAAATTGGAGAGGAGCAGTTGTAAGTCTCCCCAAGTCAACAACACCTACTGCTATTATTAGCTTGAGCCCTGATACACCACAACCATAACAACCTCAGTACATTAGTTTGTGTTCTTTCCGAGCAATTAAGCTTCTTCAATTAAGAACCAAGATCTCTTTGTAACCTCTTTTGATCAATGGGGAAGGTGTGTTGCTTAGACGCCGACGAGCCGGAACTGAACATCATGGGGATTCTCATGGTAGTCGTCATTGCGCTGACACTGATGGCCATCTGTTCTCCTCCACCTCGTCGTAGAGTAATGCTTGTTCCTTGCTATTGACCGGCCGTTTCATCTTCTGCCTTTTCTTGTCAGATGCTTATAGGATTTTTCCTTTCTATGATAGGTGATACATAAATCAATTCATTACATGATTTTTCTTTCTAGCTTCTGCTGGCTTGATTTCAGCATTTTTTCTTTTTGCAAGCAAAATTATCTGTACGATGTAGAGTGATGTTTCAAGTATTTTTTTTTTTTTTTATATTGTTCTTCTATAGTAATTGAGAGAAATATATATATCCCATTAATTTGTGTTTGGTCTTGTTTCAATGGTTCAATTGTAAACTGATGACATAAGTATGGTTAATGGTTCTATTCTTTTTCTTCAAGTTGATTGTTTTCAACATCTAAAGTATTGAGGTTGCAAATTCCCTGCTTCAATTATTTATTTATTTCGAGTAATTTAACAGATGCAAAACTATCCCATTAATTTATCATTTTGTTCCCTTAAATCACCTTGAGTTCAACACATCATATATTTTCATTAATTATCACAAATGGTACTTAAATATTATGTCATTGAACATGGTTAACTGTCTCCTGCTAAAACCCAAAGATATTAAGAAAAGAATTCAGAGTGCCCATCGGACCTACTCTGTTTCGATGGGTGAAATGACCATGCGATTGCTTCAAGATCCGTGCTAAGTATATTAAAATCCATGTAGATCTGTTTCAATTTCCGTGCGCACTAATTATGATGCTAATCGTACGGTTTTAGAGCTAATTAAAACTAAAAGTAGGTCTGATGCCCATCCGACCTACTCCTATCTCTTAAGAAAAATGAAAAAAAAAAAAAAAAAAAAAAAAAGGGGCGTTGAGATACTGTTACTAACCTGCTAGGTGTTATTGATTAATCATCTGGAATTACAAATCTTGTGAAGTTTCCAGATCTCACTTCAAGTGAATCTATAATTACTTGCTCTGGTACAAATTGTTCTTTGAAAGTAAATCATCTTTGAAATTGTTTTACTTACATACCATAATTACTACGGTGTTAGGGAAATGTTCAAAGAACTCACATACCAGCAAACACCTGAGATTGGAAGCTAGAATGATCTGGCACAAATCAGAGAATTAGGTGAACAAACAAAAGATAAAACACAGCGAGACTGGAAATTTTAGTTCTTTACTGTTTCCATTCATTTTTACATTATTACCCAGAAAATATAAAAGAAAAATATTCAAATCAACTGTTCAATAACCTAAACACAAACTCAAGAAAAAGATTTAAATCAACTGTTGAAGAATTAATCCTTGACATTATCTCAAACTCATTTGTACATTTTCATCCGTAAAATGAAAAACAAAATCTCTGAGCATGAACTTTTACAACTCAATCAAAAGATAAAATTTTAAAGACTATTTCCAGTTCCACAACGATAAAAACAACAAAAAAGAGGGAAAAAGAAATTAAAATCCAACAAATCCAAAACATAAATGCATCAAGAAATGGAGCTTTAATTCTTTACTGTTCCCACCCATTTTTACATTATCACCAAGAGAAAGTCAGCAAGTAATAAAAATCACATCCAAATAGAAAAAAACATAGGCTAAGATTTAATTCTTGACATTATTACAAATTCTTTTACAAAGTGAAAAACAAAATCTCAGAGGATGAACATTTACAGCTCAAGTCAAAAGATAGTGAATTCAGAGTAGGTCCGATGGGCTCTGATAGAGCATTAAGATGTGTGCCCTTCATATTAAAATCTGTGCGAGTCTGTTTCAATTTCCGTGTGCACAGATCTTAATGTTGATCGGACAGTGTTGGAACTAATTGGACCCAAAAGTAGGGCCCATCGGACCTACTCCGATCTCAAAGATAGAATTTTAAAAAGACTATTTCCATATAAGATAAAGAAAAAACAGAATAAAAAAAAACAAGAGAAAAAGATATCAAAATCCAACAAATCCAAATCAAAAAACAAAGCACGACATGAAGCTTTAAATATTTACTATTTCGGTATTTCCTACCATTTTTACATTATTAATTGTGAAAAAAATATAACAATATTTCCATTTATACTTGAGATAACCTAAACACATAACAAAAACCTATCAAGAAACCCAAACCGGATAAAGAATCCGAACCAGCCTATGAATGAACTCAAGATCCCAACAGATCAACAGATTTCGAACACAAGATCCCAATTCTTTATTAATTTCACTAATTTTTATATTATTACCAGAAATAAAGATAAAATATTTACATTAACGTTTAAGATAACCTAAACACACACAAAACCTTATCTGAACCAGACAATGAATGAACTGAAGATGCAAACGGGATCAACAGACTCCCAACAGAAGATCGATTCTTTATTAACATTACTGATTTTTACATTATTACCAGAAAAGAAGACAAAATCCTTTACATTAACACCATCAGATAACCTAAACGCACAATAAACCAATACAAGAAACCAGATCCCAATAACTAATCCAACCAAACTATGAACACAAGATAATAACTAGAACAAGAGACTCTAAACCCCCAACCTGTACAATGAATCCAAGAACACCAAGAAACAGACACCAACAACATAATTACCTACCCAGAAGACAGACTCTGCACCTAAAATCCTAAATATGATCTGATCTGATCTGATCCTAAACATAATTACCCCCAACCTATATGATCTGATCTCTCAGGACCAAACCCGACAACCTACACGTAGTCCGTGTACGAAACTATAACCCAAACGCCATAATAATAGCTAAACCGCCACACCGGCACCCAGACAGGACTCCAGTACGGTATGACAGGGTACCCCATTTGGCCGGTGGTACTCTCGGCAGTGCTTACCGACCGTTGAATGGCCGGCTCAGAATATTTTCTCTGGGGAACCTCAATTCGTATCTCCCTCCGGCGAACCACCTTTCGGGTCTCCGATCTCTCGGCGGTGCTTACCGACAGTCGTTTGGCCGGCTTGGCATCTTCCCTCCTGGGAACCTCAATTCGTAGCTCCCTCGGACGAACCAGCCTTCGGATCACCGATTTCTCCCTGCGCCCCCTGCGGAGGCGGGCCATTCTTGATTACTTTTGATTTCTTGGTTGGTGTTGGGAAATAATTGCGGAGGCGGAAAGACGGAGAATTGACAAGTGAAGCGAATGGGGCGCAGGAGGGAAAGTAAACATTTAAAACCAAAGGGAAAGTTGGAGTCGATCCATGAACAGTGCAGATTAATTGCATCCATCAAATGGGAGGGGCACATCGTGGCAGTTTATTCATATTACGGGTTTCCACAAAATAAAAACTTTGTATTTCTTTCTGGGCTTGATCCGTCCATACAAAATTATATTTTATAATATTGTCCTTGTTGTTTTTAAGATTACTTGTTTATAATAGAAAAAAAATATATACGAAATTACATATCTACTATATATTTTTTGTCGTTAGATAATGATCAAGGTACATGAGACTAGAGATCGCAACATCCAACCAATTTGTGTGAAGCAGATATATTAGCCCACGATTCACAATTGATTTAATTTTCTGGTCAAAGTAGGCCCAAATGGTGCACGCCATCTGCGCAAGTGAGGATTACGTGATATATCACAACTTTAAAAGAGCGTTTTATGTAAAATGTTTGAAAGAAAAGTCATATTTATTTTCATAATTATTCTTTTTTCGCATTGTTCTTTAGATTCCTCTCATAATTTTCGTGTAAATCGATATGTACTCTCAAGCCATGAATAAAAATGAATTGTATGTGAAAGCTATTGTTTATATTAATTGCTAAAAAATGTTAATATGTAGTTCTATAATTTTTCATATAAGATATCAGTACAAATTAAATATAAAATGATTTTTCATATAAGATATCAGAGCGTTTTATATAAAATGATTATTGATTTCAATATTTATATAAAATGATTATTGATTTCAATATTAGAAACGAAATCAAACAGATACGCCAACAATCGAAAATTTATATTAAAACTTAAGACTGTTACATCTTCTGTGTTGTTTGACTAATTTGTAAAAATATAAATATTGAATTTTACAGTTTCTCTGTTTGAGATGTATGCAGGTTTAGTTGTTATTTCTGAAGGTCAAATTAAGTCAACAATATATATCGTGACAAGTTGGCGTGATAAGTTACATTTGAAAATCAAAGCAAGTCAAAGATACATATCATAACAAGCTGACATGACAAATTATACAAGATAATCGGATATATGATTTCCTCGATTACAAGGAATGATTTGATACAAATGATCTAATGAAAGATTTACATGAGCCATTTGGAATGTCGAATATTGATGAGATGCTAAATCATGAAGATTACAGAAGATCATAGAGACCGAGATCATGAAAATTATGAAGATCATACTTTACCATTTTCTTTTATCAATTTTTATTTATATCCAAAAGTATGGTAAAGTAGATCTAACCACCCGAGTCTAGTCGTTGCATGGCTGAAAGTCCAATTCAAAATTTAAATAATCGGGTCTGATCAATACTAAAAATTAGGCACAAGCAAAATAGGATAATCCATTATGTTGCAGATCTGGTGATCTGCATAGAGCAGTTAACTCTCCTTTGAATTACACTATAAATAGTGGGTTCTGTCGTCTGTCTAAAAAATAGGCAGAGAATACCCTCACAAACCTAACACTTTAGAATCATTTGAGATGTTTTTGCCTAGTCAATTGTTGCTTGTGCCTAAATTTCAACTATCTTTCTAGCAATTTCGAATATACTTCACCTAAATTGATCATTGTGATATTAGAGTGGAGCTAGTGATTGTTTGGACTTAGAGCCTTTGTTGCTCACTTACTCCAAGCTGTTGTGCTTGTTCTTGAGCTATTGTGCTCACTTCTCTCTTTGAGCTGTTGTGCTCATCAATATATTTGTGTAGACTGTAGGAGTGTTATTTCGCCGGTCACAATTTGTATTCATTTCTTCAATTGGGTAAATAAAAAGACGCATCAATTAAGTTGCATTGTCTCTGAGATGTAGGTATTCCAGTGGCCGAACTCATTTATCAACTTTTGTGTCAATTTCTCTAACTCTATCTAATTACTTTACTGTATTTTATTTATTTAATTTACAAGTTTTTAATTCTGTCAAGGACTTAGAGTAGAATATAGATTACTTAAATACATGAACGACTTTTAAACTTGTCTATCCAACTAAGTAGAATTTAAATTTTAAAACAACCTCATATTCACCCCACCCCTCTAATTAAGTGTCATTTAGAGACAACAAAGACAACACCCCACCCCTCTAATTAAGTGTCATTTAGAGACAACAAAGACAACTTAAGACATGAACATTGTATTCAAGAAAACCAAGAAAGAACAAAATAAATAAACACCATGATGCTAAACCTCCGTGACTCCAGACCATACCCGGCACACACAGTGTACACACCATACTATAAGCCAAACACCATACTTATAACTAAACCGCCACATCGGGTTTCAGGATAACCCCCAGTATGGCATATGGCATTACTACCGGCACTGACTCCATCAGGCCGAGGCTGGTGTTAAACCTGGCACCGGTTATCATTGCCGACCATCGAATGGGAATGGCCGGCTCAGTAGCTATAAGTTTATTACTTAATTAGGGCATCAGATGTTGCTATTAAAATGCCGATAATTGTTGTTCAATGTTCCCAATAATTTGAGTTATTTTATTAGAAAATTCATTTCATGACCTAATTGTTTTTCAATGTTCTAATATTTCTGAGTTATATCTATTAGAAGATTTATGTCATGACCTCAGAAACTTACTGACCAAAATAACAACAAGCAAGACAATGGATTACCACTAGCAGGCGAAACATTTTGAGGATTATGTTGACATTTTCGTAACCAGGTGAAAAGTTCCCAAAACAAGTTTGCTAAGTTTACTTTGGAAGCAAGATCATAGTCAATTTATCATATGTCACTTAAAGGTAAAGGATACATAACAATAAAACGAATCAATTTTAATATGTATATATAGAAACCAGTATGATCAGGTTCGAAGTACCAGTAATTTGTATCAGTCAAGGTTGTAATTATTCGTTTTAAGACAATACACTATACCCATTAGATTAAAGGCCAATACGTTGAAGATGACCAGAAGAATATGCGAGCCGAATGAAGCATAAGCAAGAAGATCCAGCCTGTTCATTTTCTTTTTTTCAGTATTAGCTATTTTTGAAGAATTAGTTTGGTGTTCTCTCTCCAAATCTCTCTCTATATATAAGAATAGATTAGTTTTAGAATTGGATAACAAAAAACTAGATCCATCTAATTTTCTGCTAGTTGTTGCTCCTGGTCTTCTCTTCAAACAGTTCGGTGAGATAGATTAAAATTCTGGTTAAATGTAGCGTTAATCTCATGGCCAGTGCTCAAGTTTTGTTTCCTGTTTCATATCTCCAAACGCAATCTTATTAACAAGTCAATGACTGTAAGCTCAAAAATGTAATAACAGAGAAACCAGAACCAATCAGTTAGATCTATGATAATACAATTACATGAATATTCCACGAACTTGTTAAGACCCATCATTATTCATTACCTTGATTGTTCTGTTTTTTTTATTTATCTCATTTAAATTAACTTCTCTCAAAACAAAATTTAATCAAGCATATTCATTAGTTCAGCTCAATAAAATGATCGTCTCACTTTTCAGAAATATGTCCGAAGAAAATTCACCCCAAAGGAAGGTCCCGCAGCTGAATCAGAGGATTCTCTCATCTCTTTCTCGCAGATCTGTTGCTGCTCATCCCTGGCATGACCTTGAGATTGGTACTGATGCAATAAAAATAGCATCCTTTAAACATTTTTTAATGTATGATATTAATATATGATTTTCTTAGCTCGCATCCTTTGATGACCTTGCCAATCGAGGGTAATTCAGTTAAACACGCTATTTAAAGAAAATAACTTTGAATAAATTACAGAGTAAGGTCATCTTCACTGCAAATAATAAAAAAAAAAAAACCTACAATAAAAATCATATTTCACCTATACTCCTTTTTCTTTTAATAAATACAAAAATCTGCTTCTTTAATGAGCTGCAGTTCATGTATCAACAAACTGGAAGGGATTGATGCAGAGAAACTTCTCATACATCATAGCAAACTCAAAAAAAAAAAAAAAAAATCTTACTTGTAGGGATTTATATATAATATATATGAGATTTTCAGTATAAGGGTTCCTTTCACCTTTTGGTAGTCACTAGATATCTTGAGATTATCAGGACAATTTTCATACAAAGGGATTAGAACTAATCGGGTATGCTATTTTACATGCAGGACCTGGAGCTCCAGCTATTTTCAATGTGGTAAGATATGACCTCCCCATCAGTATCTCTAGGAAAAAAAAATAAAAAAAAAAGATCAAATATTTTTACAATGATAAATGACATTATGACACTATCTTCTACAAAGTCCCAGTAGTAAGAAAAAATATCTGGATAAGAAATTAATCGAAGTTGGCCTAAAATATAACACTTGCGGTCATTGAGCTTTATTTTCTCAAAAAAAAAAAAAAAAAAAAACTCATTCCAATTTTGTCCCATTCCATTCATCTCAGGTTGTGGAAATCACCAAAGGAAGCAAGGTCAAGTATGAGCTTGACAAGAAAACTGGCCTGATAATGGTTTGTCCCTTCATGATCTCTCTCAGCCAAAATTAGAGAAACTTACCTGTTGTTAGATTACTAACTGCACTCTGAAATGTAAATGCGAAAAACAGGTGGATAGAGTGCTTTACTCATCCGTGGTGTATCCTCACAACTATGGCTTCATCCCACGCACCCTTTGTGAAGATGGTGATCCCATGGATGTCCTAGTTCTCATGCAGGTAAAAGAATTTTAGAGTCAAATAACAATCAGCACATTTCTTTATTCACGTAACACAAATAATTCATATATTTTGAGAATTCAAGGAACAAAGATAAAATCTGGCAATCTAATTTATAGGTTTCATCACCTTGCAATTTCACTGTTATATATTAGAAAAGATAATATTTATTAGTAATAAAAGATTTTTTCTATATGTTTAAAATGAAAAAAAAAGCATGAAGTTATCAACTCTTCAATAAATCTTAGCTGTATTGTCGGTTGCTTTGGACAGGAACCTGTGATCCCTGGCTGTTTCCTTCGCGCAAAACCAATTGGCCTCATGCCTATGATTGATCAGGTTAAAGTCACATTTCCAACCCTCAAGTTGTTGCTAATTATGTACTACTACACAACATTAGTTCAACAAGTAAAAGGAACTCTCCTTGATCATGTTAACAGGGGGAGAAGGATGACAAGATCATTGCTGTCTGTGCTGATGATCCAGAATTCCGCCACATCAGCACCCTCAGCGAGCTCTCCCCACATCGTCTACAAGAGATCCGCCGCTTCTTTGAAGACTGTATGTTACTTAAATTGAAATCAAATCCATGCATATCTTTTTCACAAAACCCCAAGTATCAACACTAATCCAGACTATTGTCGGACTTATATCTCAAATGACATTAGCAATATTTCTAACATATTCTTCATTTTCCCACTTTCTTAGATAAGAAGAATGAAAACAAAGAGGTTGCAGTCAATGAGTTTTTGCCGGCTTCTGATGCTCAAGATGCTATCCAAAAATCCATGTAAGCAATTTGCTAGATCACCAAAAACATTTTTCATACTTCATAACCATAGTTAGTCCCATCTAATGTATATGTTATTCACTTCTATATAAATTTAATGTAGCACTTAAAATGGTTGCTTTTATGGTTATGGTTTTAGGGACATCTATGCTGAACATATCATGTACAACCTTAGGCGCTAGATAGAGACGCCTACGTGAAGCAAAAATATCTCAGTTTCCAGATAAGAAACTGCAGATTTAAGAATATGTTATGTCAACTTGATCTTTAAATCAAGGAGCTTATATCTTACAATTTCCCCTCTTTCCTGATTATTTATTTATTTAACTGCTAGGTATCTGTGCAGAGTTGCCAAATCCAGCAATTTTTTGTTTTTACTTATCATTGAACAAATATATTGGAAACTCATTATTAGTGAGTTCTGTAAATTTTGTGTATTTGCAATCATGTGTAATTCTCTTTTCAACCAGTAAAGAAATACGTTGATTTACTATTTGTTTCCTGACAATTGTACCCATGCTAGAATTTAACCACATAAATCTACGAGTATTGAGTAAGCATTTCCATAAAATCTAAGCATATAAAAAGAGTGAAAAACATGTGACACTAGATGAACAGAATCCTTTGGCCAACACTTGTAGACTTGTATTGCAGGGACCAGTAACCTTTGCTTCCCAAATAAGGTTCTTTTTTAATTTAGTCAGAATTTGAATCTCTTGTTTATGATCGAAAGGACACCTTGTTTTACAAAAAAGAAAATGCACAGAAGAAAACTTAAAAAAAATGCATAATTTCAGCCTCTTCAGTTTTGATATTTCTAAGCACCTGCAGACTAAAGAAATAAAACAGGCTCATATATGCACACCTTAGAATTTGTATCGCTTTGCTTTCACTTGTGTTGAAGCAGATTCAGGCTTTGCCACCATAAAAGTAATAAACCTTCCATAGAAGAACTACAAACAAAAATTCAAATCGACAAACAGATGAATTAAGTTAGACAGAAGCAATGAAAGGACGCTAATTGGAAGAAGTCAGGTTTGGTTAGGATACAATTGAGTAGTGGATCAGCATAATAAAATTAACCGTACCAAAGAACTTAGCAGTACAGTTTGGTATTGGCCATAAAAGTTTAAATTGCACTCCTTCATCTAGAGGACTTCCTAATCTGGACCAATGAAGTTAGTCGATTAGTTGAATGCACCCCTCATGCAACCTAACCAGAGCATAATGTATAAAATCTAAATTATTAGTTATGACATCAAAAGGCTACACACCTACTATAAAAAAAAATAGTTAATTGCAATAGTGGAATTTATCTTTTGTATCATTGTTTTTTTTAATCTTCTATTTTTTTCATTAATACACATGATTTTTCATTATTTTTTCATTTTGATTGGAATGGATTTCGATTTTCTCAATTTTAGTATTAGTAATTGAATTGATATTTTTTTTATCTCTCTTTATTTTATCTAAAAATAGTGAAATGGAACTTCCTTTATTAAAATTAATAAAGGGAATTATTCTTGGAAAACCTTTTGACAAAGTACCTTTCTATTCATTTGCTCTATGGTTGACAAGGCCTCCTGTTGGCATAAAAACCAAATGTATGCCAAAACCAAGAGATTTCTCAGTTCATTTGCTTGCAATGATTTTAACTGTAAATTGCAACAGTAAAAGGTCACTACACTAATGTAGAGAAAATTGGAGACAACTACACAAATGTAGCTCATTATACCCTATCTCTTTGAGCAGTGAGCATTATTCGTATATACTTCCAAATTTTCATTTTCAGATTTTCATGCTGCTCTTACAACCTGCAAGTACATAATAAGCAATTAAAAAATAAGAAATATCCTAGTTTAAAAAAATAAAATAAATAGAAGAATATCAGTATAAGTTCTACCTTTCATAATTTTACCAGACTGTGAAAAGGTCCTTGCCAATTGACCTTCAGATGTTGATAGTGAGAGCCCTGCATGGCAAAACCAAACGGTATGTATTACATGAAATAAACCTACCAATCCGGTCCAATCTATTCCTAACTGAAACCAAGAAAATAGGAAACAAAAATATTACATTGAAAGTAAACCAGCAAAAAGAATTATGACGAGTCGCATCTAGCGCAGGCGGAGGAGTAGAATTGGAAGTGGAGCGACGCAGAGGCGAGAACCGAGAATATATAACAGCAGTTTAGCGGGGGAGAAACTGTGGAATTATTCCAGTGTGTGGTATAAAATTGGACCGTTGTTGAGAATTGCGTGGAATAAGCTGGGGGGAATTGTGGATAGCGACAGAGGGATGAGAAATGCAAACCGCTGCTCATCACTGTCTTCTCTCCGATTCTAGACTTCTGAGCAGCGGGGAGGAAGAGGAAGCGCGCGGTACCCACTTTCGCTGCTTACAGTGAATTCGGACCCTCCTAACACCTGGATGGAGATTATACGAAGGGAAAGAGGTGAATGATAGTTGGAAATGGAATGGAAGAGAAAGATTAACCTATTTAACTTTTTTTTTGTTTGAACAATCAGTGAGTGAAAATATATTTTTTTAGAAAAATTATGAAAATGCTACTCTAAAATTTTCGCTTCAAACTTTAAAATTGTCAAAATGCTATTTCAAACTTCATAAATTTGTAAAAATGTCACTCCAAATAATTAATAACTAAAATACCCTCGCCCGTCCATCTCTGTCCCCGCTCCTCCACCGTCTCCTCCCGCACCCTCCGCCGACCCAATCCTCGCCTGTAGCAAGAGACGCAAGAAGCAGTTTTCAGACATGATTCTCCTCGTCCACTTTCGCATTCTTCGCAACCCCTCGTCCTCCGACAAGCACCAGCATCATCAAACCCTCCTCTACGACCTCCACCGCTGCGCTCAGCCGCCATTCGGAACAGGAGAAGAAGAGAAGGCAGGAGAAAGAAGAGAAAGAGAAGGGTATTTAGTCATTAATTATTTGGAATGGTATTTACAAATTAATAAAGTTTGGAGTGACATTTTGATACCGAACGTGTATTCATTAAAAACTCTAAAATTGAGTATCTAAATAATTTGTTAGTATGGCTTAATAGAAACTCTAAAATTAATTTCAGAGATCTGAGAGTTAAAAACTTTAATTTCTAAAAAGTAATTAATAGTTATTTAAATATTCATTTGAATTGCTAGAATGTATATGCGATTATACATTCTAACGCAGCTTTCACAATCGATATTCTCCTACAAGAACCCTTCTCAGACTTTTTAATTAGGATTGTTTCTACTTTATAAACAATAATACATATTGGACAAAGAATTAACAAGTCTTCGTTAGTTTTAAAATATACTATTCTATAATTTTCAGGTTCAATCCAGAAAAATATCACTTACTATAGGTATAGTTGTGGAATTTAGTGTTAGACTCGTTTGGTTTGTAAAAAGATGAGACGAATATTTTAAAAACAAATTTCACTAAATCTAAAATGCGATACCGAACGTGTATTCATTAAAAATTTCATAATTTTAATATATTTATTTTTTAATGTCTTTTAACTACTTAATTTTATACAAAATTAATTTTAAATTTAAATTTTTTCATATGTAAACGCATCACTCGTAAGATAGAAAAATTTCAACGATTTGAATTCGTCGTTTAAGATGATCTAATAAATTTTAAAGTAGAGTTCACAATGAAAGTTGATAAACTTAGAAACACCTAGCTCTACTCAGGATGATACATATAATATTATAATTGTAGGAAAAAATAATATGTTTTGTCTATTAATTTATTAAAATTTTACAAATAAATTAGATATCAATGAATGAAACAACGCGAGATCTGAATTTTACTTTAAAAAAAAACATGTTCAGATTATCCAAACAAAAATTATAAATAAAATTCAACTGACTCGAGGGTTCCATCGTTAAATGGATAGCCTCCTTCATTCCTTCGCGACTAAGAGTCTTCGTAAAATCTAACGGCTTCAATTCAGATCCAGTGCAATACCAGACCGCGTAATCAGATATCTGTGTCGACCATTTCACACCGACACGTTTCTTAAAGCGAACCCATATTTCAAATGGAATAAGATTTTGGTCTAAGTGACTTTCAATCGGAAACTCGATTTCAAAGTCTCTAAAAATCATATGATTAAAATTCAAACAGTCAATCTGAAACGTTTAACATAATTTCTATATTAAAATATACTCGGAGACCAAATCTTTTTTTTTTAAATTGTTTACTGTTTTTTTTTAGATACATACAACATCACTGTTTCTGAACAGGCCCAAAAACAATGATTTTGTATGTATCTAAAAAAAATAGTAAAAAAATTTCAAAAAAATATTAAATTTGATCTCTAAGCACATTTTAATATGAAAATCATATTAAGCGGTTCAGATCAACTATTTGAACTTTAATCATATAATTTTTAGAAGTTTTGGATGGTGTCTGGTCCAAAGTCATTTGGATCAAACCTTGTCCCATTTCAAATAGTCACCGAATTAATTGAGTGTGTTTCCTCTGAGATATCTCAACTTTTGCGTGAACGACGTGTCCGGTTCTTATTCGGTGATAGCGAGGGGACCAGTATTGTTATGCTTTGTGATTCGCGAAGAACGTATTTTAACGGTCGAGATTTTCCAAAAAGTCACGCAAATTAATTTTGGGCCGACTGTGAGTATTTTACACGGTGAAGTACCTCAGAGACAACAATTTTGATCCGTTGCTGATCACGTCTTCAAAGAAAGGTTCTTGATGTCCTGTGTCTGACCGTCTGATTTTAAGACCGGCGAAACGAATCTGCACTACAAATTACTTTGGTAAGGGGTTTTAAATCTGGACCGTTCAAAGAAGGTTTCATCCAGACCGTATGATCTAAATCGGACGGTTTGAAGCTCTCCCGGCTATTCCTGGGTTGAAAAGCGGAGGAAGCGAACCAGTGGCAGTCGGTGATTCAGGAATTCGCATCCTCTGAGATATCTCAAACTTTGCGTGACGCTTTGGAATATCTCAATCGTTCAAATACATTCTACACGAATATCAAAGCTCTAATAATACCGGCCCCTTAGGGTTCCCCGATTAGGCACCGGACACGTCGGTCACGCAAAAATTGAGATATCTCAGAGGATACGTACTCGTCGTGATTCAGTCCGTCAGACCGACTAAATATTTTGATAAAGGACATCTCCAGTTTCACATAACTTGAGAGTATATTAAATGAATAAATATATTCCCCTCGTCTCCTCGTTCTCTTCCCACTTTGGAAACTGAGCAGAGAAATAATCGGGACTGGATGCGCGCCCCTTAAATTTTCATTGTCTTTATATCGCTCGATCGGCCGTCGATTCCGTCTTCTCATCTTCCCTTCTATTCTATATTAACACTTCCATTAGGATTTAGGATAGACTCTTAAATTCAATATTCCGAAACTAGGTCTTGAATTTCTATCTGCTTCTTGACTCAGTACAAGCTCGTTGTTTCTCTAGGATGAGTTATATGGTGGTTTTCGAGTCTCTTCAGGAGCTTTTTCCTCAGGTTAGGTAACCCTGTAGGGTTATTTTCCCCTTAAGTTTCCTTCTATTTGTGTTCTTTTCATCGATATTTACCAATCAGTGCTCAATTTGGGGAATAGAGGGAACAATTTTTCTTTCTTGATGTAAATATCTTAGTAGGCGAATGGCCTTTTCTTTTTCTTTTTTTGAAGGTTGGTGACAATTTGTCAAAATGGCCTTTTCTTTATGTAGAAAACACCGACCTTCAGTTACTGTACCATGTCTTTAGCCCTTCAGTTACTGTGCCTTTTCTTTAGCCCTTTAGTTAAGCTTGAGATACTGTGCCATGTAAAAAACACCGACCTTCTATGAACTCCCAAATGGTTAACCCGTGTAACCTGTTATTTAACAAAATCCCATTCGTGTAAACCTATTTTATACAATGTTCTCGAAATATATAATGGCCGTCTCACTATATTTCCTTTATTTACAAACTGAATAGTACCTATATAAATGTATTTTTGGGTTCATTGCAGGTAGATAATCGCATACTGAAGGCAGCTTCGATTGAGCATGCCAGTGATCTTGAAGCAGCAGTTGACTTTATTCTTCAAGAAGTCATACCCTCTATTCCTGAGCCCATAAAAAGTGCTGAAAATGGTCGAGGTAAATCTAATTGGTATGGAGCCCCACCAGAAGGTAATATTCATCTTTCTATTAGATTTTTTTCTTCTTCTTTTTTTTAGAAGGTGTAATTCCAATTCAATAAATGTCATACCATTAGATCCAACTATAATCTGTGTAGTTCTTGGGCATATTGATAGATTATCAGTTTGTTGTATTGTCTGGTGTGGCAAGAGTTGGTCTGATGCAATATCGCCAAGGTTGCCAGAAAGTGGTATGTTTCTGTGGTGGAAATTAACTTGTATGCAGAAATCTATTTACCGTGGAGTGAGGAAGAGTTCTGTATACTATCTTGATGGAATAGAAATAGTTAAAAAAATTGGATAACTACACAGAAACATTTTGCATTTTATATGCCAAATATTTATAAGTCATACAAATTTGTAGTTAATAGAGAAAGAACTGAAGAAAATATTACTAGTTATGGGCAGCCCATTGAAAGCTCAGATCTCATATTTTTCTGTATCAATATTGCTATTAGCAGTATTGGAAATGCTCATGGAAAACAGACCTCACTGTTAAATTGTTAAACTGTGGTATTTGAGTCAGAGACCTCTTTATTTTTATCTGTCTACGTCTTCATCAAATGCATAATAAGGGTTTCTTTTATTCTTTTTTGTACCTTATATCACCCTGAAGGAGTTGTTTATTTATGTTTCTAGTTCTTATAAAGAACTGAAAGGCAGGTACCAGTAGCATTTCATCAATTTTACGTTCAGTGCATTTGCATCTTAGTTCTTACCAAAATGTCCAAATGTATCAGATGATGACAGCCAGAACCTCTACTACTCCATTGTCAACACCACCCCTCCCAAGAGAAACGGTTCTAATGAAGTGCCTGCTAATGAAGGCATGTCTCCGTCTTCTTCATCAGAAAGGAGGAACTGGGACTTGTCAGTGCTGATAGCTAACAACAGAGCGTCAAGTCAGGTTCAGGATTTTGGTAATTTGTCAAATCAGACTAGAGAGAATGGTGGCCACAAAATTGGATCGAAGGAAGGTGAGGCAGATGGGTCAAACGGGTTGAGCAACCAACCTGTGTCTGAACCAGAGGTGATTACTCGATCTACCCATTCAGTTAATCCCGAGGTCCTTGAAGACATTGTATCTGATGCCAAGAGCAGTAAGGTATTGAAGTTTCAATTGTGTTCTTTTCTTTATTGGGTTCTGTTACTGTATATCTTGATCATGAATTGAAGTTTCAATTAGTCATGCTTACAGGACTAATAATATATAGAATCCGTTGATATACTATTATTCTTCTTTATATTCTTTTTCTTTATCAATGTATTCAAGCATTATTTTGCTCCCTTGTGGTTTTAACATGTTTGCAAACTTCGTTGTTAAATGTTGGGGGAAATTTCATGCACACCCCTCAAAAACATCGAAATTACGTATTTCCTCTAAAATTCACAATATCATATTTACCCTTCTAAATTTGAAGTACTCACAAATTTACCCATTTTATTATCTTTTCTATTAAAACTCATTTTAAATTTATTGAGTGCTCAATTTACCCTTTATTAAGAATAATAAAAAATATGTAGCACGATTCAAAAAAATGTCATGTGTATGCATCATAAGTAATAAATGACCCATTGCCCTCTAAAACTGACCAATTAGAAGACTGAGTTTAAATAGAAAAGACACTAAAATGGGTAAATTTGTGATTTTGAAATTTAGAAGAGTAATTATGATGTTATGAATTTTAGGAGGGGAATTATGTAGTTTTTGAGGGGCATACATGAAATTATCCCTTAAATGTTATCCTGACATGGTTTGGGCAACTGAACCACGAGGACTTAGAAATCCCGACCCATGGTTGACTCACTAACTTTGAGGCTATATGAAAAGTTTGGCTTTGCATATCTTTTGGCTTATATAGTTCTTGACATTTGATTGCCCTTGGTTTCTTGCCTTGACTAAACTTATGAAATGTGTGTACTAGTTGAGTAACTTCTTGAGCTGGTGACAATACCTGCTGAGCTAATTATTTTTTCATTATTGCTGCCTTACCTATTATTTTTTTGAACATTTCAGATGAACCTGTTAGCTTCAGTTGATAAGCTGACTAACATGATGAAAAATGTGGTGCACCTTGAGGAAAAGGCTAAAATCACAAAGGAAGAGGCCTCCACTGCTGGCCAGAACACTCTTAGCAAGGTTGAGGATCTCAGGCAGATGCTCTTACGTGCTAAAGAGACCAACAACATGGTTTTTTTTCAATTTCCCTTTACTTCTTTTCTATATAAGTTGTCCTTTATTTAGCCAATTTCATCTGTTGCACGTGCAAAATGGAAAGTATCGCATAATGTCTCCCCCCCTCTGACATGAAAAATGTGGTCCTTTTCTTCTTAACTTCCCAAAAAGTTACGATTATTGGACTAGAGAATTGTAACTGGTCTGTGTGATGTATTAGACATGTCATGTGGTGCTTTGTTCTCCAGATTTTCATCCATTTTAAATTTGATTTGTGGACTCAAAAACAGCTTCTATATTAGAGAAACACTAGAAGAACCTTTTTTTTGTTTTTAAGGGACGAAATTACCTTTGTATATATGAAATTTGAAACATTAACATCAATGTCATTGCCTTATTTTTTGAAGGGTCCCAGTATTATCCCATCTCACTCACACTTTGTCTATTAGAATGTGGGTGTGCTTACTTTTTTGTTGAATATAATGGTGCGGGATGCTATGGGGGTTCTTATACTCTCCTCTACTGCAATCAGGAGGCTTATTATTGCTATATGATCTACAATCTGTGATTTGTTTTTTTTTTGTTTTAATATGCTATAATAGTCTAGTGATATTTTTTATATTTTACTTGTAATAGCATGCTGGTGAGGTTTATGGCGAGAGATCGATCTTATCAACTGAAGCCCGAGAACTACAATCTCGCCTTCTCAGCTTGTCAGATGAAAAGAATAAATCTCTAGAGATTATGGAGGAGGTACAGATTTTTGCTCAAATTATTGTTTCCCTACAAATTATTGTTTACCTACATTTCTTTAGGCCAAAATGGTGCTTTAAACGAGAAAATTAATCTCAATTGCTTAGTACTATACAATAAAGGTTCTGGCTAGATATTTGTTTCTTTATCTTGGTGGAGATGGTTTGATAGTTTACCTTCTAGATGTGATAACAATGTATATTGTACAGCAGCGGTATGTACTCATATATTGATTTCAGAACCTTAGGCACCAATTCCTTTGGCCTAGAGCACCTAGACAGGGTATCCTATACCTAGTAGCACCAGTTTACTTGGTCTGAAACTTTCTTGTGCTTGTAGATACACCGAAGCCTTGAGACAAGGCTAGCAGCAGCTACAGATGAGATAGCAAGGGCTGAGAAGGTAAGAATTGAGAGGGAGGAATCGGCTCAGAGGGCCCTCAAAGAGCAAGAGGAGATGATGATTGCCATAGTTGAGGAGTCAAAGAAGCTGCAACAGGAAGCTGAAGAGAACACTAAGGTAATCTTGTTTTTTACCATGTACTACCAAGTAACTGTAGAATCTCTCTCTCTCTCTTCTTTGGATTTGAGGGACAAACAATATGTTTTTAATTTTGCTGGCCAAGTTACAGTTAAGTGTGGTACATCGTACCACACTAATGACTTGAACATTAGTAAAATATGTAGAAATGTTGTTGTTCTGATAAAGCAAGCTAGTGAAATGATATTTCTGATGTTGTTTTACTATAATACAGCTAAGGGACTTCTTGGTGGATCGTGGTCGTGCAGTTGATTCCTTGCAGTAAGTCTCCATCCCACTTTTATTTTGTAGAGAGTTCTGATTAAGAGGAGTGTTTGTTGGAATTATGTTAGAGGGCCTGATAACTATCAATTTGGGAATTTATTCAGAGGGCTTATAACAGTACCAAGGATACTAACACTCCAGCATATCAAAATTGTATAATTCATAAAAAGATCTTCGAAGTCGTATTTTTCACAAGGTATATTATATATTATAAAACCCTATGTCAAAAGTAAAAAACCTGTAGTCAAGAAAAAGATTTACTTTAATTATTGGACATGCTTTCATGATGTATTCTCCTGTTGATTTATTCCTAAGCCCAGGTTAGAGTACTCTTGGTCAGCTTAAGAACACCCTACTTCTATTTAGTTATTTTATGTTTTTCTTTCTTCCTACCTCTCTCTTTACAGAGGTGAGATTGCAGTCTTATGTGAGGATATAACTCGGCTGAAAGAAATAGTAGAAGGGCACCTACCAATGACGAAATCAATTGTATCTACAATCTCAAGCCTTTCTTCTACTCCTAGTGTGTCACTCAACCAGAACCCGGCCTCCTTACTGAGCGATACCACAATCGTCAATTCAGACAAGAAACTTATTATGACCGAGGGAGAGACCCGTGATGGAGATGGATCGAGTGCAACCGATGGGAGTGGTGGCTGGGAATTGTTTGAATCATTGAACCCTTAATTCCATCTAGCTCGTTACATTTTGTTGTCATTCAAAGATGGCTTGTGTTTTTGAATGATTTGAAAGGATTGGTGTCCTGTAGAAACGAGTTTTGGTGCATGATTATGGCATAATGCTTGATCATATATAGATTGGAATACTGATAGTATCTATGATTGGAAGGAGTCGTAGCATCTTATGTGATTTTCTTTTTGTAAATATGTTTACTGTGCGTATGACTACCGATCACCGATTGAGATGGTTGTGTGCTAATTACATATGTTATACTTCTTACTTGGTAAGAAAGCTCTCTTCTTGTTGGAGCCACAATCAAATCTTGTGCACAACTATCACCGAAGTCTCTCTTATTTGGAAAATAAAATTCTCTTATTGTCGGCATGAACTCGGATTGCACGGTTCTTGAAGCATTTTGGTAACTCGAGACGTAGAGAAACTATTTTGTTGAAATTTCATGATTGAAGCATTTTTAAGTAAAAAAAAAAGGTTACAATATTTATAATAAATAAATTGACCTTCATGAGTTGGGCTGGTCCATACTGGGCCTAACCTCCTTGAGATGATTTTGGAAGATTTTCTATTTTGAAATATATATAGTAGAAGACCAAGAAAAACTCATGTTGTTTTGAACGGATCATATTTTCTAAAATAAAGGAAATTTGAAAATTTGAAGATTATGGAAGGACAAAAAATAATCATTCTTGTGAAGTTCTCTCAAAATCTACGGTGCGAACCATGCGGGACCCACTCTACAGAGAAGGCATTCAGGCCTATGAGGAGTTACTCTAAGAACGAATCCATGCCGCCTTTTGTAACATCGAACTTAAATGTGTGTTAAAACAATTATTTACCTAGCACATGAAATGAAAATGGCTAAATTTGGGTCTTAAATACTTTACCATATTTATGACTCATTTTGATGTTCTTTTATCCGACAAATATGTCATCTTGTAAATCCTATACCCTGACTTTTGTACACACTTTTATGATTGAATAAAGTTTTGTACAAACTTTTGAGTAATATTGCTACACATCAATTATCAGTATTATAGATTGCTTAATTGTTTAAAAACTTAGCTATTTCCAATATGCATGTTAAGATTTTGTTTGGGAAAAATGCAATTTGATGAGACATGAGAAATACGGACAAAAAGATAAATAATTTGGTAATTTTCAAATATAACTAATAATTTCCAAATTTAAAATTTAAATTCGATTTGACTGTATATTAATATCATGCACATGAAAAATAATAAAATTAAATGCAAATTTACCATTATTTGAACATCTTAAATTTTTAAAGAGTCATATTGAATGAATTTTGATGAAATTTTTTTTTTATGAAATTTAATAAAGAGTAATGATTTTGTTCCCCTCATGTTAGTCCCCTAAACGATATAGTAACTACCTATGTTATCCATTAATAACTGCTAATAACTAACTATTTGTGGTCCTCTCTAATAATAACGCCATGTTGGCGATCCAAGGTTGGAGTATTCTGAGTCATGGGATGCTCGGGCGTCGAACGACCGAGATCTGCTCCAGGGGATTTCGGCTTTAAAGTAACTAATAACTTTGGGTTGAGACAGATTATTTTTTTAGTGACGACAGTCTAGTACTGACGAATTCAGATTCAGTGAAGTAATTCAATTTTTGAGTTTTAGATCGGGATCGTTCGATTCAAATCTGCGACAATCCATCCGGAAGCGGAGCGCATACATCTCGAGAGACATTCAAATCCCGATGAAATTCCGAGAGACTGAATCAAACGGTCCCGATCCAAAATCTAAAAATTGTGTTACTTTAGGAATCCGGACCCCGTACTAACATGATAGGGTGTGAAGTTCCAATAAATTATATTTTTCTTTTTACGAAATAAATTGTATTTTTTTAAGCTTTATTATCGGTTAATGTCAGAACTACGATAGGAGCTATATCCGTCATTTTTATTCATGCTCAAACAATCATAAAATTTGTCAACTTTGTCCATCAAACTCAGATTCTATCAAAAATACCCAAACCGGCTATTAAGCCGCCGGTCCCTATTTTTTATTAGAAACCGGCTATTAAGCCGCCGGTTCCTAATAAAAAAATAGAGACCGGCTATTAAATAGCCGGTTTCTAGGTTTTATTCAGGCAGAGGCTTATAGAGACGTGTTTTCTCTCAAAACATACAGTAGTATCATTTTTAGAGAAGGAGAAAAGAGGAAGAGAAAGAGGAGAGACGACAAGAGGAAGCGAAGCTACAGTGGTCTACAGTATTTTTGAACAGTACGTACAGTATTTTTCTATAGTATTTTTTGTACAGTAATATGTAAGGTAACCCTTGTAGAGTAAACCTTGTACAGTAACGTTTTATTTTATTTTTTATTATTTATCAGTGGATTATGAATAAAAAATGGATTACTTGATAGATGTTTATCATTTACCACAATATAGTTTGTTGGTCATGGCGTTGTTTGTTACATTACATTATAATGAAAAGTATCTGCAAGGTCCAGAATGAGCTTATTACTCCAAGCCGCCATCGCATTATTTTATGGTTCAAGAGGGTACCTCCCTTTCGGGCTTGAAGTCTCAAATTTATGATTGTGTGGATTTTAATCCGAATCGATGTGACTTAAAGTTGTCAACCCGAGCCATGAACGGACCAATGTATATCCAAGTTCCGATAGATAATGATACCTTTTGGAGTCAATTGTGCAACAAGTTTAAGGAGCAGGGGTTTTCTTTTATGGAACTGTACGTGAAGAGAATTAAAAAAGACGAAGGTGGAAGTAGTTCGGGACAAAATTCGGTGGCGCCAAACTATGGACAAGAACGAGTCATAGAACAATACACCACTGCTGGTCCAAGTTTCCAACCACACCCAGCACCAATTATGGACCCATACACCGCAGCTGGTCCAAGTTTCCAACCACACTCAGCACCAGACATAGACCCATACAACTCCGTTACTGCATATGCCGAACCATACACCCCCGTTGGTCCATATTTCGAGCCAACGCCCGAACCACCAATCCATAACACAATTCCATTGCCATTACCTCAATCATCACTAAGAAAATCACCACCTCACCCCAGACCGTTACCAGTACCAGCAGATGAGCGTGCCGGGTCGGATTTTGAAAACATGAATGAAATTCTAGAATATACACTGGAAACGGCGGATGAATATGAAGGAGAATGGGATTCGGACCACTTGGAGGGTTTACGTGAAGATGGTGCTTCAGGGGGGGTGTAGAAAGATCAGTTCGTATCAACCCATTCAATGGCCGGGCCAGCACGCACCCGTTCGAGTGCTTCAATGATACATCTGGCTTTCAAGAAGCTGATATCGAATTTTTCGGTGCCCGGATAGAGTACAGTAGTGAGCTGGCAGCCGGGCTATATTTTAGAAACAAAGCTGAGCTGAATAAGAAGATAAACGAGTACCACGTTGATAAGAATCAGGAGGTTCAAAGGAAAAAAAAAAGGCGACACGAGTCAAATGGTTGTGGTTTGTAAGGCTAAAGGGTGCAGTTTCAAACTTAGAGCTCAAGCAACGGGTGAGGGGGATGCATGGGTTATCACAGAGCAAGACCATCCTCACACATGCAGGACTGATCACACAAGGACAGACAATGCAATGCTTACAGCGTCCACTATTGCTGATATCACGGAAGGAAGTGATTGGAGTTAACACGTTTGTATGTGTTCTATCGGATCAACACTTAGGAATTAGAGCTGCGCTTACCCCAGAATACGGATGGTCGAAAGAACTTTTTAAACACAGATTCTGTACACAGCATATTGCAGCCAACCTGGTTTCGAATTGTGGAGCAGACAAGTGGTACGCCCAGAGATTCAAATGAGGAGCCAAGAAGAAGAAGCCGAGGAGGTTGAAGGAGATGTTCGAAGAATTCGCTGTGGTAAGTACATTTTATAAAATTTCTTACATAATTCTTTAATAATTTATCGTGCATTTCTTTAATAATTTACCTAATGTTGTGCAGCTAAATCCAAAGTGCAATATTTATTTGAAAAAGTATGGCAAGAAAGATCCTAATGACCCGATGGAGTCGTCCAATTATGAGAAGATCTTCCAGACATGTGATGGAGGTTTCCGTTTCGGAATCATGACAACAAACGGGTCGGAGTCATTGAACCATGTATTCCAGAAGAGCCGGACACTGCCCGTAGCTGCGATTGTTGAGGAAACGTTTTACAAATGCAATGCCTGGTTCGTACAAGAGGCGGGCCCGAGCCATGGCACTAGCCGATGCGAATAAGCAATGGTTCGAACGGGTGGAAAAAAAGCTCAGAAAAAGATGGGAGAAAGCTACAAAGATGACTTTGGTCCCGTATACGCAGGTTGAAGGAAGATACCAAGTCTCCTCTCCTAATGAGTATGTTCCGGTTTGCAAGCACCCTGATGGCACCATGGACATTATTCATAGGGAGTTCCAGTACACTGTGACTCGTGGGTCCGGTAGAAATATGGAGTGTACATGCAGAGGTATCCAATTAACATCTATTCCGTGTGTTCATGTGTTAGCAGTTTGTCGAAAACGAAATTGGGACAAGAACCAGTTTATTGCTGATTAGTATAGTATCAATTATCTTCTCAGTACTTGGAATGGTATGTTTCATCCTTATGGAAATGCAGATGAATGACCATTTTACGATGGACCTAAAATAATACCTAACAAGAAATGGATTAGAAAGGGCAGAAGAAAACACACCCGACTTGTTATGACCATAGATGAGTTGAGTGGTCGCCCAAAGGGGCATACTGCTCGCCGTTCAACTATCGACCGATGTAGGAGAGGTACGTAACACTCACAAAATCTTATATATCATTACAATTTCATGATTTAACTGACACATATATGAAATACAAAGGCAAAAAATGCAGTAGCTGCAGAAGAAAATGAGCGAATTCTTACAGGTTCAGGGGGGTCATCTGGGTCAAGGCGTAGCACAGCCACAAGTTTCTTGGATGCATCCATTATGTATGTCGAGGCAATGGGAGATGTCTTCTCAGTGCCAGGAGAGGCCACTGGTAGCCATGCAGAGCCGTCCGTTATCCAACCAAAGAGGTCATCTCTCAGGCTGCCAAGAGCATCTTTTAGCCAGCCAGGGTCGTCTAGGACTGCAGCAGATCCATTTGGTGCGCATGTAGACCAACCAAGGCGATCATCTCTTTGGATAGAAAGGGCATCTGTTAACCAAGCAGCACCATTTGGAGCGCAGGTAGAGCCAAGTAGTGCTCCTGTACAACAAACAAGGAGGTCGTCTTTTAGGCAGCCAAGGGCATCTAGTAGCCAGGCAGCGCCATCTGATACGCAACCAAAGGCATCAAAGAAGCCATCATTTGGGTCTCATCTGTTCAATGGATTTCGTTTTAAGAAAAATAGTTGAACATAAGAGTGACTGTGAACTATTGTTTTGTATGTTTTGAGAACTTATTATATGAACTTGTAATTTTTTTTAGAACTTCATTTATATTATCTTTAGTTTATAATGTTGCTTTTTTTGAGGCGAAAACGATGAGCAAAAACACACCAAATCAATCGTCAGGTGGTGGAAAAGAGAAATTTCAAAAGTTGTTTAGTAAAAACCAAGTCAATGATGATGATGATTTTGCCGAAAGCCTTTACATAAAAATAAAACCAATGTTTCCAAAGAAAAATGCAGGTAGGACTATCTCTTCACCTCGTGCGACTCTTACCGGCGAGGTCAAAACAAAAAAAAATACAGGTAAGACTGGTTCGTCGTCTGCTGTGACTGAACCAAGATGATGATTTTGTTCCTTGTACCTTCCGTACGGGTTCTGAGAAGTAGTATTATTTCATGTCTATAATAATTATTTTGCGATTGTGATGTACTTTTAATTACTAACAATTTATGTAGTACTTTTTGCGAATTTGATACCAAATTTAGTTCAAAAATACCAAATTGTAATAAATCAATCAACAAATTTTATTAATTAATCGTCTTAAAAACGAGAATTTCAAACGATTCGTAACATATACATCAAAATTATATTTTAAATATTCAGAGCGAATTTGATACTTACAAATTACTCAAAAATTATACATCAAAAAACTAATTTTTTTCACAGAAACCGGCTATTTAATCGTCAGTTCCTAATTTTTATTAGGAACCGGCGGCTTAATGGCCGGTTTCTAATTTTTAAATAGCCGGTTGGGTAGTTTTGATAGAATCTGAGTTTGGTGAGCAAAGTTGGCGAATTTTATGATTGTTTGAGTATGAATAAAAATGACGGCAGCTATATTATAATATTTCCAAATTAGAATAAATATCTTGGAAGACTCAAAATTTTACGGTCAAAATCTTGATTGAAATAAAAAACCACTTTTGTATGCAAAACGGACATTAAAATATTTTTGTATAGGTAGAGTAGAGACTGGATCCAATATTCTCTCTATTACTACAGAACAAAAGATGTGCATCATTTTATGGTTTGAGATTATATCTCCGACGGTTTGAAATTCGGGGAAATAGTGGCAGTATTATTGTGCTCTGAGATTCGTGCCAAGTTAAAATGAATGGTTCAGAATTAATAATTGTAAAAGATAGGATGTGAATTCGTAGAGACTAGGGGAGTAGGGGCCAGAGAGGATTCATATGTCGCCTGCATTGGTAGCAGTTATTCCTTTGCTGTTAAGGAAAGCTCATCCGATTAATTAGGAAAGCCCATCCGCTATATTATGATATTTTTTTCAGAAAATTAAATAATAAATAAATCTGTAACGACAATATCACAAAATATTAAAAATTAGTAAGATATAATAGTGATTCTCCTTCTTCAATTGAGCATAATAGAAATTGATATTTTTTTTTCATTAATGGAGATATCACCTAGTTTGTTTCTATACAAATCTCTGCGGCAGAATGGAAAAAATAAAAAAATTATTAACAGACCAAGCGACATTCAAAAATTGTCATTATTGAAATGCATGGGTCAACGGAATATAAATGCTATGAGATTTTTTTTATTCTTTTATAACACCTCTTATTTATTTTTGGAAAAGAACAAAAAAAAACATATTATTGATTTATTTCCTAGTAGATTTTACATTTAATTTAATTGAATTTGAACACAAAGATTGAGAAGGATATTTTTCCATTTTCATTACAAAGAATATTGCTGAATTAACAATCATTTGTTGTTGTTTCTTATATTGTTCAATCTTAATGTTAAATTTTATAATATATAAATTTAAATGAATACTTTAATAGTGACCCAGCACTATTATAAATTAGCAAAAAACAAGGAATTCTCTTCAAATTAGATTTTGAGAAAGTCTTTGATAAAGTTAATTGTGACTTTTTATTAGAAATTCTCAAAGCAAGAGGTTTTGGTTCTCTGTTCATTCATTGGATTCAGGACATATTAGTTAGTAGAAGAACATGTATATCTTTCAATGGTTCCCAAGGTGTTCCACTCCATTGGAAAAAACTGACCCAAGCAGATTGGCAACATCTTATCTCAAAAATAGAGAAAAGACTCCAAACATGGAAATGATCATTATTATCACTAGGTGGCAGGTCCTCTTATAATTATCTCGGAGACCGATACTTCTCAGGGAGAAGGCAGTACCTGGGATTCAAAGGAAGATCCCTTTCTTGGGTTAGAGGAGTCAGACCTATCAAACCACCTTAGAGATAGGGCAGATTGTGATGCCGTTGATGCTGCCTATTTTGCTGCTCAGAATCCCACAGATACTAGCTCCTCCATTTCCTCTCCAGGGATTTAGTTTTGATTTTACTACCAAGTCTATGTTGCCAGTTTTTTGTATCTAGTTTTATGGTGTCTGTTGCCAGTCTCAATATTAGCCTCTTGGTTATGTAGTACTAGTTTAAATTTCCATGGAAGTTACCCTTATATTGATTTTGTATTATAGGGTTACTTTCTTAGCTAAGTAGGAGGTTTCAGTGCTACTGTTACTGTTTTTGTGTAAGAACGTTATATGTTTCTAATGGAAAGCGGTGGTAATCCCACTTATTAAAAAAAAAAAAATTATAGATTGAAAAGCAAAGAGTTTAACTAATCTATGAATATCACATAAAAAGAACTAATATCCGAATAATAGTTTTATTGTGAATACAAGATCATTTGGGATAAAAGATTTAATTATACATCATTGTTTTAATTTTATGACCCATGCGGTATATTAAATAATTGCTCTTTTAAAACTTTTACTCATAAAAACTTGCTTTGCTCTGATGATAAAGGTAATTTAAAACTTACTCATAAAAACTTGTACCCACAACATATGTAGTTTAACTTTTTCGAAATAACATTATTTTTTACATACTAAAACTAGACAAAATCTCTTATTCACCACAGAATGAGTCGGATTTTTTTTAAAATAGAAATCATAAAAAAAAAATATTTAACCAAAGAAAACTCGTGTCTCCGGAATCATCAAAAATAGCCTCCACCAGTTCCCCAAACCGGTGTAGGTTGAAAGAGCATAGCTACACCCGTTTTCCAAACCGGTGGAGGCATTTTCTCACCCAGATTAGCGGCTACACACACGGTTACACCAAAAATGACCTACACCGGACCACAGAATCGGTAGTGCTCCAAAAAATGTCTCAACAAGGTGGAGCTATTATAGTTCACCATATTCGCACGGAGAAAAAATAATTCCCACCTCCACCAATTCCGGTGGAGCCTTGTCTGCGGATTTTCTGTGGTCATGCCACAGTCTGGTGGAAAAACGAGTCATCCAGGTGGGAAAATGCCTCCACTGGTTTGAGAAACCGGTGTAGCTATGTCATTTCAACCTACACTAGTTTGAAACTTCTGAAAGCACGAGTCAATTAATTTTTCTTCTATAAATTATATTTAAAAATAATTCGAATGAGTCAGGTCCACCATATCCATCCATCAGCCAATATCCTTCTTGTTTGGATGTCACTGTCTTTTCCCTTTCATATTTTGACCCACTCCATGTTCACAGAGATGTCAGCGGATTCGAAACGAGCAGGTGGAAATATTTTCATACTCTTATCAATTATCACTTGCCAGTTAAATTAATAAAAAAAAATCATCTTTATTCGTGTTTGATAAGCTATTGAAAATGAATCTTAACCGTATATTTTTTTATCCAATAGAGTACCAGTCGAGTAAATGAGTAATAAACCATGAATAGAACTATATATATTATTTATTATCTCCATATAAATATATATCTATATATATAATTTTATAATTTTTATAATTTATTATTATCATATAAGATAACATGTAAGAAATAGTATTTACATGTACTCTTACTTGTTAACGAAAACAAAATTGTATTCTTATATTTACTTGCTAAGTTAAACAAAACAAAAAAAAAAAAATCCGTACTTGTCCTATTGAGTACGGTATAAACCAGATAAATGAATAAAAGAGTGTCATTAACACCCTACTTGTTCATCTCTACTAATTTTTTTTTCTTTCAAAATCACTCTCTTAACTCTTAATTTATTATTTTTTGTTCGCTTACATCCTCGGAATTAATTTTCAATATACTGGGGTGTTGTATAGATTTATGTAAAAAATATATTTATGAATTAGTATAGACATCACGACACTAGTTATAAATATTTTTTATGCAAGTTTAAATATTGTACAATATGTATAATGGTTTGTACTATGAATTCATATTTCAATTTACAAAGTATAAATAGTCTATTTGAATTTATCAACATAATCTAAAAAATAGTAAAAAAAAATGTAAAAGTTGTCTCCGAGTGCATTTATTATATGTATATCATGTTGAACAGTTTGAATTAATTATTTGGACTTTACAGAAGTTATGGCTCTATAATGCATACTGATATGGCCATTGTAAAGTACCATAAATATTTGACTATATAAATTTCAAATTTTAACAGTTCAAGTACAATTCCCGACTAAAACGAACAATGCAACATTAAACACTCAACTTCGACGTCAAAAAATGTTCAAACATCTAAGATCATGAATAGAAAACATCTAATACCTAGCAAAACTCAAATGCTCTTTGTGTGGGAAATTGCAGTTTTAAAATGCAAAAGAAATAATTTTATGTGAATATTAAATAATTGGGTAGCTTGTTCTTCAACTTTTCTCAAAAAATTTAGTGAAATTCAAATCTCTCTCAGATAATTCAACATTCGAAGTTCAATTCATACCATTAGTTATAAATTGATATGAATCTTAAATCAATTTCATAAATTTTTCAAATTGACCCAACTTGATCCAAATTTTATTCAGATAATTCCATTTCAAATTCAAATTTTAAATTACTGCACGGAATACGAACTCGATATTTGCCCAAGTGCATTGTGGGGTCCTCTTTTACTATAAATAGTATAATTGGAAAATGGAAAGTGCCTTTAATTTGAATGAATAGGGGGTTTGTCACACATGAAGGCTATTCGAAGCTCATTGACAGCTTTTAAGACTATTTTTTCTTATCTCATTTACAAAAATAAACTATAATTGCCGATAATTATAATTTAAGTTGTAAGCTTGAAGAACTATTATTAATTTAGCAATTTTATTATATTATTATTTTTTTAATTTAAGTATTCAATACACTTTGGTATCTTTTAGATGCTATTTTTTAGAATTGAACACGTGTCTCTTTGTAGAGAGATAGAGACTCATGCTGGTACACTAAGCCCGCAATTTTTTATATTAGTAATTTCTTTAAAAGTGCGAAATCATTAGTTGCAATATTTACAATGTTCTTGATTAAAATTTTAAGAATTTAAGAGAATATATTGTAAAGATGTAAAGAAACATATTAAAATGTTTAACATGTCTCACATATTAAAAGTAGAATGCATTTTAGGGATGAAGATGATTTGTAAATAAGTGACAAATAATTGCTAAAATCACTAATATGACAAATACACACACATATATATATTTATATATTTTTTTAGTAAAGTTGGGGTGAAACAATCTAGCTGTTTTAATGTCCACATGAAATTAGCTATCCAGATTTCGAACATGCAACCTCTGTTGAGTATTTTAAGTATAGAGTTTTCGCTATAATTTTGTACTCGTTTCTTTTAAATTTATAATCTTTTATACTCAATGAAGGGGTTGATTGCAAGCGCACAACCTATCAAAATAGTACTTAGAGTGTCGAACTGCAGCGAGAAATGTAGAATTTAGTTTAAAGCTTTAATAATTAAAATCAGAATTAGTGGTTTGAAAATTCAGTTTATTGTTTGTTTACTAGTGATCCTAAAGTTGGTGGGTTCAATACCCAAGGAATTGAGAGATTAACAAAAATAAAGGAAGAGTAAAATGAGATTAGGGTTTTAACAAAGATTGGAGAATCTAGGAGCTTTCGGTCTACAATTCCTTGTTTAATCCTATCTATTCGGTTTGTTTAAATTCATGGTTGATATGATGGGGTTTCTAACCTAATATGTTAAAAAGGGTCACTTCCATGAATTAATAACGTGTCTAAATAATTATATTTATCTAGACCATGAAGTTCTTTGTTAGTCTTTCATCTCTTTAGATATTGGTACTTAATGGTTTAGCTGGCCAAAGCAACTCATACCAATTTCTAAGTTGATTCAAGATGTCTCGACTTAAGGTTTTGGTTTTACCGGTTGAGTCTCGACCTAAACCCTAACCTTAATTCCTGTAGTTTCGGCTTAGATTAAAATATTTGTATACTTTTAATCTAAATCCTAATGGCTTTGTGACATAATTGATACTATCCTACATGATCCATTCTACCTTAAAGTCTAAAAGACCTAAAACGGGATAATTGCAATTCAAGCACAAATTATGAGAACAACAAAAAATAAATCACATAAATTAACAATCAAATCAAACAATCATCATAAAAACAAAGATCCAAATAGAATAGAATCAAACAAGTTCATGCAATTGACCTACACTCCTAGAAAGGAAGTTAGCCTCTCATGGAGATGCAAAACTTACAAAAGAATTTCATTACAAAAATGCTAAAACAAAGAGAAATTAAAAGAGTAATGATTACAACCCTTACTACAATGGTGATCTCTTGCCTTCCTTGCTTGCTCTGAAAATTCTGCTCCTCTTCTCCAAATCTAAGCTCTTGATTTCACTTTTTACTCTAAGGAGATGTGGAATATGGAATGATAGATAGTTTGTTGGTGATATGTGTAGAGAGATGATGAGATCTCCTTAAATAGCAGAATTCTCCTCCTTATATAGCCCATTCTATGCCCTAGAAACGTGGGGAATAGTGTCCCACACGTTCTCCATAATTATAACCACTAACTTTGCCAACCGGACGTGATCTGGCTTTCTAAAAATAGCGAAACTGCATTTTTAGTCTGATTGTGGGCCGCACTGATCGGAAGCTGAAAAGTTGAGTGCGACCCACACTGGGGTCAATGCGACCCGCACTGCGCTCAGTTTACCCTGAAAATTACTGAATTTGGCTAAGTACCCAGTGCGACCTAGGGAGGCCGCAGTGGCTCAGTGTGACCCGCAGTGTGACCTAGGGAGGCTGCATTTTGGTATGTTTTCGCAATTTTCTGCAATTTAAAGCAAACATAGGCAGTAACTTGATTCCAGGTGTAATATATGACATTTATATATCATAATACAATATATTTAGAGTATTTTCAGGATAAAATCTAGATCAAACATGTATAAATGTGTATATATTTTATGTCTATCAACCTCCTACACGAAGAGTATTATCTTTGCCACTAAATTAAAAGCTAATTTATAATTACAAGATTGAAGATGTTATAAAAATCTTAGAAAAAATGAATTCAGCGGGTTCTTGATATTGAGATTTAAAAACGTGAAACTTGTTCGGTTGCAAAATTTACTCGAAATTTTGCAGGTCTGTAAGCATAGTATAGATTTGGATATAACTCAATTTTTGAGTTTGAAATTGCAAATTCGAATCAATTATTCGCATAACTCATTATTTTTTGTGTTAATTCGAAACCAAAAATTCAAATTTAAACTTAAATTTTGAGTTAGTTTAAAGAATCCGAACTCGGCTTAGTAGAGACTAGAGAATAGGAAATGTCATGGAATCCATACCGATTCCACTAAACCACTTAAAAGTGACGGGGGTGCTGTTTGAGATCCCCCATCTGACACCTCTTTCATTGTTTTATTTTTATTTTTATATTTCTGCTCTGTTGAGATGATATCATTAGAAACTAAAAAGATATCGCGTGCTTTCAAGTTTCAACTTTCAACAGCACATTGCGCAGGAAAGCAAATAAATATTGTTTTAAATCGATAAAAAGATTCACAATCTCAGTTTTTATTTATTTATTGTTATTTTTAATGGAGATAACACGGTGATCTTTGCTTACTCACATGCTAGCGTGGTTGTCATGTCACAAGTCAGAGATTACTGGTGCTTTCTTCAAATGGTCCAATATATATTTTACATAAATAATATAAATAAACGGTGGATGCCAGATGGCATCACTACAGATCCAACATGTGGTTAAAATATAGATAGGGCAGGTAAATATTTTTATACAATTTCTTCAATTATTGTTAGTGAGTTGGCACTTGACACTTGTTTATGATAAAAAGGTCATTATATAAAAGGAAATTATGTTCTTTTGTACCTTGGAAGATATTTTGAGATGCCCATTTGGACAAGGAAGTGGGTCCCCACAAATCTACTACAAAAGGGTTCTTACTAATTAAAGAAAGCTCCATTGCAGGTGCTCCTCGCCTCGCATGTATCATTTTCTATTCTTCCGTCTCCATCTTGCGAAGTTCTCCATGCAAATATATACTTTAGAATCCTACATGACACGTGTCCACTTTCTAAATTTAAATAAACAAGAGTTCTTAGGTGCCAATTTTGCACCTTTTACGATATATATATATATATATCTATATTTAATAGAAACGAAGTTGCTGACTTGTACTGATTTATAATGATATTAAGGAGAGAGCAAAACTTGAGTGTGATGTGCTTACCAAGAGAGATTGGTGAGTGCATCTCCAAAAGACAGGGGTTGGACCCAGTGTATTCTGGGGGGCGCAGCCGTTCCCTTTGGATTTTGAATTTTAGTAGAGATTTATCGATTCCGACTGGCTTTGCCTCCCTCCTGGAAATTTTTAATAGTTATATAATCATACATCATTAAGCATCCCAAAAGAAAAACAATATGACCAATTACATATATATATATGTTCGTCCAATATAATTAAAAAAAACGTCATTCAGAAATTGTAGTTTGATATATAGAACGTTTGAACATTTAACATCTGAAAATATATATCATTAATGTTTTTATTACTCTATTGATACCTAGTTTGCCGAAAATTTTATTAATATCCAAAATAATTTCTAATTTTCAAAATTTACATCTATTTTTAACTTATTTTCAAATTTGCTCAAACTAAAGAATTATTTTCCGGATTTGGGTCTCTTCGCAGTCTTTCTAAAAAAAATTCAATTATATAGTATTCCATCTATTTTTATAGAAATATAAATATATTTATAATATTTCAATATAAAAAATAAATAAATCATAATATTTTTTAATTAATTAAAAAATAAAAATAAAAATAAAAAAACTCAAATCCGGAGAATAATTCTCTGGAAATAAAACCTTTGGATCCGTAGAATTATTTTTCGTAAAGAGGCGCGCTAGATCCAGAAAATAATTCTCCGGTTTTGGCAGATCTGGAAATAAATTGAAAATGGGTGCAAGTTTTGAAATTTTAAAACTTTTTTTAGATATTAATAAAAATTTCGGTCTAGTTTGATATATCGAAATTGCATTGGAATTTCTCATTGAATATATCATTTTTGTTGATGCATTGATAAAAAAATTATTGGAGTAATTTTACGACTGTTGAATCCAATACTTTTAAACATAATTCAAATACGTCACCATGCATATAATTATCTCCATATTTAAATTTCAACGTGGTTTTCTTTTTATTATTAACTCCTACATGTTCTAAAAAGTATTTTATTCAATAGCCCAAAATAACAGTTTTGATATGAAAATGACTCTCATTTCTCCTAAGATACCTCATAATAAAATAAAATTCTTAGTATTTACATAACATTTCATTTATTTGATATATCAGTGCACTGTTTATAATGACTTCCAATCCGCTCTAATGTCAACTCGTAACTCTACTAGTTAGTAGCCGTCCCACTATTTTAATTTTGGTGCATACTGCATAGTCATGCGCTATTAATTAATTGGTACGAGGACAGCATGAGATATTTTTAAAAAAAAAAAATATTGCCTTTACCTTTTCTATAAAGACCATAAATAAACATTTTCGATTTTAAATTATACATTATATTGCATTTAATACTAAAATTATATATTCAGTTACTAGTGTTGAAAAAATGTATTCATGAATCTAACAATTCGCACATGCATTTGCGATGAACTTGTAGATGCATGACACTTCTAAGTTTATTATTAATTTTCTAAAAATTATATATTCAGTTTGCTCCTTTGATACTTGTGAATTATTTTATACTTTAAATAGAATCACTAAATTCGTGCGGACAAAAATTAGACAGTATTTCAAGTACTTAAAAATTCAATTATTAATGTTTTATAAATGTGGGATGTTAAAATAAATCCGATGGATATTTTAGAATTGGTTTCTAAGAAATTGAAAATTCAAACATTTAATCATGTCTGTGTTGACGGTAGCTAAGCGTACTTGGTAACAACTAACGTTACTTTCATTGGAAGTGATCACTTGATAATAATTATTTGTGTAAATTTTGTAGGAGATCACAAAATTTTATTTTTTGTTACAAATTAGTCACTTATGTTTGATTTGTTCTAATTAAGTTACTAAACTTTTCATTTGTCTCAATCAAATCACTGAATTTTTTATTTGCTCCAATCAAGTCACTCTATAACTTTTCCGTCCAAAATACTAACGGAATATTTTTATTCCGTCCAAAATGTCAATGGAATATGTTCATTCCATCCAAAATACTAACATAATAAGCATATTCCGTCAAAATACTAACGAGGTGAGAATATTTTGTTACAATTTGGACGTAAAAATTATAGATTGACTTAATTAGGACAAATCAAATTTGAGTGACCAATTTATGACAAAAGATAAAATTTAGTGATCTCCGACAAAATTTACCCTAATTATTTTGAAATTTTCGACATTAATTACTTAAATATAGAAAATAAAATTAAAAGATGATAAATTTATAAAAAAAAATCATTAAATTTATACAGTGACGGAGTAACATTAACGCTGCGTACAAATTTTGTAAACCGTGTAATTAGATTGTTATTTATTTTAAAAAAAAAGTTTTTAGCTATGAATATCTCACAAGCTGAATTTGTCTATCTATGAACATCATTATAATTTTTTTTACCTATGTTGATAAAAAATACTAGTTACTTTCTGAATTTATACAAGTCAATCTAAATTTTCTCATTCTATACCAAATTTTGCATGTGGGTTTTCGTCTTTCAGCGACACGTAAAAACTTGAAAAATAACAAAGACATCATTCGTGGCACATGCATGCGTATATATATATATATTCAGATAAACTTGTACATTCGGTATGTGTTTCTGTTTTTTCTTTTCTAAATTAAATGGAGGGATAAACAAACAAACAAACAAACAAACAAAAATATTGTTTAGAAAGCTATCTGTAAAAGCGATTTATGGCAGCTTGTGTAAGGATTAGATAACCAAAAATCATTGTCGTACTACACGACTCCATCAAATTCACTAAATCATCTTAGGGCGACACGTGTCTTCCGCTCAATTGGAAAGCGACACGTAACTGGTGAGATATTTACATGCAGAAATGAGATATTTTCCAATCTCTGAGGCTTTATGGACACGTGTCTTAGGTGGTCCCATCCTACGCACCCGACCCACCAGTCCACGACGACCGTTTTCTGATGAAGTTGATTTACTATGCATATCCAACGTTGTACCACTGAATGCTTCTAATCATAATTTTTTTTTTGCACTTCAATTTTACCTCACAGTGCGAAAATAAAATCACAACATATGATTATAATTATAATTTACAAAGATAATATTTTATTATGAATATCACAATTTTAAATTTTTTTTTTTAACTGAAGCAAATCATGTGGTATAATTTCTTTTCTTTGAACCTAATGTAGCGGAATCATCCAATATATTTCTATAAATCTTTATCTAAAAAAAATGAAAACACTAACTAATCTTACAAGTTTCAAAATATAAATGGTTCACCTTAATATAATAAATTTTCAATCCAAATTAAGTCATCAACATGCAATGATTGCATTTAGAAAAAATAACTACTAACCCAATAATTTTGATAAAGTGATAAATTATATTTTCTCCTCACAGTAAATGATTTGATAAATAACATTTTCATAAAAATTGACTCTGACCTAGCCAACAGACGGATTTTTGGGGTACAAACCGAGGCTCTCTAGTAATGAAAAATTCAAATTAGGAAACACGAAATCAGATGCTTACACGCGTCCTCCACTTAGGGAAGTCCGCCACGCGTCAGATCAAAGCGCAATCCGAGGTACTCTCTACCAATGTGGTTTGGATGGGGACACGTGGCTCAACGTTCCGTCTGAAAACTGACAGATGCTCGGTTTGGAATTTATTCTGCTGTCGTATTAATTATCAACCAAACTGGTTCCGGTTTGGTTCACCTGTGAACCGGCCCATGTCTCGGACTGAATTTTATTAGATACTGTTAAGGGGGTTAGGACGGGGCAAATATATTAACAACGCTGTTTTTGTTTCTTGCAGTACACGGACAATGGAACGGAACCAGCGCTATGACTGCTGCGCTGAATGAAGTACAAACTGTTCTGTCAATATTCTTCTCCTGATTTGGGAGGTCCATTTTGATCTGTTTCAATAATTTTATTTCAGTTTAAATTCGAATGCTAACTTATAAATGTGACATCTGGCATAGTATAAAATATCAGTAAGTTTTATTTATAAGTAACAGCCTTTAGTTTTTGAAATCGAAGAAAAGGAATAAATTAAGGATCTTAAATTCTAAATGTATCCGATGTGACAAAGAATGCACTTGCAAACTCTATTTTTTCTTTGAAAAAAAAAGAAAAAAACAATGTTGTTAGTGTTTGTATATACGTCAAATTTGTCAAGGAATTTCGTCATAAAATAAACACTCTGATTTTCTCTTATATGATTTCAAATAGTTTACATGCAGTCGGTTTCCTAACTTTAATGCAGGTAATGAGATATTTATATCACCAATTTACCAACTTGTGACGTAATTGGTATTGTACAAAAGATTGGCAACGTTGACATATATTTAAGCGTACACGGCTCATTTGTGGTTAAAACAATGATTTAATTTCAACTTATTAAAGCAATGGTTATCAGTTGTTTAGACTCATCCAATAAACTAATTAAAAATAATAATTGAAAGGTCATTTACTAATTATTTATTGGGATAATATCACCCCAAATTTTAGTTTGTGATAAGTATATATGCCCGAATTCTTTGTAATTTTTTTTGATGATTTTGATGTATCATCAAAACGGCACTCAAATTGTATGAAACATGATTGATATTCCATAAATATAATAAAAAAACATACATATAAATTATAAATTTTAATTTAATTAAATTCATTTGAATTTTTTTATCGGAATTGTTAATATTAAGTTATTGTCATGTGATTTACCTAAATGAATTTGTCTTAATTAGAGATATTTTTAGCCCCCACTTGAGGGTCCGGATTCCCTCAAGTATAGTTTGAATAAACTTTTTTTTTTTTTTTTTTTTTGGAAAAACAAGTTTTGCCATCCAACTGTTTAAATTTTTTTCACACGTGAATCTCAACGAACATCAACGATTGAATGAGAAAAGCAGGCAAACAAATATTTCATTCCCTTAAAATAACCTAAATTTTGAGTTTGGATTGGACCATTCGATCAAAACTCAGACTAATCTGATTCGAAATGGAATGCATCGACTCCTTTTAATATGTGCCCGAGCATATTTGCCAATCCGAATCCAAACCCAAAATTTGAGTTACCTTAGGGATTCAAATTCCACACTTGAGAGATGTTGCCGTTTCAAATAAGGCTAGCTTGAATTAATCAAAGAAGCAAGATAGTGTGATTAATATATTCTAATAAAAAATATTTGACCTTGATGAGAAATCAGTTTTAACCTCCATAAATTATACTATTACTTTAACTGTGATTTAAAATTCAAAATAGAATTCAACATAAAACTTTTCTTTTAAACTTAGTTTATGTCCCATCTGACAGACCTAATTAATCTTCTTAATTAGGTTTACACCTTCACCAATTATGAGTAAATAAATAATTTCACATTACATCCAAGGTACAAAAATTATAAAGCTAAACAGAATCGTATAAAGGTCCCCTTCTAAATTAGGCAAACAATAAAAGGGGTTGCAAAGTAGCATCAAGGATAGTTCAACAAACAGAACAGAATTTTGGCGAGTTGTCAAAACAGGTGCGTTGGAATTTAAAGACACATACACGATACACCGGGATTTTGCATTTCTGGAAACCATATACAAGCGGCGGTTTGTCTGTTGTAGGTTTAATGATCTTCTGTTGCTTTCTCTCTTATTGAATTGGTGTTGTGCGTAATTGTCAAGGTGATAATTCAATTACCAGTTGAAGCTGCAGCTGCAGAGTGAGGAACCATATTGGCAAATGCATTTACATCCCATTGAAGAGCTTGTTTCTATATCGAGAACTGGATTTGTAGAACCTTCCTTCCCCGATACCCCTATCTCAATCACCCATCATATCTAGACGGTGCAGGTCATTCGCTATGTGAAGGGGTTCGGTTCGGTGAGGTCAAAAGTTCGTGATTCGAAAATAATTCGGCTATAATTTGAGAATAATTCGGTATTATTCAAATTAGAAATCTCAGTTCTGTAAGGAAGAAAAAACAAAAAAATAAAGCTATCGGAAAAATTTGGAAATAATTTAGCAAAAATTCGTAAAATTCGCGAATTATTCGGTTAAAGTTTGGTCAACCGAATAATTCGGCTTTCGGTTCGGCATCACCAAAAATTTGAATAATTCACAAATAATTCAGAAATTATTCACAAATCTTGTCACTACCGTGATATGGCACATATTATTATTTGATGATGGAGCTGACTGCTGAGGGCTATTGGACTTTGGTTCACACAAGGTACAATAGAAAGCACGGAATTAGAAGCTCAACAGTTCCGTCGTTGGTTTTTGGTTTCTATTTTCATTCCATCTGGAAATTGCCTTTGTACGCACCCCTTTTTCTATTAAATGCCAAATAAAATAACTTAAAATCCACCATAGCTTATCGTATGATATCTTTCAATTTTTTACTTTTTGTAAAAAAAAAAAAGCAAAGATTTGTAAAATAATTGACGCGCCAAAATTTTAATAACTGTTTGCAGATGGTCGTGGCGTGCAACTGTCGCCGAAGTTATTGATTCTTACGGTCTAATTGACTAATTGTATACTTGTATATAATTCACAATATCTATTAGAGTTCGATTAAAGTGCTATAGATAGCATAAGATGTCTCTTGCTATTGTCTCCAAAACCAATCAAATTGACTTTAAATGACGACTCTAATTCGTTAAAACCAACCTACTTTGCTATTAATGTGTTTATATATAAAATTTATAAATTTTTCAGCTTGTTTAGTATGAAGCCAAGAGTCATTTTTTGAAAATAATGAAAAATTATTTATAAAAAGTAACTTAGAAATTTTATTTTTTTTACCACTTAACTCTATACTATGTGAATTAAAAAATTTATAAATTTTGGATGTAAAAATGTGTTACACTAAATGCACCACTATTGCTAATAATTGAAAAATAATCGCAACTAGAAAGTAAATAGAAGAGTTTAGAGAAAGTTGACACGCGGGATGTAAACGGAGTTCAGCAAAACAAAGGCCTACGTCTTCGGGGCGTCGCAACCAACTTCTTAGTGAGCCTTTCTATTACCTAACTTTGAAATGATTACAACTTGTGAACCGGTGAGCCCTTACAACCAACGGGAAGTCACACGGCCAACTAGAATGAAGAACGAAGTCTTCGAGAACAATGTTCGCAAGAGAAACACTCAAAAGCTCACTCTAACCTAATCTAACTCAAGATTCGTGAAGTTGATTTGAGGTTGTTTGATAGGTTTGAAGTTTGAAAGCTCTCACAACAATGGTAGAACTTAAGCTCACAGAAAACTTGAATTTCTGAATTAGAATCGGCTAAAAGTTACTTTGGAAATGAGCCCAAAGTTCTATTTATAGAGACAGCTCCAGAAAGAGCTTTTTGACCTAAAACGTTATAACGTTTTATAAAACGTTATACAACGTTTTGGGCGAATTTGAATTTGGTTATATTTTCTGTGAACTTTATTTCTACAACGTTATAACGTTTATAACGTTTTCATCGTTTTTTGAAATTCTGAGAACCATACTCCTAAAACGTTATAACATTTGTAAAACATTACATAACGATCTCCACTGGAAATCAAACAATCGAAATAGCCATTTTGAAATTCTGGAATTTAATTAAAACGTTATAACGTTTTCTAAAATGTTGGTAACGTTTTTATCTATTTTGACATTTTTATCAGTTCATTTCGCAGGTTTTTCATAGGGAAAATGTTATAACGTTTTGTAAAATATTATATAACGTTTGTTCCCCTGAAACAACATCAAAAGTTACTTTACCAAGTTTATAATTTTACAATATAATTTTTTGATAATTCTCTTGATGTTTTTTTTCAGTTCAATACTTGCATATTGCAATTCCATATTTCTTGAACCTGCATAAAATCTCAAATAGAAATAATCGTAAAATTCTATAATTGTATGTTTTGCAAATTAGTCAAATGACTTAAAAGATAATTGCTTGAAACAACAAAATGTACCTTAGACAAAAACAAATTTAGCAAATCTCAATTTCTTAACAAATAGCACAAATCAATATAAAAAATTTCCAAATGATTTATATTTTAATTATAACTAAGTATAAGCAGCACTCACATTATTGTTTAGAGTTTAGTTAATGTTTAATCGTTGCTATAATTAAGTAGAGTTCGATTAAATAAAAATATATAACATATATAAAATAAAAAATGACAAAAAGAAATACTTGTCATGCCTTTATATATATGAAAATATAAAGCAAATGATTCCTACACAATAGCAGAGAACTAAACGACTCACAAAGCCTCATTAGTGTTATGTTGAGATATTTTTATCTTTTTATATTTAACATGAGAAAATGAAGCAATTTGGTGTTTCAGATTTTCTTCTCATCACTTTTATTAAAGGTAATTGCAGAATAAAAGACGCAAAAAGGAGTATCCGATCGAACTCCAAACGCGCCTCATCTTTATCAAAAGTCAATTCATTACATAATTAATAATAGCTATTTGGCTAAAGTTGGCTTCTATTTCTAAAGCTATTGAAAAGGGGTAAATTTATATAACGATTTTTGTAAAAGAGGAATTAATATAAAAGGATTTTTTTTATAACACAATGTTTGAAAAATGGAAAGATAAATTATGTTACTTTGATTAAAGAAACCTCATAATAGTCCTCCAGCAAAATCTCCAAAAAAATCTTCTAATTCTAACTACTTTCGACCATGACTATCTTCTAGAAAGTCGTCAACGCCTGAACGTATTAATATCAAATGTTGTATATATTTATATCTTGTTATGTAAGTATAAATAGTTAATGTATCAAGTATTTTAATTTAATTATATATTACATCAAATTTTAAATTTTGTACCTATGGTGCTAGTTGGTACCCAAATGCATTAATATCAAATATTGTAAGTATTAATATCTCGTCATGCAATAGTGAATAGTACAGGTGTCAAGTATTTGTACCTTATGGTGTTGGCTGGCACCGGCAAATATTAATATCGATGCTTAATAATAAGTAGTATTTGTTACAAGAGCTTAAATAAAAAAGATAATCTATCAAATTTTAACTTTTTTTTTTAGTTGGCGCTTATTTGCACCTGCATCTCTCATGTTGACGCTTGTAAATATTGATACATCAATAAACAACACTAAATAGTATTGGTTTTCAAGAAGTTTTTAAAAAAAATAGTATTGGTTTCAAATATTTATATACGTAAGTCTTATGCCTAGCAGCTCTTTATATTGAAAACAAGTTTTATACATAGCAAATAAAACATTCATACCAATTAATACCATCGTAATTAAAGCTGAAGACGGAATATTAGAAAATTTCAATTTAATCATTTAATATCATAAATGTTAAAGTATAAGAGAATCCATTTGTCTTCATAAATATATGGAACTTTAGTCAATTAATACCATCGTAATTAAAGCATTAAAGATAATTTAATTGGAAGGCACATGCTGTATAGCCGGTGTTTGGTCCAGTGCAACCAACCGCCCATCCAGATGTCTAACCGCCGTCAAAAGCTTCCTGGTCCCGGTGTAACTAATCATTCTATACGAAAGAACCAACCCATTTGTCAACGCCGCCTGAAGTGCCTTTTGACCCCTGCTGTCGGATTTCTCGCTGTCAAACCGACATACACGACTTTAGCCCCGGCCGAAAGCCGCAGCGTGAATCCGAGCCAGACCAAACCGGATTTTTACCTAAACCGGACCGGACAAATCCACTTAAAAGGGACGAAAACGCCGGATTCAGAGTTTAAAAGCCCCAAACTGCTTTGAAGAGTGTACTTTTGTCCCTTCCCCTTGCACTCCGTACCCTTCAGCCTCAATTTTTCCCATACTCCGACAGGCGACAGCAATTAATCTCTCAATTCTCGCCACCAGTTCAAACTCTCTCCTAAACCTCTGCTTTGAATCACCAATTCTCTTCCAATGGCGGATCCAAATCAAGATCACTTCCCCTCTGCACCTCCATCCCCAATGATCATTTCCCCCGAAGCCAAGCTCAGCCTCGGTCTCAACAACTTCCATACCGGAGAACGCCAGAAAATCTATGGCCACACGAACCCTAACGTCGGCATTTTCGATGAGCAGGTGCTCTCTCTAGTATTCCGTCGCCTGAATTGGGACCCACAGACAGTCTGTTCTGCCGCATGTACCAGTCGCCGCATGAGAGCCGTGGCAGGTCGTATCCTATTCTTCGAGCTCTGCCTATCGCGGGCCCCACGTCTTGTCTCCTCCCTCCTGATCACACCCAAAGGCGCACAGCCGGGTGGCGTTGCTGGTTCCTCACCTCACGTTCCCGGCGGATGGCGGGCTCTGGCGAAATTGTTGCTATTCTGCTGTGGATGTGAACCATCGAGGTTCTTTGAGTCATCGGATAAGACACCGGGACATTTTGCTCCTGTGTCCAGGTTTTCAAAAACTTCCGGGAAGAGTTTTCTGGTACGCAGATGCTGGGGGGATGTGCTGTATGTCAGTGATCCTTGTGAGCATGCGAACCCTGCCGGAGAAGAGGAGGATTTGGGGGTTTATAGGTACTTCTTTTCTATTTCTTGCTTTTTGACCCAATTATTGTTTCAAATGATGTACTGTTTCTTAAATTGGTTTGACTTTTGCTTTTGGATGACAATTTCTGGTAATGATGAAATTGAGAAGTTGCATTTCAAAAGTAAGGTTAATTTCTGTTCCAAAATTGTTTTTTTTTTCTTAGAATGATAGACATTGAATATCCATGTAACTTATTGAACAGGTTAATCCTATCAATTAATGCAATACTTAACTACTTGTACTGTTCCTTTTCTAAAGAGATCTCTCAATTCAAGGAACTTGATCACCTACATTTGTCCAATGCAGGGGAGTATTTGGAGGATTTATGTGGTCGCGCACTCGGGCATGCTTAATTGGGAAGAATATTCAACTGGAAGCACACATCCGGTGCCCGTATTGCGGCGCACGTGTTTGGAGCATGACAGCAGCCGGGCTTGTACCAAAGAGCGCTTCTAGAAGGCTAGGCACCCATGAGGATAGCCTGGAGTATTTTGTTTGTGTAAACGGGCATCTACATGGCAGCTGCTGGCTCGCTCATCTCTCATCGAGTGATGGTGACGATGACGATGACGACGATGATAGCCGTGAAGAAGATGGTGCTGCTGATGAAACAGTGGCATGGTGAAATTGACTGTTCTAGCTTCAAGATTTGGTTCCTTTTCAATCCTGGTGCACGGGTCCCGGATTCAGTGCCTTGTTCCTAAAGAAGGCTGAGACCGATTCTCTGCTGTGATAAGGTGTAGCGAGTTACTGCAGTTGTACAGGCTCCCTATGATGATATATATATATATATATATATCATCATAGACCTAGCATTTTAATTAGGATGGAGTGTATGCTTTTGCAACTCGCTATACAATGCGCTTTAGGGAGTTTGACACATGGATTGGATCTGTTTGCTCGGTCTATGCCCCCAGAATCTGATTCCGAGCGTTCGGGGATTATTTCTGTTTTTCTGTTATTTGTTTTTGAAATTTTCTTGTTTGTGTGTGTTATGAGGTTATCTGTAGACAGTTTTGGTACTGTTAGTTATGAGGCAATCTGCAGGTTGTTTTGGAGTTAATAAAAAAGAGCATTAGTTCTCTTGGTAGAATTTGTCAGTAACTCAGCATATAATTTTAAACACTTTAAACAAATGAAATTTGAAATTTTCGAAATCCATCTAACAAATACATTTATATTCGGAGAATATTCCTAGAAATGTTGTTATTAAAAAGTTTCTGAGTACAGTAGCACAGTGCAGCACAGGTCTGTCGTGAACTGAAAAGAATACTCATGAGTAAATTACAGACGTGAGATTTTGAATAAAAAAAGCAGAACAATTTGTGTTGGGGCTTGTTTGCGCCGCATTTTTTATGGGCCTTGGGCCCCGTGGGAGTATAACTTAGCCAGTTAGAAATTTTTATTTAAATATCTTGCACTCTGTGTACATGTTAGGCAAGGTGGCAAGGTGGATTAAGACTCCTTAGTCTTCCTTAAGATCTTAAGTCTACCGAACAGCAGTGTCTTAGCTGAGATTAGTGACCTCCTTTGCTAAGGAGGCCATCCCCTCTCCTTAAGACAAGTGGTTCCTTAAAGGCCTCCTTAGATCATATTTTGACCTTTTATTACCGATTTTACCCATGTTCTCTAAGGAGCTCTCATTTATTAACAATTTTTTATATCCAACTCTTTCTCTCTCGCCTCCACGGAATCCCATCTTCGAAAAACTGCTGCTCTCTTTTCTATGGCCTAAAACCATGGTGGTCGGACGGCAATCTCTGAAACTAATATCACAGGAAGCTTTCCCTTGAAATGCTCTATCTTTTGAGATCCATTTTGATAAGTATAATCCATTATTTCTCTTCATGAATTTTTATGGTCCAACATGTTCTTGGAAGGCTTAATATTACTCAACTTTTCTTTTTTTTGTGAGCTAGAACTGATTTTCTTTTTCCATGTTGTTGTCTTTGTCGTTGTCTCTGTCATTGGTACCAGTTGGTACCAAAGTCGTTGTTGTCCGTGCTTTCTATTGCAGTACCAGTTGGTACTAGCCGAAAGAGAATCCACATTGGAAGCAAAGAATCATAATGAGTCTGCAACTTTGTTTTGTTCCTAATCACTCTGCCAAAGTTAACTTCCTTCGACCAATCGGTCATAGAAGACAGCTCCTCAACGAAACAAAATGATTTTGCAACTTTGATTTGTTCTAAATTAATCTGCTAAAATTAACTTTCCTATAGCCGCTGTATTGTATTTGTCCACTTCGTAACTATGTTTTGTTGCTCCATAATTTACGTTTCTCAACCTTATAATTTTCAGTATTTGCTAATTATCAGGTAATAGAGGTACTGACGTTGTTGTCTTGTGCTGGTATTTGCTTTGCATTTCTTGAATTGCTGGAACAATGAGGTCTTGCGAAGCAAATTGAATTTCTTTTTTCCCAATTGCTTGATGCAAAGAGATGTATTATTTATCAGGTTTCATTTTTTTTCTTTTAATTTTTTGAAGTGGATCTAGATTTCTAAATACTAGTTTTATTTTATTTTATTTTTTCTTTCTGTTGGATCACATAGCAAAGTTTTTGTAAAAACAAGAAATGTGTGTATTAGAAGGGAATGAAGTAAGTTGTAAAATATTTCAATTAATACAAAGAGTGACAGCATATGCTAGCATTCTCACCCAAAAAAAAAAAAACATAGAGAGAGAAGAAAGGGACAATTATAATTTTCATTCTTAATTCTACAATTTTACTGAACAAGTACTCCTTAGCTAGGATTAAAATTTTAACCCTCATCCTCTTAAGGAGGACTGCCGAACACCCTCTGTAGTTCTTATTTGCAGTTAAAAATACGAGTCTATGGCAGTGCTATAAAAAACGGCCGTTAAGGCCGATTAAACGGCCGTTTAATCATTAACGACGGTCAAATCGTTACGAATACACTTAACGAATGCCTGTTTGCGGATGAAAACGATTAATCGACCGTTTTTCCAATTAATTGGCCGTTTGACCGTTTAATCGTCCATTTATTTCTATTTATTTCTGTTTATTCCTATTTATTTCTATTTATTCCAGTGAATATATTTTTTCACAATATTTTTTTTCCTGTGATAGTGTGTGATAATAAGATTTAATAATCATATATTGTAGTTTTATTTTGTGTTTGGATATACATCCAATGTTTTTTATATGTGTTTTTTCTTCTTACTTTGAAATGGATTAATTCTTCTATTATTTATATGTCATATATTTTTTACCTACTGGTGTAATTTTTTCTATTAGTACGACATGTTCATTTATTAAATTAAGTTGTTATAATAAACTAAATTTAGTGATATTTTGTTGGAATGTTTCATTTTTTTTTCAAATAATAAGTTATTAGTATTTGAAAAAGCTTAATTCTCAAATTTATTTTTTCATTAAATAAATATGTTACTTACACATGTAAAATGCTTATGTGTTAAGAAGAAATAAGTGTAGTGTCATGTTATAATAATAAAACTAAGTTAAATTAAATTTATTTGATAAGTTTAATGATTTAAATAAATTATTTTTAATAAATTTTGATATATATATACATAGATTTAATAAAAACGTTAAATTGCTTGTATAATTTCAATTAATCGGCCACATACCGATTAATCACTTAGCGGTACCCCGTCAGTCCGACGACCGCATACTGTTATTTACAACACTGGTCTATGGTACTATACATAGCACCATTTGGTTCGTAATATAGATTAATATTTTTGTTTTCAAGTGATTTTCTACCTATCTTAAAAAATAATAAGAAAATTCTAAAAAATATAAATCTGATATGCAAGTACATATTCATATGTGGATTAGTGGTTTGCTCTCGGGACGGGACGGGAGGGACGGGCGTAACTCGGGGTCGGGCATGGGCAAGTCGGGCACGGGCAAGTCGGGTAGGACGGGTAGGACGGGTAACTCGGGTACGGGCAACACGGGTTTTTTTTTAAACCTTACCCTTACCCGCCCTTTTACCCTTGCCCACCTCGTGTACGGGTAAGACGGGTCGGGGGTAGGACGAGTCGGGCGGTCCGGGTCAAACCCGGACCCGGTTTTTTTCTTTCTGTTTTGTTTTCTGTTTTTTTTTCTTGAGTGATTTAATCATAAAAAAAAATAGATTCATTAGATATGATTTCAATTCATTTTTTCATTTTGATTCATTTATATATAAATACATCACTCGAGATCTATGTCAACGGTTTGAATTCGTCGTTTGAAGTTTATTTAATAAACTTTCAAGATGTAACACTACATGTCATTAAATTATAATTGAAATTACTATATTTTTTATGTTGCATCGTATAAAAACAATATTTGTCTAAAGCATATATAATATGTGAGGCCTTGCTCTTTTATCGTAACGTGCATTCTCGAGTCTATTTATGTATCAATTTTTGTGAAATATTGTACTTCGTATTAGAAGTCACAAAAATAAAATTCAGTGTTGATATTAAAACTGATGAGTTAATAATTTTGATTCGCATCTTATACTTCCCTCATATAATATGCAAACATGTCACCTATTAATTATAGAGATGACTTCATGATTTGCTTGAACAAACTCTTAACTAACAAATATTAACAATGTTGTCTTACAATTAATAATTATTGAGATTCCAAACATTTTATTTTAAAACATCTAAATACGAATTATTTGATCTTTAAAACCAAATTATTTTAAAACAATAGACTTATAAATAAAAGCTACCCTCCTCGTTTATTCCGGGCTTGGGACCGGCTATGTAAAATAACATAGGCAGAGTTCTAACTTTTTTTTTTTGTTAGTAATTCTTCGTAAAATGAATAATTTTAAAATTAATTGAAATATTTATAAGTTTATAATTTTAAAAGTAACCATAAAGAATAAAAGAGGTTAGAAATTTATACCGGTCTTTGACCCTTTCTTTTGTGAGCTTCGGCATGCTTCCTAAAGATACTCATACCTAAGACTTTATGATATATAAAATCTTGCGTGCAACCGTTTACCTTACACTTTAAAGTATTCAGAGTATTGTTCGAGTGGAAGGTACAATCATACCAGGACATCCAGTCCGCGTAGTATGATTGACTGATAAGATCGTGAGGAGGACTTGCCATTTTTAAACCTATTATTAAAAATAAATCCGAATTTCAAAATAAAATCTAACATATAAAAAAACAAATCTAAATACTTCACATTTCCTAAAAACAAATCTAACCTTTTTTTTAAACCTATTAAAAATAAATCCAAATTTCAAAATAAAATATAACATATTCTAAAATAAATCTAATTACTTCACATTTCAAAAAAATAAATCTAACATATTTTTTAACCTATTAAAAATAAATCCGAATTTCAAAATAAAATATAACATATTCTAAAATAAATCTAATTACTTCACATTTCAAAAAAATAAATATAACCTATTTTTTCGAACCTATTAAAAATAAATCCGAATTTCAAAATAAAATATAACATATTCTAAAATAAATCTAATGACTTCACATTTCAAAAAAATAAATCTAACCTATTTTTTTAACCTATTAAAAATAAATCCGAATTTCAAAATAAAATCTAACATATTCTAAAATAAAGCTAATTACTTCACATTTCAAAAAATAAATCTAACCTATTTTTTTAACCTATTATAAATAAATGTGAATTTCAAAATAAAATCTAACATATTCTAAAATAAATCTAATTACTTCACATTTCCAAAAAATAAATCTAACCTATTTTTTAACCTATTTAAAATAAATCCGAATTTCAAAATAAAATCTAACATATTCTAAAATAAATCTAATTACTTCACATTTCAAAAAAACAAATATAACCTATTTTTTTTAACCTATTAAAAATAAATCCGAATTTCAAAATAAAATCTATCATATTCTAAAATAAATCTAATTACTTCACATTTCCAAGAAACAAATCTAACCTATTTTTTTAACCTATTAAAAATAAATCCGAATTTCAAAATAAAATCTAATATATTCTAAAATAAATCTAATTACTTCACATTTTCAAGAATAAATCTAATTACTACTACAAATTAAATTTAATTACTTAACAATTACAACAAATTACTATAAAATAAATCTAATTATCTACAAATTACTACAAAATAAATATAATTATCTAACAATTACTACAAATTATTATATAATAAATGTACCTTCAAATTTTGTAGAACGAATCTCGTGGGATTTTGAAAAACCTTCGTGATTCCGTTTGCGGATTTGTAGAACGATTTAAATTTACAACTATATTTTTTTAACAGTAAATTTAATATTTGAGAATAATAAAAAAATTGAGAGAATGAGTGATTGAAAATATTATGAGAATATGAGATATTGAGATGTGAAAAAATATGAGGGGTTGGGGTATATTTAAAGAGGTTTTGTTTGAGGGGAATGAATTTTGAAAATTTTAAACCGTTGTCGCGATTTCAAATTGAAATTATTAACTAAATCCTAACCGTTCAAATTTTTTCATGCACAAATCTTAATGAAAATATTTTTACAAGTGCGAATCTCGATAAAAATCAATGGCTTAGATCAATTGGAATCAATTGATGGGATTTTATGTGATTAAAGATTTAATTATTTAAAGTTGAATTGAAAGGGGGGCCGGCGGGTAGGGCGGGTAGGGCGGACCGGGCGGGCTCGGGTGCGGGTAGGCACGAGCACGGGCGAACATGGGGCACGGGCACGGGCGGGCACGGGACCCGACCTCGGGACGGGTAAGCACGGTTTTTTTTTCAAATTTTCCGATTCGGGTAGGATTTTGACCCATCCCGGCTTACCGGTGACCCGTGCCAAACCTGGGCACGGGACGGGACGGGCGGGGACGGGCACGGGCAACCCGGATCCGGGTCACGGGTTTGCTGCCCGAGAGCAAAGCTCTAATGTGGATCATGTTGAATGGTTCGGATCGACCGTTAGAATTTTGAAAATGAAAAATATTAATCCGTATTACTGACCAATTTGTGATATGCATAGTACCATAGACGTTCATACTTGTATCCACAAATCCTTCTACGTGTTATAGAAAGTTGATCATATTTTCCTTTTATTTTGAAATTATAATAAAATTTCAATTTAAATACTTTCTCACATTAAGTAAAAATAAAAATTTTAAGAGTTTTTATTCTTTATAATATAAGATATAAGACTTGCATAGTTGCATGATTACGTATTATACTTTTTATAAAGCCGTACAAAAGTTTCTATTTATCAACAATTAATAGAGGTAAACAAATTGGATTAATAATTAGAGGATGAAATTAATTCGTGCTTGGGTTAAGAGATAACCACCATCCAGAAGAAGCACCCAAATTTCATAGTTTTGAATCTTAATTATAGAATGAAACTATAAATGAAGGTAATACTTGGATTAAGATATTTGCACGCTTCTTAATTTATGATTACATGCACCTTTTCCACCACGTGACAAGAAAGTATTTATACATAAGAACGCTCTTAACAATCTCTCTGTACGTTCTCCCAGATAAGAATAAAAATATTAGAAAGATACACATACCATGCTTTCAGGAGGAACCCTGTCAGTCCTATTTATTTTGATTTTCATAATCCATGATTCTAAACAGACTTTCGTATATTGGGCATTTATGTCGATATTTGACAATGACATTCCTGATCAATTACAAATTAAATAGAAACGCAGAAATCATTTTTCATAGTGCTAACACAGCATATTTTCAACAGGAAACCATGGCACCTCTATAACAATTATCTGGTCTTAATTTAAAATATGCTCTAATAGCTGGAATTTAATTCTACAATTTATTTTTTTTTTTTTTCATAATCTCAGATTTATGAAACTTGCGGTAAAAAAAACCTTGAAGGGAAGAGGCGGCAGTTTGGAGCGGAGTGAACCATTTCGTTATTCGGTTTGAGCCGGTGAGACAGAAAAACATACAGACTGTGAATATAAATAAACTAGATTGGACTTGTACGTTTGACTTGACTAAGGTCGGAGACACGTGGTCACACGTCCATATCTAAAGCGATCACTACTTTCTTAAACCTTGGATTGCGCTTTGATTCGACACATATATACTTTCTCTGCTGGTGGATGTGATCATGCAGGAGCATCAAGAGAACTTGATGCTCCCGTTACTAAGAGCACACGTGCATCTTTATACCCGAAATGTGGTCAATTCATCTCTTTCCAAGTTAATGTTTTATGTTCGATCTAATTCAAATTAATTAGATTGTATAATTTTAAATTTTCAGAATTTCCAAACATTTTAGATATAACGTCATTGTTGCCGAATTACAGAATACTACGTCATCTAATTAAGTTTGAGAAATTGCTAAGGTTGTACAATTTTTTAATCATTAGGTAAAAGTTAAAAAAATTCAATCATTTACAATATCTTAACGTTTTATATTTATTGTCTAGAAGAGTATCTCACATTTTAGTAAACAAAAAGGAAAACATAAATATGAAAACCTATCAAACTTTAAACATCGATGTTTTAACGATGTTATTGACTTGTGCATTACAGTACTGTATTTATATGCAAATGCGATATTAGTGGTGCATTTGGATAAAACATGCGAGAAAAACGGAGATAATGACTTATTTACTTTTGCTAATGCTTATATATGAATAATGTTCCGAGAATTATATATTTGTTACCACTTCCAAGTAGGAAAAATATTATTTTATAGTACATACGGAAAATTATATTGTTATCGTGTATTTTTTTTTATAAGTGAATATTTGTAAAATGGCAACTTACCATATTACTTTAAAAAAAAAATTATATTGTTATTCGATACAAGGGAGAAAAAGATCTCTGGAGGTACCGACACGATGGTACGTTTTTTTTTTTTTTTTTTCATACAGACATGTTGGTACTTGGTACGCAAACCAATTTATGCTTCCTTAAAGACAAACGGCTTTTATGCGTCAGGTGCCTTGAGGGAGTACCGGTGACAGAAACGTGGCGTTTCATCGCTTACTATATTGCCCCAAATATTATGCTTTTGAGGCTCCAAAATATCCTATGGTGCTACGTGGCACTTTTCAAATGGATGAAAGGACACGTGTCGAGTGGTGTTCAATTAAATCGGGTTTATTTGGACATCAACCCAACTACGTACAGCGATAATAGAATCGTAACTCAACTAAAAAAGAAAATAGATTCATGACTCTTTTTGAGTCTTCAGTGCCGACTTTTTTTTTTATTAATACCCATAATTAAATAAAAAATTCCAAATGTTTCCATGAAAGTTGAATATTTATAAAATGTCCAAACCGGCTAAAATTGGCCGGTTTCCATTTTTATTCAAAACCGATTATTTTTTGGATAGTTGAGACTCTCTTTTTTTTTAGAAAATATTATGATTTATTTATTTTTTTATATTGAAATATTAGAAATATTTTTATTTTTTTAAATAGATAGAATGCTATATAATTTAATTTATTAGAAAGACTGCAACAAATAACCCGGATCAATAATTTTCAGATCAGGTTTTTCGCAGCTGTAAGAAAAATTAAATTTTTTATTCGTGTGTTATTGGAAAAAAAATAAAAATATTTTGAATTTAAGTTATTGATCCCGGTTCCAAAGTCACTTCCAAATAAATATATAAAATATTGTGGTATTTCTATTTTTGAAAAATAATACTCTGACAATTTGTCAGACAAATCGTTAGTATTCAATTTTTTTTAAAATAGATACAAAATCTTAAAAATTAAATGTGCTAGAAGGACCACAATATTTTATGTATTTATTGAGAAGTGACTTTTGAGTCAGGAACAATAACTGAGATTTGAAGCATTTTTATTTTTTTTCTAATAAAACACAAAAAATATTTTAATTTTTCTTACAGCAAAAAAAAATATGGCTTGAAAAATATTAATCCAGATTATTTGTTGCTGTCTTTCTAATAAATCAAATTATATGATATTCTATCTATTTTCAAAGAAATTTAAAAAAAAATTCTAATATTTCAATACAAAAAATAAATAAATTATAACATTTTCTAAAAAAAAAATTCTCTAACAATTCATTTTTTTTTTTCAAAATAGATACAAAATCTTAAAAATTAAATGTACTAAATGAATCACAACATTTTCTGTATTTGTCTAAAAGTGAATTTTGAACCGAAATCAGTAACTCACATTCAAAGTATTTTTTTTTCCAATAACACATAAGGAAATATTTTAATTTTTCGTACAACCGTGAAAAATCCACCCTGAAAAATGTTGATCCGGGTTATTTGTTGGAGTACTTCTAATAAATCTAATTATATAGCATTCTATCTATTTTCTAAGAAATATAAAAAATATTTCTATTATTTCAATGTAACAAATAAATATATCATAACATTTTCTAAAAAAAAGTCTCAACCGGCCAAGCTAATGGCCAGTTTTGAATAAAAATGAGAATCAGACAATTTTTAGCCGGTTTGGGAATTTTTATAAATATCTAACCTTCGTGGGTACATTTAAATTTTTTTATTTAATTAAGGATATGGGCATATGTATCTAAAAACATGAAAATAAAATAAAATTTGATTTAGTGACAAAATACAACTCTTAGAAAAATATATGCAAATTAAAATATAGTAATTTTGACTTAATGTATTGTATGAATTATATGCAATGTTGTTTTAGTTTTAGAATTTGTACGTTTTTGAATTCGAAACTACTATGTTAAAATCTTTATTCCGAACTGTCAGCTGAGGTCAGGGACCCTTTTACTTTCTAAGTCCATGTTTGATTGTAGCATATATAAGTCGTGATATAAACATCTTATTCTAAGTTCATGTTTGGTAACGGTATAAGTTATGAAATAAGTATCTTATTATATACTTATGATACTAAATACAAATAAAGTTTGATGAAATAGCACAAAATAAAAAATTATTTGTGTCATCTTATTTGTTGTTGTTGTTAGTATCATTATCTTTGTCATCATCATCGTTAATATTAATATTACTATATCACCTACATTTAAACTTTTGCCGTGTAAGAATGAACTTTGTTTTTGTGCATTCAACTAGTTCTGAGAATGCATAAGGTTGAACTAACATATGTAATTATTTAATTTTAAATTATTTTGTAGTTAAAAAGTTTGCTAATTGTTATCAAGCGTAAGACAAAATATAAGATTAAGATGTTCAACTTAGTGGTGTAAATAACGGTAAGCGCTAATTTATATTTTTGATTAAATATACCATAATTTATATATTAGTAATTCTCGCACTTCTTCAAATGTATCTACATTTTGTCTTAACATAAATCTTATGGTTAAAATTTATAATTAGGATGGATTGCATAATAATGTGGATATGAAGATCAAAGATTATGATATAATTTTTTTTATGCAAAGTATCTTAAATTAATATTATCATTCAAACGATTAAGCATTTTATGGATTAAGGACTATTATAACAAAATTTTGTTCATATTAAGAAATATACATTTGTTGGCACTTCAAGAATCAAGTACCCAAAACATTGTTCATATTAATTTCATAACGTAACTGCGTACAATTATATTGTCATCCCATACTCTATATTATACGGATATCATTATCATACCAAAGAGAAGAGCCAAGAGACTTTCTGGAGGTACCGACATCTCGGTAAGCAAACCAATTTGTGCTTCCTAAAAGCAAACGGCTTTTATTTTAGGACACATGTCTCAAACTATATATCCATCTCTTGCGACACGTGGCACTTTCCAGTTGCATGAAAGGACACATGTCTAGAGGTGTTCAATTGTATCCGATTTATCTGATCTTCAACCTAATTACCAAACCAATAATAGATTAATAACTCTTTGAATCTTCGAGTGCCTCGTGAACATTTCCCAAATGAAAGATTAAAAAAAAAAATTATTCCACTTATGTCATTTGTGATTTTTTTTTTGTCACTTTTACATTGAAATAACTAGAGGATAATTTTTATTTTCACAATTTACTAAAGGTAGCATTTTTATTTTTATTTTCATTTACTTATGCAACTCTTTATTTTATTATAAACCCATAGGCGCACTTTTTATTTTTCTAAATATTTCATTATGTTTTTCTCTCGTTCTTGTTAGAGGGCCAATACTTAAAAAGTCAATACAATGTAACATGTAGTGGTTTTGCGATAAATAAAAACTTCAAATTTTTGATATTCGATTTCGAAGTAGAGAGGAACCTTGATGTTGTGGTCTTATTAATTTACATTTTATGTTTATGTAATAATTTTCATTGGTTGTGCATTCTTTTGGTTGATATTTTTGTACATTCCTTTACTGAATATTTTTATTCTTTCTTCATCTTAGCATTTTAATCAATTTCTTTGTCTGAAATTTGACTTAAATCAAGTAAAGTGGTTAAAATTTTAATTGTTTAGGTTCAGTTTATTGTCTGGTTGACACTTTTGATTAGTTGGTACGGTCATGGTTTTAAAAAATTGAGTAAATTTTCAATTGATACAGACTGAATTAATTGGACGCTTATATGTGGGAACAACTAACACGTTAGTACAATCTGATAGGGTGGATGTGATTAATATTTAATTCAACTTGAACCAAATCTTTCTATACGTGTCGATGTCTGACGTTCAATATACGTTTACAAGATTAAACAACACTTAAGTTGTTAATATTTAATTCGATTTGAATTGAATCAATCGCCTAAACACTTCTACACAAATCGACATAAATCGACATGTAACCTTTCCCTGCTATTGATAGCTAGATAGTGTTGTCCAGAGAATTTTTTAGTTCATCACGGCCTTACAAGTGTTTCCTATAAATTATTACCTACTAATTATTTTACATCGGACTGCGAATAACAACTTTAAGGCACTCTTTTAAAAAAAAAAAAAAAAATATATATATATATATATTTATTGTCTGCTTCTTTTCTTGATGAGTGCCACGCATTGGTGTTTGATTGGATGATTGGAATCTCAACTGGGGAAAATACATATAATAATTAAATTAAAAGAACAAAATATCTTACCGAAGTAATACTTTCATCCTGTAAGTTTCAAATCAAAAGTATATAAAATTTCCTGAAAAAAAAAAGAAAAGAAAAAGTAAATTTTCTGAGTTGATAAGTTCAGCTAGATGTCTTAATAATATGATGAGCGTCATTTATAAAAGTATATAAATATGCATCAGTTAATTTTAGTGTGCGTATGTATTAAAAACATGAAAAAAAACATCTGATTAAGTTAACAAAAAAACAACACTCACAGTCGTAGACTCTTAGTGTGGAAGGTAACAAGTTAGAAGATATTTTTTAAGAGAGTGTCTTCTATGGACATAAGGACCTATTTGTAAAATGAATATATATTTTTATTTTCAAAGTTCAAACAGTCGATCCGAACCGTTCATCTTGTTCTTCATATTAATATGTGCTTGGAGACCAAATTTTATATTTTTCTGAATTTTTTTTACTATTTATTAAGATGGGTACAAAAAATATCAAATTCAGACAATTGAATTTTGTACCCATCTTAATAAATAGTAAAAAAATTCAGAAAAATGTAAAATTTGGTCTCCAAGCACATACTAATATGGAGAACAAGATGAACGGTTCGGATCGATTGTTTAAACTTTGAAAATAAAAATATGTTCATTTTACAAATAGATCCTTATGTCCATAGAAGACTTTGCCATTTTTTAAATATTGAAATTTGAAAGGCAAACCTCCACCTTTCTCTCATTTTTTTTTTTTTTTAAAAAGTGCAACATCAAAAGCTATTTTCAGAAGACATAAAAATGCATTTCTTTTTATTTAAATTAATAATACTTATTTAAATGATTTATAAAACATTATGGCATGTTTCAAGTTTAATTGTTATGACACTTGATTGATTGCGATGCAAGTGACATACTCATTTATAAAATGCGCATAGTCACCCAATAATAACGCAACAAATCATAAAATATAAATGCAGGATGTCCGTATATTGGTTATGAGAAACTTATTTTGAAGTATTGTCATTCAAATTGAAGGTCTAAATACAAGATCTAAATGCTGGACAAAATTAAAATAAATTGAGACAACATAAGAGTAATTTTGGTTACAATTGAATCGGTAATTTAAATTTTTAAATAACTTCAATGTCAATATATTTCTTGTGAAAATAGAATTACACCATATCCCCCATCATAATAAGTTTTTCACATGAAAAACATATAAGATATCCCTGGATAAGAAAATTCTATGTTTCTAAATTAAAACATCTCATGTGTCTGAAATGAGGGCTAACAGATATTTAATTTAATTTAATAAAATAATCGAATTCATCTTCAACAACATTAAAAAATAATCAGTGTTAAGCATTAAATAAGTACTATATCTATATCGCTAAAATAAATAAATATGAGAGTACTATCTCCCAATTGTGGGCTAAGAGATATTTAGTTTTAATAGGAACCCTGTTGTCCTATTTATTTTGTTGCCAGAATCCAACTCTCAACGTATTATTTTATTGTTTTTGGACATTTAAGTCAATAATTGACAATTCCTTATCAATCTAAAAATTAAATAGAAAATCAGAAATCAAACAGCAATGTCCAACCGGAAAACCTTAATGGTGGTTAATGCTATTGACTATGTTAGCTATGGCGGTTTAAAAATAATTTTAAATAATAATAAAGCATTAATTCTTACCCACAATTTAATTGGTAATTCCATCACTACCGCAAATTTTATCTACATTCAATCCTTACTAAGAAATTAGCTAGTCAATCAAGCAACTTGATCAGTAACAATTAATGGAGAAGAACATAGAGACTCCGACATATGGGTACAGGGTACGCAAACCAATTTGTGCTCATTTTAGGCGTCAGGTGCCTTGGAACTTGGAATATGGATTTGAATCTCCGAATATAGTAAAATTTACCTTAATAATATTAAGGCTTTTAGGCTTTTAGGCTCGTTATCTCATGGGGGTACGTGGCACTTTTCTTTTGGATTAAATGACACGTGTCTAGAGGGGTTTAACTTAATTTATTTTTCTAATCTTTTGAGTGAATCGGAAACAGCCAAACAGGCCCCAGATAGAAAGAAAGAAAGAAAAACAGACTTAGAAAAGTCGGAAAATAAACAAAATAATCTCTTGGAGGGAAAATTTTATTGATCTGCAACTGCAATGGTATTTGAAGAAAATTCAGTACATAATTCTCTACTGAGTTTTTATTCCACTTTGTTGTGTCATTTTTCACTCATTTCTGATCAACGTGTTATTTTGTTCGTTATTTTCGCCTTAAAATAACTAGAGGATGGATTTTCATGAGTGGATTTCTTCCCTTTGCTTATGCAATTTTTGTTGTTATATAAGTTCATTATTTTTCTCTCGCTGTTTAAAACAAAACGTATTTATAATGACTGATTTTTAAGACAATTTAAAAATTTCTAGCACAATGAATTATCTATAATATTTGACAAAAAAAAGTCTAATACTTTAAATCATTACAAAATAATAATCTTTTCGTTCTAAATTTATTTGCCCATATGTCCCGGTTTTGCACTAATGAAAATTTTCAAATTTGAGATCCATCTATAAAACAGAGAAGAACTATGATATTTTTTGTAACGAGTTTCAGTTCTTTCAGCGTATGGTTTTCAAGTTTTTCAAATAATAAAAGAGAAGGATGTAAATTTCTTTTCTCTAAAAAAATTTACATCCTTCTCTTTTTTGGTTTTATTCTTTCTTCGTCTTGGCATTTTAATCTATTTATTCGTCGAACGGAGTGAGTAAAATTCTAAATGTTTTGGTTCGGTTTATTGTTTGATTGGACCTTTTAATTAGTTTGTACGGTTATGATTTTATAAAATCGAATGCAAATTAAATGTTCAATTTTGTTTAAATTGGACCGAATCAATTGGATGCATATATACATGGGAATACATCTAACACGTTAGTACAATTTGATAGGTTAGATGTAATTAATATTTAATTCGGTTTGAATCAAATCTTCTTACACGTGTTGACATGTGACGTTCAATGTACATTTATATAATTAAACATAACTTTAATTAGTTAATATTTAATTTAATATGAATCTAATCAATCGGTTAAACACTTCAACACGTGTCAGCGCATGAACCTCCGCTCCAATTTAATGGATAATGTGGTTCAGGGAGGATTTTTTCAATCATCATGGCCTTACAAGCAATGTTATCATAACCGGATCGGACATCGATTCGGTAAAGCTCCGGTTTGACGGTTCAATAGTTGGACCGTTGAATCAACCGGTTTGATTGCTGGTTTTTTAAATACTTGCATATTTTTAGATATAATTATTATTTTAAATAATTATATTTTATGTAATAAAAATTTCCAATATACATATTAAACAATGTACTATAAAAGTAAATTTACATATTATAAATACTATTTTTTTATTGGAAAATATATTTATTGTAGCTCAAATGTAGAACTCATTCTTAGAATTAATAAAATAAAATATTATGAAATACTTTTCTTTCATCAAATAAATTATACATTTTTATACTTCATACTAAAATTGAATAACTACATAATAATTATTTATTTTTCAGTGATCAAACAAACTTCTAATGATCCATATTATAATTTTAAATTTTTATAAAAAAAATATTGTAATAAATGTTGAATTATTTTCAAACATATAATCATTTATAAAAATATGTTAGAAGACATAAATAGCTACACGGAATCAATCACATAAAACACATTAGATTCCACCTTTTTTTCCTAAAAAGTTACTTTTCTTCCTCAAAAACCGCACCTTTTTTTTTTCAAAATTGGAAACAGATGTAGAGAACCAATGCAAAGATGGTTTGGTTTAGTTTAGTAATCCGGTTTTTTCATAAAACCGGCCGGTTTAACTAAATATGTCCGATTCTATTGCATATCCGGTCTTAATACTGAATCAGACCGTAAACCTGTCCGATTCCGGTTTATTCTGGCCAGATCGGCTGGTCCAGTCCGGTTTTGATAACAGTGCTTACAAGTGTTCCCTATATATTGCTTAGCTACTAATTATTTTACATTGGATTGCGTATAATAACTTTTAAGGCACGGTTTTAAAAGTTGAAATTTTTTATTGTCATTTTTTCCTCTCGGTTGTTGCCATTAGAGTTTAGGTTAACAATAAATGCTTGGAATCTCACGTGGGGAAAAAGGTACATATAATAATAGTTAAAAAGCACAAAATATCTTACCGAAGTATTATTTTCTTCCTGTAAGATTCAAATCCAATGTGGAATAACTAAAGATCGGAGCAAGTTTCTTTCCCTTTAGGAAGAGACGGAGGTAAACATGATACATGCCAGCACCTGTAAGTTTGGATTTTTTTTTTTTTATTGAGACAGCTGACAGACATCAAGAGCTTTAAATTTTAAAAAAAATATGTGCTTGCGAATTATTTGTATTAGTGCCAACAATTAGCTTTTAACTAAAATTGATCGTTTAATTCAATTAACATTGTTAATTACTAATAAAAATACTAAATTAATCATAATTTTGTTATTCTTGGCTTAGTTAAAAAGAAAAAAAAAAAAAAAACTTCAAAATATTTGTTTATCTCTTCTACTTATTGATTTTTCAAACACATTCAATCCATTACTAGTGTTTATGATGCATAATAATGTATTTGTACTTTCAAAGTTGATTTAATAAATATATGTGCATGTATTATTAGGAGATATTTGGAGTATAACTGCAAGTTTTCAAGAATTCACTTGAAATGAGTCTAAGAATAAATAAATAAATTATTTATGATGCATATATACAACATGATGTAAATGCATAATATATATTACTAGAGGTTCTGGTGCATAAAAACGCGCGTATCTATAGTTTCCAAATTGATGTAATAAATATTTGTGTATGTATTAGGTTACATCTGAAGTATAATTGACTGTTTAGATCATTTAATAACTTGAAATTGAAATGAGTCCTTAATTAATAAAAAAAATATGTAAAATACATACAACATGCTGTAAATGTATGTTGTTTGTTTCCTAACTACAGACTACTGTGTTATCTAATTAAAATTTCAAGATTGCACAATGTTTTCACACAAAAAAAAAAAAAAAAATCAAGCATTACGATAAAAGTTAAAATTTTCAAATAATCTTCAATATATGCATTGATTTTTCAAACATATGATATTTCATACAGAGAGTAACGTCTTAACGTTTTTTAGTTAAAGGACTCTTAGTATTGTCCAACATCTTTTATATGCTATTTTTGAGAATTGAACATGTGTCTTTTATTGAGAGATGATAGTTCGTGAAACTGTACTAAATTTGTAGTTCTATGATAAATTGTATATGTATGTTAAGAGACGAGTAATCTTCTATGAGAAATATGTTAATCTGGAAATCAGAGATATGATATAATACATATATACAAGAGGCCTCAGCTTCATAATATTACGAACAAATTCATTGTTTCTCATAATCGCTGCTCACAATAATTTCACACCAAAGGTAAGAAGAATCAGTACAACAATATATTAAGAACTCGCCAACATAATCGCTACTCACAATAATAAATTTATTTTTTTATCGATGGAATTCGATTCTTGTACCACTAAAAGCAAAACCGATATCATTTGAATAAATGCTGATATGCTCAAATGTCCCATTGCCTCATGCCTCAATCGTACTCCAATATTTTTATTTTTTATTTTAAAGTTTAAACAAAATATTTGAACCACTCAACATGATATCAACGCTAAAATATGCTTAGATATCAAATTTTATATTTTTTTCTTAATTTTTCAAGATAGGTATAAAATCATTATTTTTTAGAAAAATTATGGACCATCTAAAAACAGTGATTATGTACCTATCTTAAAAAATAATTAAAAATTTTCAAAAATATAAAATTTGTTCTCTAAGCACATTTTCTTGTAAATATCATGTTGAGCAATTCAGATCTATTTTTTTTTAACTTTGAAATTAAAGATAAAGATGTTGGGGTATAATTGGAGCATTTGAGCCCACCTCTTATATATATATAGCACCACGAAATTTTAGATTATCAACGCACCATTAAAGAAGCAGTGAATGAGATCCGCTACATTAAAATAATGTGACCACTTGAGTTAATTGGAGAACAGCAGCCTAAGTCATCTATTTAAACACCTAGTTGATCTATATATACACGCACATGATTGATCTATATAAACACCTAAGAAATGTAGGGTGCTCCTTTTTTTTCTAGAAAAAGAGTAGATTTTGATTGGGTTGTATGTGTCATAATACACTTCATCTGTTCATCATATTGTCAAGTACAAGTAAAGAAAAAAAAAATACAGTGTGAGCCGATTAGTGAAGTACTAATTTTTTTTTTATTTCTATTTCTATTTGTAGACAAAAAATATTCTTTTCGGAAAACTAAAGAATTGGTAAATATGCAACTTGATTAATATTGTTCATATAGTAAGAAATATATATTTGTTGCCACTTCAAGTACCTAAAAGATTGTTTAAGTAGCTGTATATTCAATATTGTTATTCCATTCCATTACACAGACACAATGGAGAAAAACAAAGAAACTTCTCTTAAAAAAAAAAAAAATTCTGGATGTACCGACATCTCGGTACGCAAACCAATTTGTGCTTCCTAAAAACAAACTGCTATTTAAGAAACGTGTCGATTCCGCCTATTATATACAGAAAACATCCCTTTTGAGGCTCAAAATATTTCATGGGATACTGCCTACGGGCTTACCTAAAAAAAAATATTATGGGATACGTGGCGATTTACAGTTGGATGAACGACACGTGGCAAGAGGAGGAAAGATTAAAAAAAAAAAACTTAGAAAAGTGGGAAAATAAACATAAATATAGGAGGAAAGATTTATATTGATCTACAGAACTGAGCAGCTTACGATTCGTTACTGAATTTTTCTTACCTTAACGGAGACATATTTTCAAACTATTAAAATCAAATATTTATTAGAATCAATCATATAATTTTTTTTTACCAAGAATGGGAGTCAATTTTAAACATAAAATTAAAAAAATATATATATGGAGATCAATTGACTTCCACAGTTTCTTCCTCCATCTACCACTGGTCTTTGTTATGTCATGTTATTAATTTTTATATTTTGTTTATCAGTTAAAAACAGTTAGATGATGGATTTCATTTTCTCAATTTACTAATATTTTCATGACATGATTTTTTTTTCTTTACTTGTGCAATTATTATTTTATAAATATTTCATTCTTATTTTTCTGTGGCCCTAATGAAAATATTATTTTATAAATATTTCATTCTTATTTTTCTATGGCCGTAATGAAAATAAGTATTTTCTGATGACTGGTTGTTAATACAATTTTTAAATTTTCTTGTAGAATGGATTTCCAAAACTATTTGAAAATTAAAGAGGGTTGATACCTAAAATTCTCACAATATAATAATTTGTATAATTATGTCGATCTAAATTTATTTGCTCATATGTCATGATTTTACATAAAGTGATTAAATTTTGATTCTTTCTTTATTTTAACATTTTATTCTATTTCTTTCGTTCTGGAAATTTGATTTAACCAAATAAAGTGATTAAAGTTTACTTTGGTTCAGTTTTATTATTTGGTTGTCAATTTTTTATCAAATATCTACTTTGTTTTGGACCAAATTAATTGGACACTTCTATCCGTATGGACGTCTAATCCGTTAGTGTGGTTTGACAGGTGGATGTGGTTAATATTTAACTCAATTTGAATCAAATCTTTCTATACGTGTCGACGTCTAATCTCTAATGTGATTTTACAAAATCAAACTGAATTTTAGTTGGTAATATTTAATTTGGTTTGAATCGAACCAATCAATTAAATACTTCTACACGTATTGACGTCTAAGTCTAACCTTTCAATTGTTAATATTTAACACGGTTTGAGCCAAATCGATTGATTAAACACTTCTACACGTGTCGATGTCTAATCTTTATGTGTGATTTAATAAAACCCAATAAAATTTAATTATTAATATTTAATTCGGTTTGAATCAAATTGATTCATTAAACACTTTTACACTTGTCGACGACAAATGATCTGGCCGATTTGATAGAGTGGATGTGGTCAGGAGAATTGGATGTATCAAAGACCATGTCATGGGTTCTCTTTGAAATGCATACTAATTATTTTCATTGGATCGAGTGTAACAACTCTGAGGCACACTTATTGAGAGTTTTTTTTTTATCGTTCTCTTTATTTCTCTTGGTGAGTGCCACGCACGCACTTTGCACTCTGGGAGAATGTACAGGGAGATCAATAACAGCCCTCTAATATATGTTTGAATGCTTTTCCGTCACGTTGGGGAAATGATGTATATAATTTGTTATCAGTTAAGAAGAGGAAAATATCTTACCCATTTATTACTTTCTTCATTCTTCCTGTAAAATTCAAACACGATTTGTAAAAGTAATACATGCCTGGAGCACGTGCATCCTGCAAGCTCGGATATTGATTAGAGAGGTTCAAATTCTCGTCATTTGAATATTTATCAGTTTTAGAATTTTTTTTCTACCATTTATATTACCGTTTCATTTTTTTTTTTTCAGTTTCTATTGGCTACAATTGACAAATATCTTTTTTTTTTTTTTTTTTTTTTTTTTTTTTTTTTTTTTTTAATAAAATCGGGCAGAAGCTGCTAGATGAATACAATTGACAAATATCACCCGAGCTTTTAATTAGTTTTGATACTTTATGTTGTTAACAATCAACTTTCAACTTAAATTTATCATTTAATTCAATCAACTTTGTTAATTAATTTTCAATAAAAATGACTACAATACTAGTATTTTTTTTTATTCTTGACTTAGTTCAAAACAAAATAATAAACTTTAATCCAGTTTGTTCATCTGTTCTAATTATTGATAATGAAAAAAATCCTTTGTGCTGCTTACAGATAATATGAACATATATCATGTCCAATGCTAATTATTTGTTCGGCTTTATTCTCCATGTCTATCTCGATCGATGAGCTCATTTATTAGTATTTCTCTATGCTCGTCTAAAAGTACTTCTGAAATTTGTTAAATAAGATATTTTTTTTGGTATTGTTCTGCAAAAAATATCACTGCATGAATGTGTTGTTTTTATAATATCCAAAATTAATTATACATTATCAAATCTGCTCAAAGAAGCTGGATATTAATAAAAGTGTCTAAACCGGCCAATTATTAGTCCGTTCCTGGTTCTTGATTTTTTTTTAGATAGTTATATTAATTGTCGAGTTTTATTTGTTGTACATGCATTGACTAATTAGTAAATATCAAGATTTGAGAATATCCGATATTATATAATTTGATTTATTAGAAAGACTGCTAATTTTTATATTTGAAATAAATATCATATAATGCAGTTTATATTGTTAACTACAACTAGAAAATACAGTGTGAGTTGATTAATAAAGTACCTAAGGGTTTCTATTTCTATTTGAAGACAAGAAACTATCTCATTATTCTTTTCTGAAAACTAAGAAATTGGTTAATAATCAATTTGATTAGTTTTGTCTCTGGTCAATTTAGTTTATATTTGTTGCCACTTGAAGTACAAAAATATTATGCATGCATAACGCATATTGATATGTACTATAGATTAATGTTTTCAAAGTTCAAACAATAGATTTGAACCCCTCGAAGTGATTTTCATATGATAATTATACTTACAGACTAAATTTTATATTATTTATAATAATTATTATTATTTTAGATAGATTAAAAGTCAACACTTTTGAATAATCAATAATCTTTATATCAAGTGAATACCTATCTAAAAAAAGATAAAATTTAAAGACTTGACTTGCATATTTTTTTCTTAAAAAATTAATATATAAATATATTTTGATATGAAAATCATATTAAATCAAATCAGGTGGCATGAAGGAGCACCGGTGACAGAAACGTGGCGATTCCAGAAAAACTACGGTTTTGAGGTTATGCGTGGCGCTTTTGAAATGGATGAAAGGACACGTGTGGAGTGGTGTTGTACTGTTATTTGGTCATCAAGACATGAACCTAAGGATCACTACGTACACCAATAATAATAGATTCATAGCTCTTTTGAGTCTTCGAGTGCCTGACTGCCTCGTCAGCAGGTCCCAAGAGGTACGACATGTTGGTACTTAATTGGTACACAAATCAATTTGTGCTTCCTAAAGAATAAAGATAAAACGGCTACATATCGACAAAATGTACTTTTTGTGGCTCAAGAATCAAGATATATGATGGGTACGTGCCACTTTATAGTTGGTGAAAGGACACGTGTCGAAAAAGGTTCAATTTGATCGATCATGTTAATCGGAAAACAGGTCCGATCAGAGACGTGTTTAATTCGAAAAGACAGAGAGTCTTCGAGTGCCTTGTGATCAGGTCCCAATTAGAAAGATAAAAAGAACTAAAAGAAGAACCAGACTTAGATAAGTGGGGAAATAAACAAAACCCTAGTCGCTGGAAATCAGTGTTCCTAGTTAAAAGTTAAATTAGTTTGAAATCGAAACGTTTATTTGTATTTTTGTTGGCAAATTAAATAAATTTAATTAACTAAATATTAAATTATATTAAATTAAATGCGAGCTAATTAATATAACAATTTAATTCTACAATAAACTTAATAAAAGTTAAACTAAATTACTCGGAATACTAACTGATACAATAATTTTATTCACTAAATTCACAGCTTTTACTTTAACCAAATCAATAATTAGATCCCAATAGTATTTTATGGGACTATTTTTTTTTCTCAATTTATTAAAGTTTTCATGGGAGTATTTTTTTTTTTCATACTTATGCAATTTTTTATTTTCTAAGTATTTCATTCCATATTTCCCCCGCTGTTATGCAATAAAAAGTACAGGTGATAACTGATTGTTAAATCTTAAACTTTCCTTGTAAAATTAATTTTCTGTACTATTTGTGAAAAAAGATTGATACTTAAAACACCACAGTATAAATGATTTTGGTGATCTAAATTTATTTGCTCATATATCGTGATTCAACACTAAATGTCGAAACTTTAAAATTTGTGATTCAACTAGTAAGTATAGAAGAACTTTGATCTTCTGGCCTTATTAATTTATAATTCTATTTTTTTTTTAATAAATTTCATTGGTCGTACGTTTTTGTTGTTGTTAATATTTGTTACATTTTTATAGAATATTTTTATTCTTTTTTCACTTTAGCATTTTAATCTAATTCAACGTTATGGAAATTCGGTTTAACCGAATAAAAAGTGATTAAATTTTCAGCTTTTTTGTTTGGTTTATTGTTTGATTGGCACTTTGGATCAGTTGTTACCGTTATGATTTTGTAATTTAAATAAAATTTAAACGATTAATATTAAGTGGTATTTGGACTGAATGTATTGGACACTCCTATACACGTGGCATATGATTTCCCCTTGTGTGATTCGATACGGTGGATGTGATTAATGTTTAATTTGGTTTGAATCGAAGCTTTCTATATGTGTCGATATATGACCGTTAGTGAGATTTTACAAAATCAAATAAAACTTTAATTGTTAATATTTAATTTAGTTTGAATCAAATCTTTCTATATGTGTCGATATATGTCCGTTAGTGAGATTTTACAAAACCAAACAAAACTTTAATTGTTAATATTTAATTTAGTTTGAATCAAATCTTTCTATATGTGTCGACATATGACGTTAGTGAGATTTTACAAAATCAAACAAAACTCTAGTTGTTAATATTTAATTCAATTTGAATTGAATCAATCAATTAAACACTTCTTCACGTATCGACACCTCACCTTTCATTACAATTAGAAGGGATGACGTCATTTCGGAGAGAGAGTTTTGGCCTTACAAGTGTGCCCTATAAATTGCCTACTAACTATTGTACATCGGATTGCGTTTACAACTTTTAAGGCACGTTTAGAAGTTCAAAGTATTTCATTGTCTGTTTTTTCTTTCCTCTTGGTGGGTACCACGCGCTTTGGAGTTAGATTAGGAAGGAATGCCTGGAATCTCCCGTACTCAATATATTGCCGTTATATATAAATATATATTTTATTTATTATCTTTTTGAGATTGTGAAGTGAGAATAGAACAAGAATAGAGTTAATCTTAATTTTAAAAATAGTAACTAATTTAATATTTTGTAAAATTAGTAGAATAGTGAAAAAAATTCACAAAAGACAAATAAAAAATAAAGACTATTCGCTAATTCAAACACATAATAATAATAATAGTCATCTATCTAAATGCACCGTAACAGATGGAGTGACGAAATTATTATTTTAAATACAATTGAATGTTATATCAAACGTAGGTAATTATTTCTGACAATTGCCAAGATTGTCGAACTAATGTGTTGTCAGTGAATTGCCTGCCAATTGAAAGAATCTATTGTTGTCAGTATTTGATGGAGAAATATCCGGCGTGTACAGAAACCATATGCTTAATTTGAATATTATTGAAAAGCAAAATTAAAGAATGAATTTATAATTATGTAACAAACAATGGTCGTTTAAAAAGTATATGAAACTAGTCTACAAGAATAATTTAGATATTATCTTCTTTGAACAGGATTAATTGAACCAGTACTAGTTACCAACAACCACAGTATGAAAAATCAATAAGACCAACTATTATTCATGATTCACTCTCATTTATTTTCATCTATAATATTTCATTTTAATAAAATAAATTCATAAAGTAAATTATATATAGTATAAATTGTTAACTTTTATATAAAACTAATAATAGTATAATTAAAAATATGGCTTTTGATTAGTATTAGTGTATTACTAACAACTGTAATACTATAGAAAATTGTTAATATTAAGGCTTTTTGAAAACTTTTATTGTAATTATAATTGTTGTTATAATAAATATGATTTTAATTATCCATTTTTTCTGATATTATATCTCATTGTCGTTGCAAAATATGAAATTAAATTATTTGTAGAAAGCTTCATCTCAATTTTGATGTTTCAAATTTTTTTTTATTTGCCTCTGAGAATGGGAGTTTTCGAATCACAGAGGAAATTATATAGATCTCTTTGCAGGAATTTTGAATTGAGGTCATAGGCTAAAATCAAAATAACCTGTCAAAAGTTATGCCTGTTTGAAGTTGAAACGTCTATTTGCATTTTTGTTGAATTTCTTTGACCAAGAAATTAAATTACATTATCTAAATATTTAACTTAATGTAACTCAAATGAACTAATTTTAGCTCAAATAATATAAAAAAAATAGTTCTACAGTAAAAAATAAATTAATCTACGTTATACATGTTCTAACAAATACAACATTTTAACAATTTGCAAATTAATTTATACACTAAATTTATAGTTTTTACGGGGAAAAATTAATCGTAGTTCAATCTCAGTAGTTTTTGAATTTCCGGTCATGGCACTCCGCAATACTTGCTAACTACTAAAACCGAATCGTTGATTCAATCTCATTAGTGTGTCATGGTAGAACCGAACCAATAATTTAATTTCATCTATTCATAGAAGAAAAAACAATCAATTCCTTTGCCCATAATTTAATTGTTCATTTTCTAAACATAAGAAGGATTGGAATGATTGATATATAATGGTGTCAGGAGAAATTGATTTCTCAAAGTCATCAGCATATGCTGCATATCGGGCGTAATAGAAGACGATTCTTTACTGAGCTTTTATGGGCCTTTGCTATGTAATTTGTGTTCAACTTTCTATTTTTATTTTGTTTGTCATTTTAACGTTATTTTTATGTTATAATAACTAAAAGATGAATAACAAAAATCAGTTTTGATCGTTAAAAGAAAATTTGAATTAGTTTCATTAGTTGTGCGTTTTTTTAGTTAATATTTTTGTACGGGCTTTTATTGAACAGTTTTATTCATTCTTCACTAAAGCATTTTAATATATTGTTTCTTTAATTTGAATCGGTTGTTGCCGTTATGATATGATAAAATTAAATAATACTTTAATTAGTAATATTAAATTTAATATGAACCAAACCAATTCGACACTCATTTAGGAAAAACTCTAGTACTATTCGATATAGTAGATGTGGTTAATATTTAATTTAGTTTGAATCAGATCTTTCTACGCGTGTTGATGTATGACATGACCGTTGCGAGATTTTATAACCAAACAAAACTTTAATTGTTAATATTTAATTCGATTTGAATTACATCGATCGACTAAACACTTGTACACGTGTTGATATCTTATCCTCCATTACAATTTGATGGAATGATATGGTTCGGGGAGGGATTTTTAGGTCATCATTCATGGCCTTACAAGTTACAAGTGTTCCCTATAAATTGCCGACTTATTATTTTACATCGGATTGCGTTTCCAACATTTTTGCACGCTTTCAATTGTAAGTTTTGTATTCTGTTTTTTTTTTTTTTTTTTTTCCTCTCTGTTGGTTAACAAGGGATGCTTGGAATGATGGAATCTCCCGTACTCAATAGTAGGTTTTTTTGTTTTTGTTTTTTTTCTTATTTGAGATGGTGCTCTTGAAAGCTGCTGAGGCCTATATGTATAATTTATTTATTTAAGGTGGAGTTAGGAAATTATATAAAGAAGTATACAAAATAGAAAAAAATTATAAACATGTAGTTTTCTTATAAATTTGTTGTCTCACATGATTTCATTCCGCATATTTTATACATCGTCATAATCGGTAAGATATAGATTAACTAATAAAGTCAGAAAATTTCTTTTAGGAGGGGTTCTCTAGCTCCAAGTCATGGAGATTAGTAAGAGTGCTCTTAAATTTGAATACTTTATCATGGTAGAAAATATTAATATAGTTATTAATTAAGAAGCACAAAATGTCTTACCCCAAGTATTAATTTAAAATATGTACATGTGTTGGAGTTATTGAATTATAATGGTGTTTGAAGAAATTGAATTCACAATTTTTCACTGAGTTTTAATTCCTCATGGTTGTGTCATTTGTGTTTAATTTTTTTATTTATTGTTTGATAGTTCTAATGATAAAATAACTATAGGATGGATGATGAATTTTATTTTCTCAGTTACTAAAGTTGGTCTTTTCATGAGATATAATATTGTTTCTCTTTACTGATGCAACCTTTTATTTTCCAAGTATTCATTCTAGTTTTATCTTGTTGTTCTGAAACAAAAATATTTGCGATGACTGATTGTTAAGGCTTGTAAACTAAATCTTCTATATTACTTTAAAATAAAAGAGGGATACTATTTACATCATCAAAATTAATAATGTTGTCAATCTAAATTTATTTGCTCATTGCTCGTTGTTTAGCACTAAATGAAAACCCAAATCTTAGAGTTTCAAATACAAAGTAGAGAAACAATTTGATTTTGTTACCTTATTAATTTACATTTTATTTATTTTTATAATAATATCATTGGTTGTGCGTTCTTTTAGTTAATATTTCAATTTGCACGTTCTTTTATTGCATTTATATTTTTCCTTCACTTTAACATTTTAATCTATTTCTTCACCATGGAAATTCGGTTTAAACGAATAAAGTGATTAATATTTCAGTTGTTTTAGGTCGATGTATATTGTTGGGTTGTCACTTTTGATCAGTTCGTATGAAAATGATTTTATAAAATCGAATATAATGTTAACTATTAATACCTAATTTGTTTTGGACCGAATTGATTGGACACTCCTTTGAGTCAGGGTGTCTAGTCCGTCAGTGCGATTTGATAGGGTGGATGTGGTTGATATATAATTTAGTTTGAATCGAATCTTTCTACACGTGTCGACGTCTAACTCCAATGTGATTTACAAAATCAAACAAAACTTTAGTTGTTAATATTTAAATCGGTTTGAACCAAATCGATCAATTAAACAGTTTTACACGTATCGACATCTAATCTTCCATCTAATCTTCCAGTGTGATTTTAAATATTTTTTAAAATCAAACATGACGTTAGTTGTTAATATTTAATTCGGTTGGAACCAAATTGATAGACTAAACACTTCTACACGTGTCGACGTATGACTCTCCAATACAATTTGATGGGTGAATGTGGTCCGGAGAGGGGTTTTTTGAGACATCACAGCCTTACAAGTGTTCTCTATAAATTGCCTACTAATTATTTTACATTGGATTGCGGGTAACAAAGATGCACGTAATTAATTAATTAATTAATTAAGAAGCGCGTAATATGTTACCTAATTATATACTTTCATCCTGTAGGATTCAAATGCGTAAAGACTCAGGTGTAGAAAATTTTATTTTCCGTTACAAACAAAGCGACAGAGATAAAATTAATTTATGCCTAGAGCACCTGCGAGCTTGGATATACTGTCACTTGTTTTCAACATTTTATTCGCGACAATTGACAATACGTCTAACATGCATGGTGAGTTCTTTAATTTTGATGCACAGAGTGAAGCAGGCTATGGTAATATACATAGCATATATTGAGTTGTACTTTGATTAATATCTTTGCTTACAAAATTTAAATTATTGATCTAAACTTTTAATATAATCATCATATTAAAATATCTTTGTAGATCAAATTCTATATTTTTTTTAGCATATTTTATATTCTTTTTAGATAGATAGATAATCACCCGATTTTAAAATAGTAAAAAATTATAAAAAAAATATAGAATTTGATATGTAATTATACATTCATATCAAGATCATGTCGAACGGTTCAGATTGATTGTTTGAATTTTGAAAATAAAAAATATTGATCCAAAGTACGGACCAATATTCCCTATACATAGTATCATAGCCTCACTCTTATATAACAATCGGCTTTCCACTGAAGTTTATCATTAAGTTCAATTAACAGTGTTAATTATTTAAAAAATGACTTAAATATTCATAACTTACTTTTTCTCGGCTTAGTTAAAATAAAAATAATAAACTTCAATCCAATTTGTTTCTCTTGTAATTATTGATAATGAAAGATCTTTATTGCTGCTATTAGATATTACGAACATTTACAACAAATGAATACAAGGAAAGGAGAAATAACAATGATTTTTATGAAATCGTATATTCATGTCTATAAATTTGAAAAAGAAAAGCAGACCTACAACATTATGCATTATGTTCCAGAACAGAAATGGACTTCACAGTTTCTTAGTCATGCTTCCTCATGTTAAGTGTTAATTGTTCGATCTACCTCGCTCTTCTTATATATCTTAACCGAACAGTTCATTTTTTTTTCCCCTTTCGTCGTTTAATGTGTTTGATATATTTCAGATGTCATAATTTTTTTTTAATAATATTATGTTGTATTATTTTGAAGAGTTTCTCATAAAAAATAATGTATTGTTCTGTAGTTTGTCATGGACAGTACTTGGTTTGCATCAATACGACACCAAAGATAGCCGGTGATGAAACAGGGGATTCCAGAAAATGTGCTTAAGAATATCCAAAACTGGTCTCTTCCTGTCGCAGAGGCGGAAGAAGTGGACTAGGGACTAGGGAGAGATATCTACACTTGGAGGGCTGGGCTGGGCTGGGGATCCGCATTGCTGGACTTGCCACGTACAACTTGGATTGGATTTTCTGTTTGGGTTGGGCCGAAGATTTGAAGCTTTAGGATCTTCTATGTTATCATTCACCAACTTGTCCCAACATTTCTCTTTTTAATGCTTTATATTTATATTTTTCTTTCCCTTAGTCGTCGAGCGGCATATAGAGTAAACGGAGAGGGAAGTTCAGGACAACAAACAAACTCAAATACTGAAAACAAATGGGGGGTGCTCTTAGCCCTTTGCATGTAACGGCAAATATTGAGAACAGAGAAGACTCCTTTCATCCAAATTCCAAAATTGGACCAATACAGACCTAACCAAAGAACTCACTACTAAAACCAAACTTTTGGAAAAGACTTGTGACCAAGTAACTCATGACATTACACCGAAAAAGACTTAAATATCTGAAAAAGACATTATCATACAAATAGGAGGTCATTTGACAAATCTTTTACCATGAAATGAAGCCCCCTTTCTCACACCAGAACCATTGCTATTCTCATCACTTTTCTTCTTCATGTAACCGGACAAAGCCTTCTTTGTATTATTCCATTCTTTCTCCGACTCTGCACTTTTCATGAAGGAGCATACTTCACCCACTGTCACTTTCTGTGCAACCCTTCTAACTTCTGGCTTAGCTTGTTGATTTTCCCCTTCTTCACCAATCTTAGCCTCAGGTGATGTTAAAATTGGAGATTCTTTATTGGACACTACTTTTCTCTTTCTTGATGCAATGGTAGAATCAATCATTTTGTTTTCTGAAATAGGTTCATTTGATAAAATTGAACTGACACTTGGTTGTGTTGAGCTTGAGACGCTGAAAAGGTTTTTGGATGAATCTCCTACAAGGTCTCTCCAAGCTGATTTCTGAAACCATGTGTCACTGCTCTTTCCTGATTTTTCGGTGTTTTTCTGATCATTAGGTTGGTTCTGGTTTTCTACAGATAAGCTGTCATTTCTGGGTAAAAGAGAGGAGAATTCATCTAAGGTAGTTTTTTCGGTGGTAATAGTAGAAGGTTTTTCTTCATCTTGTGAGGGTTCGAGAGCTATTGAGGTGGGCTTTTCTACACTTCTCTTGGATATATTCTCTGCTGACTGTTGATGCTTTCTCTCTTTCAATTCCTGCGAATCAACAAAGGGTATTATTAACATTCATATAACATGTTTATACTGAAACAAAATGAAGGCACCTGATATTTCAAATTAAACATCAAGTTACCTTGTTTGCAAACAACAACAATTAACATGCAACATATACAAGTTATTTAACAATACCACTTACCAACCATCATCCAACCTATTTTTACATCCACACCACAATATATTCTAGAAAAGTTAGTGGTACCTGATTAGGAGGCACGACCTCTGAAACCTTGAAATCAAATAGAGATTCATCAGATATATGACTAGAAATATTTATAACAAGATCTTCATCTTCATCTGATTCTTCCTCTGCTACTTCCTCTACCACTTCCTCTACTCCCTCATCTTCCTTCTCTTCAACATTATTTTCAACCAGTTGAACAACATCTGGATTAGCACCCAATTCTTCCAGCTTCTCACCACTTTCTTTTAGAAGCTTATTCATGACAGAGTGCATTATACTGAGCTCTTTTTCATGCGCAGCCGAGTCAAGAGCAGAGAGGTAGGTTTGGTTGGCTGACTCGCTGGGGCCACAGTGCTCCTCACAGTCACAGAAATGGAGGGGAAGAGTCGAAGGCACTTCTACCCTCTGAAAGCTGTACTTGTGCTTTCCACTTCCCTTGTAAGGCAACAACTTTACCTGTATAATAACAGATACCAATAAAGTTGTATTAAATAAAAACAGTGAGTACTAATAGAATGGGACCTCAGTTTATAATTCCTTCAAGTTATTCTTAGATTTTTTTTTTTTTTTGAACAAGAAGAATTGCTGCCATTTTCTTAGAAAGGTTATGACCAACAAACTATCTTAATAAAGAAAAACAGTAAGGGCTGTCAAAATAAACTGATCAGTGAGGCATTAGTAAATTCTATCATTTCCTTCAGGATCATTTTATTGCATTTTGAGATTTTCACCAAAAGCTTTTGAAAGGTTGGAACCACAATTGGCCAGTATGGTTCTGGTCAGGTTCTAGTACACTAAAGAGAAGTAATCAGTAATACCTGATGTACAAAATTTATAACACAAGATATTTGGAGGCTAACCTTGTTCATCTTGGGGACGAAAATGCTGATTTTCATGGAATTCATGTCCAAATTCTTGGGCCTAATCTCTTCATTGTTTGTCTCAACATCTTGGGTGACTGGTACAGAAGGTACAGCATCTGCCTCCCATTCGCGCCTCAATTGACTGATGTAGTGTTCCTTTGCCTTCTCCAGCCGTAGCTTCCCTCCCTTCCACTTGCATCCATTGTACTAAAGCAATGGAAAAAAAAAAATCAAAGCTATTATGAAAAAATAATTTCCCATACTCCACTTAGTATGTCCCAAAAAATTAACCAACTACTGCTTTTTCCTGACAAACTCAAGCCGAGAAAAGTGGGATGGCGAGAAGATTGTGCCTAAATGATACCCTATTTGTGCAAATTTGCGTTTTTATCTCACTCAATGTTATTATTATGCGACTTAAAACCCATAAGCAAAAAAATCTAAAAAACCACCAAAATATGGGTAAAATATAGGAAGGGCAGAAAGCACTAACAGTGGAGATCAGCTTAAAAGAATAAGTAAAATATATACTAAATAGGAAGGGCAGAGAACACTAACAGTGGAGAAGAGCTTGGCCAGAGACTTATCGGATTGGGGCTCAAAATCCATGTAACCAAAACTGCGCCCGTTAGTGCGAACAAGCTCCACACTGTGAACTCGACCGAGAGAGTGAAATATGCTCTCTACATCATCAACCGTCACATTTGCACCTAAACCCCCGATATAAATCCTAATTGCAGATGGCGGGCCACTTGCAGCCGTCCCATCTTCCACTGTTTCTACCATTTCCAAATGTTCCTGCCGATATGTAAGGTCCAATTATCTGTTTTTTTTTTTTCAGGAAATTTAGCGCTATCTATTATCTGAGGTTATTTCAGTAACCCGTCGGCGTCGGCTAGGGTTCCAGAAAGAAAGGAAGAAATCTCAAGCTGGGAACGAGACGGGGGAAGAAGAAGCAGAGAGAGTCCCGAGAGAGGCTGGGGAAGTGCCCCTAAGTTGGGCTTGGTGAATTTGATCCAAGATCATTTTTGGGCCGTAACGGGTTTTGAGGCTTTGAACGTTGATTTAGAGTTGGGCTGGGTCAAGGTGGCGGATCCCGTAATCAGTCATTTTTCAGGTTCGGAAAATTCCATTCGCCGTATGAAATTGATATATAACGAGACATTCTACTAGTATATTATATTTTGATACAATGAATATCTCAAGTTTGAAACATTGTACATAAATTAATAGTTATATTTATAATATGACAATACAATTAGTGTATAATATCATTATAAGTGATCCAAGTAAATTGTCAAAAGAATAGGGTCGTAGTAATGCCCGAAATTTTTATTCGCACTATAACTAATAATTAATTAAATATATACTATCGTTAATATCTCGGCCACTAAATTATTTAACACTCTGTGTGGTAAGACCCGCTAAATTATTTAGCGGGCCAATTCCCAAACTTACCAACTGAATTATTCAGCAGTTTGAATTTTCTACTGATTTGTGGAAGAGAGCAATCTGTCCATTTTCATTTTTCAACTCACCCTTTTTCTCTTCTAAATAAATGAATAAAATTTCAAGTCCCACTAGAGCTTTTATGAAAATATCACAAGAACATAGAACATCGCAGGATATTAAAGTTGGGCACACGAACACATATATAGTTGTATAAAAAAAAATTAAACAAACAAAACATTCTCTCAAAAATTAATATTTTTTTTAATACCCAAAAAAAATATTAATAATAACCGGTTTTTGAAAAATTTGACAAAAGTAACCAAACCATCCCACTGTGGGGTGGTTTTTTGTCCATGGCAGACCATCCCACGGTGGGGTGGTTGCTACAGTAACTTATTATTTTTTTTTTTTTAATTTGAATGTTTCAATTTAAAAAATGAGAAATGTTCAACTTTTGTTTTCTCAATTTTTTTTTAAGATCTTAATATTTTCATCTAAAAATAGAAAATAAAAGGTGTTCAATTTTATAACAAACAAAAATGTTCAATTTTATATCGTGTATAAAACTCAACCCAAGTACCAAAAAAATACACTCTTTACAAATTTCTTTTCATTTTTAAGTCATTTTTCATAAATCATAAGTTTTAAGTTATGTTCAGGTTGACTTTTTTTCTCTTTGTACTTATCTTCATGTCTCCTTGACAGTGAGAGCTATTTGTCTGGCCGTCTGACAACCGCTATAGAAATCTAGAAAATAGTATGGGTTTTTTTTTTTTTTTTTTGATTTTTCAATTCAAATCCGTACTTTAATAAGAATGACAGCATTACTCACAATTTAAAATAATCATTGTTTTAGTCCAATAATATTTAGTTTTCTCAATTTTATTCTTTTGAGATTTAACACCTAAACAAATCTCATTGAGAAATAATTTTAAATGCATGATTGAATTTCAGATATGATTTGACAATATTGTCCAGAAATAATTGTTGCCATTTTTTTCTTATAAATTTCCGTGTTGTACGCAAGAAAAAGCATTCTCTAGAATAATGGTACCAACTACCAAGGAAGTATATAGTATGTATTCAGTTCAGCATTTCATATTTCAATATGAATAGAATTTTCAGCTAGCAAATCAGGAACAAAAATACTAGATGCATGTAGAACATGAAAAATATAGCAACATGTCACAAACTCATCGTCTAACAATATGCAGTAATGTCACCTTAAAAAAACAATATGCAGTAATATCTGGAAACACATAAGAACTAGCTTTTGGTCTAGTAGCTAAGATATATGATTTTCATGTGAGAGGTCGTGAATTCGAAACTCAGATAGGAAAAATCATTTATTATAATAACAAAGGTATTAAATTATTTGGTGGCTTCACCTCCAACTTTACTCAAAAAAATATCTGGAAACACATCACTAACATTTGAATCATGCATTCATCCCAGCCGCTGATCTGCATCAATATCCGCTCCATTGCCCTGATAAAGGCTCAATCCATGTAATCCAACAAGGGCGTTTCAAAGACCCAGGTATAAATGTTAACCTATCTTTAAATGAAAAGGGTCTAAAATAGCAGCCTTGTATTTAAATACACGAGTCCAGAATAACATAAAACATTAACATCGCATAAGCCCATTTATCATTGAGGAGTGTTTATTGCATAAAAAGTGTTCCTTCTTTTTAATGCAAAAGCCCATAGGTAATAAATTCGTTGCAATCCCCATCCATTTTTCTTTTGCATTAAAGCCCATTTCTCATTGGTAGAATTTTCCTTTACTGTTTCTATTCCTTGTTTTGTCTCTTCTTAAAACAGGGATTTAGATCAAGTAGAGTACCCTACGGTGTAGAATGAGAAATTTACACCATCTGTTTTAACTCGACACGAATTTTAAAGACACTCGTGTATTTACAATTAGTCTGAAAAAACTTTTGCTCGGCGATAATTGCATATAGTGGTGCAGTACTACAGAGCCAAATAAGTTGTGTATTTTGTTTATCATGTCACTAGATTGCCTTCTTAAAAATGTGCAGTACTATAGATTGCCTCCTTTAGCCTCCTTTTGTCTGGATCTTAATTCTCTGCTCAAATTTTAAGGCACCCCTCCTCCTTCCTTAAGTACTTAATCCTTCACTCACGGATTAAGACAACTGAATATCAGTTCCTTAGCGCTCCTTAAATTCTTAATCCTTCACTCTTAATCTTTTGTTGCCGAACGACCCCGGTAAAAATTTGACAAAATGACTTTATTAGTAGGAGACTTGCAAACGTGTATAACATCACAATTTGGGTTGGATGCAATTATCTGTTTAAATAACAAAAAAGCAGGGACATAAAAATAGAACGAAGCAGTTTGCTATTCAGATAATACAAGTAGAACAGTTTGATGAGAAAGAAAATAATATTCTAACTTAATTTAAATTACATAAAATGCAGATGCTTTATTTACAAAAACAAATCCTTAACATACACAACGTACTATATAAATAAAGGAATCACCTCTTTTATTGAAGCTGTTATGTTTTAAGTCTGCACCTTAATTCAATCTGATAAATATTTACAGTTAACCATAACAGAATATTAAATAAGAATCCGTATGGTGAAATAAGAATATAAGATGGAGGCATCATATTTTTTTTTTTTTAATTTCGATTTACACAAATTTAGTGAAGAAAGCTAGGAGCTGGTCTAAGCGAAAATAAATCTGCTGTTATTTCTTGGGAATAACAGAAACCTGATATTTACATCTCAACAGTTAAAATTTTTCTACACGCAACTCTTAACGAAGTAAGTTTTTACACGAATCTTAATGAAGATTAACGTTCGGGATCGGAATAATACAATGGAATAACAGCAGATTTATTTCCGGTCTAAGCAAAGTCGAGTCAACATTTCTCATAATTCCAATCAAAGAGGGAAACGAAGAAGAAGAAGCAGAAAAGAGGATGTGGGCAGTGTCGTGTCTAACGTCGTGCTGCGCCAGCTGCGCGTGCGGAGGGTGCATGTCGGCTGCGTCGGCCATCTCTCGCCGCTCCGCCCGCCTCGCCTATTGCGGCCTCTTCGCGCTCTCTCTCATCCTCTCCTGGATCCTTCGCGAAGTGGCAGCTCCTCTCCTTGAAAAAGTCCCCTGTAAGATTTAATTCATCTAATCTGGTTTGTTGCTCTCTTCCAAATCAGCTGACGATGAGCTGATTTGCGGTATGTTGCTTCAGTTGAAGGTCTTGTTTTAGTTCTAGAGTTGCCGATTGTAAGCTGATTTGTCCATGTGGAGCTATAAAAACCAATCCCTCTGTTGCTTCAACTGCTAACCTTGTTATTTCAACTCAAAGTAGTAGATCATTAAGATTTGATGATTCATTTTTACTGGTCCACTTTGATGGAATTTGTAGTATTGTGTTTGTATCACAATCAAGCTGAGATATATAGCGAAAAATGGTATCTTATGTGTTGGTTCCTTCTGGTGTTATTCATGCTTGAAATTTCTGTCAGTGTTACCTGTAGATACCAGTAATTTGTTTTGTTTTGTTTAATTGGTTGATTGAGGCTAATATTGTAAAAGTTTGAGGCTTAAATGGCATTTAAACTGAAGTACACTGAAAGAAACCCATTTCTAGACTGAGAAGAGATTGTATATGTAGCTATTCCACTATTGAGGCTCATGATTAATTTTCTTCCTGCTGGTACCAGCATAAATTTTGGTCAGCAGCTATCAATTTCGGTATGTAGTTTCATGTTGATTTTACTGTGGCTATTAAAATCCATTTGATAGATAAGTCAACACCTTACTTCAAAAAACACAAAAAAATGATATGTCAACACCTGAGTAGTCAGATGTCAGTAGCTAACATACTGAAATGAAAAAATGGTATAAGTTTTGAAAGAGTTGTCTTTGCTTATTGCAGGGATTAATACCTTTGCACAAACCCCATCAAAGGAATGGTTCCAGACCAATGCGGTCCTACGTGTCAGTCTGGGAAACTTCTTGTTTTTTGTGACATTTGCTGCCATGATGATTGGTGTGAAAGACCAGAACGATAAAAGAGATGCGTGGCACCACGGTGGCTGGATCTTAAAGATTGTTGTTTGGGTTGTGCTTGTTGCTCTTATGTTTTTCTTGCCTAATATTGTGATTACTATTTATGGTAAGAGGTTAATTTTCATTTGGTTATTATTTTCTTAGCCTGTTTAGTCAGCAAAAACATTGCATTAATGAAGCCTTAAAGTTGATGAATACTAAGAAACAGAAATTTGATCTGATAGGAATATTTAGATATGAATAACAGAGTGGTAAATAACAAGTACACATCTATTGGTATGATTTCTCTCCTTCTAAAAGGACCACCACTTTCTGTAAATTTTGATGGAGCGGTAGCACAGTTGGCTAGGAGAAAAAGTCTTAGGATTGTGGTTTCCCAAAGGTCAAGAGTTTGAACCCTAAAAAAGAAATATATATTTCTTTAATTTGGTCAGCAGCAATTTTGAATGTAAGCATTTTACTAGAAATTGATGTTATAAATTCAATACAAAGAAGCCTAATTAAGATTGCCTACTTGAAACATGTAACACATATAAATGGACATATGTCATTCCGACATACTTTTGTATAAATTCAATACAAAGAAGCCCAGTTAAGATTGCCTACTTGAAACGTGTAACACATATAAATGGACGTACGTCATTAAAACATGCTTTTGTATTTTCTTTAATAAGGTCCTATTGGTTTTTCATTCTCTTTCCCTTATTTTCTATTTTTGCAGAGACATTGTCAAAATTTGGGTCGGGTTTCTTTCTTTTGGTACAAGTGGTTATTCTCCTAGACTTCTTAACAAATTGGAATGATTCGTGGGTGGAGAAAGATGAGCAAAAATGGTATATTCATTTTCTTCTGTAACTAGATGGCATTTAGTTCCAGTTTTTTTCATGAATTATTCTGTAACTGTATATAAAACTTGTCAGGTACATTGCACTGTTGGTTATTTCAGTGGTTTGTTATCTAGCTACTTTTGCTTTCTCCGGGGTGCTGTTTGTTTGGTTCAATCCCTCAGGACATGACTGTGGTCTCAATGTTTTCTTCATTGTCATGACTTTGATTCTTGCTTTAGCTTTTGCTATTGTTTCCTTGCATCCCCAGGTAAGTCATAACACAATTAATTGTGCCTTGTTCGATTTTAATCAATGGAAATTTATATAAAGCATCCTTAAGTTTCTGTAATATTGTGAAAAACACTATGGGGCTGTTCGGCAAAAGAGATTAAGCGTGAATGATTAAGAGCTTAAGAAGCGCTAAGGAACCGATGTTCGGTTGTCTTAATCTGTGGGTGAAAGCTAAGGAAGCTAAAGGAAGGGGTAAAGGTGTCTTAAGGTCCGAGCATAGGATTAAGATCCGGGCAAAAGGTGGCTAAAGGAGATGATCTTAATCTGCGCTAAGAAACCGGTGTTCGGCAGGATTAAGCGGCTAAGTAAAGCTAAAGGAGGCGGATTAAGGCTTAAGGAAACTTAATCCCTCGTTGCCGAACAGCCCCTATGGTTTGTGATGTTATGATTTATCTCCTGTAAACTGTAATACACTTTTTTTTCTTCGCTGCGGCTGGTAATATGCCAAAAAGTTTCCATATCATGTTACTCATTAAAAAGCTTCAGAGTTCATACTCTGGAGTACTGAGTTTATTGACTGGTCTTGCAGAATTTTAGAGTATCTAATTAGATTTTGCAGTAGCCAAAGAGTTAATTATGACTTTGTGTCACACAATATTATTTTTGTTGTGACATTAAAATAGCAGGAGCTTTTTCAGACAAATCTCTTTATGATTTGTAATCATAGTTGACTGAATAGCTCAGATTAATAATTCAAAATTATTAGGTGAATGGAAGCTTGATGCCGGCATCCGTGATCTCTATTTATTGTGCATACCTCTGCTATAGTGGTCTTTCGAGTGAGCCTACAGACTATGAGTGCAATGGCCTCCATTTGCACTCTAAGCAGGTCTCCACTGGGACTCTTGTTCTTGGTATGCTCACAACTGTGCTTTCAGTTGTGTATTCGGCCGTCAGAGCTGGATCTGCCACCACCTTTCTCTCACCTCCTTCCTCTCCGAGAGCAGGTGATAATAATCTCTCTGCCATATGTCTCAATGCTTGTGACATGTTGATTGGGCTTGCGGTTTTTGCGTTTTCTTCTTCTTGTGTTTTTTTTGGGGGGATTCATTGGTTGCCTTGCGACTGGTGCAGCATTAGTTTGGGCATGGTAATTGTTGTATCAGTAATGTTTCATATTTTATGCTACGACTCAATTGTTTAATCCTCCATTATGCTGCTTCAGATCTAAATTCAGGACTAGAAGTATCATGAAACTTGATAAGGTTAAATGGAGATCTGCTGACAATGCTGAGATGGTGATGCTATAAAAAACCAGTAATCAGTTTTGCAAGCAATTTTGGTCCTCCGTAATGCTGAATAATAAATTATTATCAGATTGGTGATTTACTGAAACCCTACTTTTCTTCAGGGGCTACATCTCCACTGCTGGAGGGAGACACAGAATCAGGCAAATCAAGCAAAGATGCCGAAGCAAAGCCCGTAAGCTACTCATACACATTCTTCCATCTAATATTTGCACTGGCGAGCATGTACTCAGCCATGCTTCTCACTGGCTGGACAAGCTCAACTTCTGGGAGCACTGAACTGATTGATGTGGGATGGACCACAGTTTGGGTGAGAATTTGCACTGAGTGGACCACTGCGGGTCTCTACATTTGGACCCTGGTGGCTCCTTTGATTTTCCCAGACCGTGAATTCTAATATAATATAGTTTTGGTTCCTCTCTAGAGTCATACGGACATTGGTAGTGTCTTCTCTTTTCCCTAATACAAATTTCATCTGCATGGTGCATATGGAGGAGGGATGTTTTCTGGTGTCATAGACACTCGAGTAGTTCTGAACTTATGTGTAATATTGTAAATAAGCTGTTTGCTCGTTGTTAGTGATCTGTATCCGTAATTGCATATAGATTGCCGTGTGGGTATTGTAAATGGTTTTTCAATGTCTCGTATGATAAATTAGTGTCCTCTTTGAGTGTAATTGGTCTCGTGTAAATATTTGATTATCTTGTCGTATTTGTACCTAGGTTTAATGAATCGAGTTTGAGCGAGTTTGGGTATGTTCGTGCTCGGTTAATTAAGTTAATGAGAGAGTTAATTCGAATAACACCGAGTTGACAACTCAACTTGTACTTTACTCGTTACAAATTCAAGTTGACTCATAATTTGTTGAGCAATTTGTTAAGACTTAAGACCAATTTTAAGCAATTTGAATTTCTTAAAGCCAAAAGTTCTAGAAAGTAAATTTAGCCAAATACAAAAACACTAAATCTTTGAATTTAATATAATTTGCCAGTACATAATTTAATATAAGTCGAGACTAGAGTATAGACTATAGATGCAGAACGAAAGGGACAGTCGATGAATTAGAGTTTGCTGGTGTCGGGTCCTTTGCAATTTTGACTTGAGTTTGGATATGGTTGAGATTAGATATGGCATTACTTCATATAATTTGAGTTGGGGTTTACTCATGTTTAGTTCATTAAATTAACGAGCAAGTAATTAGTGAGTTGATAAAAAAATAGTTATTAACGAACGAGTTATGAGCGAATCACAAATTACGAACTCTTTTCTCACCCCGATTTGTACCTAACAATCCGGCTGGCCCGTTCAACATCTGAATTCCCAAACAAGTGAATTCAGGTCCAATAGAATGAGATCTGAGTCCTCAGTTTTAATCTGACATGAATCTTAAAAAATCTACAGACCCTGTATCTTTATCTAAATAAGCACTAAAATCCAATCGGTTGGTTGGAATTTCGTCAGCGCACAATGCACGGTTCCTGAGAGGATACGAACTTTTATATCTAAAGAGCGGAGTCGCAAATTTTTTTAATGATATTAATATAGTTACTACTGCTACCCGTTAACGGCCCATTTATACCTCTCATTGCTAAAATAAATACTTTTTGAGGTTTTTAGAAGTACAGCTAGCACCTGTTTATGAAGAACGATCAATGTTTACAGCTAGCACCTCTAAAATAAATACGTTTTGAACTGTTGTATCATATGCATAGCTCAATACAATTAAAACTTAATTACAGGTAATTAGTTCGTTGACTGTCATGTTTTATTATTTATCGATTGATTGTTTCTTTATTGCAAATGATTGGTTGAGACCACACTGATTGAATTAATTGAATATTGAATACTGTAATTCTTGAACCTTCAAACATACAGTGGAGAAAAATAATTAATACATTGTAAAATCTAGCTAGCTATTAGACTTTACCCCATAACTTTTATGCGCATATGGTGAATTGTAAAGTCTAACACGTATCAGACCCCAACTGAACCCAGTACCGATTGGGTAAGAGATATTGGATAAATGTCAATTGTGACGGTAAGATTAATGAACTGTGGTAACTGTTTTATAATTGATTTTTTTTTTCCGATAATGACAGTATTATAATATTGATTTTGTATTATTCCCGTTAACAAATTGTCAGGATAGTTAGAACAATATAAGCCTGACACGGCAGATATATACTATGTGAAAAGGCAGATGTGGGTTGCTGAATGACATTTGCTTGGCAAGTCGGATGGTATCTTTTAGTATTACCAGACTAGAAATTGTAAAGTTAAGAAATCAAACATTACTAGACTTTATGGTTTAAAAGAATTTAGACTCAAATCAGAATAATTCTTAAAGTTCTGATTACTTGTGCAATTTTTGTCGTTTAATTGAATACTGTTATTGAGCATTTGCATTTGTCATTATACATTGAATTGTTAGTTTCTCATGCGGAGATTTCATTTTGAATATGGATTTCTTTCAAATCCAATAATCTGAGTGGCAATTAGCATTTATTATTTCTCAGCCCATTTCTCCTTGTGGGTTACAGGTCTGTTAGACGAAGATTGAGAAACGATTGTGGGATTTTAATTGACAGCAGGGCCACCTAAAGGTATGGGATTTGAGATTATTTTATCTGACATGGTGCAGAAAATTCATTTAGCATCATCCACTATAAATTGTCAGATAATTCTTGTAAATTAATTGAGATGTGGTAAAAACAATGGATGTTATTGGCAATACATACAAAAAATTAGTGCCTTGCGTTACGTGTATTGAATGGTAAATAGACGCCATAAGTTATTGCACCTCCGAATTGGAGGTGTGATGAAATCTTTCTAACATATTTAAATTTTGAAATACTTGTATCTATTTTTTCTTAAATTCTGAGATATTTGAATTAGTTTGGATTGGTAGGAACAAGTTGTTCTTTATTTTTTATGTTAAAATATAATTTTTTTTTTAAAAAATAGATGAAATATTTCTAACATATTTAAATTCTGAGATGCTTGTATCTATTTTTCTTAAAAACTTTTCATATTTTAGTAAAGAAAATTAAACTAATGAAAAAGCCTAGTTTAATTTGTAAAAAATTTACCGATTCAAACTTTTAGATCGGTAAAAATTTTACTGATTTTTTTTGCTTATGAAAATCTACAGATAAAATTTGAATCGATAAAATTCCGGCCAATTTTTCTAGTTATGAAAATCTATAGGTACTCTTTTTTATTTTTTGTCTGTTTTTTCTTTTTCAATATTTTCTTTAATAGTGAAAAAATTCTCCTCTGAAAAGGCGACCTTTCCTTCTGTTTGGAATTAGTACTAGAAAATGTCGATTTGGAGATATTTAATAAAAAGGCCAGTAAATGCAATCTTGGCCTTTCTTTTATGTACCCGTCAACCTCATTCAAATAAAGTCTCGTATTATAAATTTGGGAGGATCTCATCATGTATTAGATCAGCAGCTCCATGACCTAAGCAGCTATGTCACGATAAAAGGCAGCGGGAATTCAGAACGAATCCCGTCACTTGGGAGTGGCTAAGCGGTGACCCATGGTCTAGCCATGGCGACTCTTATAAATAACACCATTTTCGATCTCTTCCTCATAAACATTTACCACTCAAAATTTCAAGAAACCGAGAAGAGGTAGACAAGCGAAGGACATATTCTTGATCGCAATCGTCCAAGATGGAACCAATTCCCCTGATCACTCCTTACAAAATGGGCAAACTTGACCTTTCTCACAGGTAATTGATTGCCACTACTATTTTTCCTTGTTGCTCTTTGTAAGCAACCAAGTAAAATTTCCGATTCGGCTTTATTAGAGAATGAAGGTTTATTAGAAAAATAAATAAATAACCAAATCGCTAAGAACACCCAAAAATCATCAGAGATTCTATATCTAATTTAGATAGTAGTAGCAAAGATGTATTTCTTTTTTTTTTTTTTTTGAAAAACTGATAGTGGCTATATATCAGTGAGTAGCAAAGATGTATTTCAAACCAAATTCGGTTGTAGTCTTTTTAGAAGAACCAGTTCAGTTAAAAAAAATCAATTGCCTATTATTTTTACTGTTCAGCATTTCTTAATTGTATATTTCATTTTTCAGTTTTGTTTTTCCAATGTTTCCTCATGTATTTCTCATTGGCCATGCTTGTTCTAGAATTGTTCTTGCTCCTTTGACAAGGCAAAGATCATACGGCAATCTGCCACAGCCGCACGCTATACTATACTACTCACAGCGAGCAACCAAAGGAGGTCTCCTAATAACGGAGGCCACCGGAATATCTGACTTGGCACAGGGCAACAGAGACACACCTGGCATTTGGACTAAGGAGCAAGTTGAGGCATGGAAACCAATCGTCAATGCGGTGCACGAGAAAGGCGGGATATTCTTTTGCCAGTTATGGCATGTTGGAAGGGTCTCCCATTACAGTATGTCTCTTTTCTGACACTCTTTCATCTCAATTTGTAATATAGTTAATAATTTGGCAGTTCAGTACACTAATAAACTCACAGTTTTCGAATCTACTTCTGAATTTTCGATTATTAAGCTATTAAGTGACTACACCTTTTTCAACTTCCAATGAATTTTTATTTTCTTGTGCCCTCTTTATTTCATAGACTCAAACTATATTGGCCTCTGTACTTGATGACTGTTGTTGTTCTTAATTTTTATTTGTTAGCCAATTGGTTGCCCTGCTTATCCTTTTCTTTCTTTTAGAGTATGGGCAAGCTCCAATCTCAAGCACTGACAAGCAAATACCATCACGGAAGCAGAACGACGGCACGGTCGAGGAATACTCGCCACCTCGTGCATTAAGGACGGAAGAAATACCAGATATTGTTAATGACTTCAGGCTTGCAGCAAGGAATGCTATGGAAGCTGGTAAATTACTAAGCTCCAAAACTATTGCGCAACACCAATTTTGAATGCACTTATAGCCTGTTTTTAAAATAGTTGAGAAAATCAGTACCAATTACCAAAATATGCGCAGCATTTTGTTGTCTGTTATAAATTATTTTTAAACATACAGAAAAAGAACTCTTATTGAGTGTGAAGCGAAGAAATAAAATAGTCAGTACCAGTTCACTTGCTTAATTTTAATACATGTCAAAGTAATATTATTAACTTTGAAATATTTCTAAACTATAGGATTTGATGGAGTGGAGATGCATGGGGCACATGGTTACTTAATCGAACAATTCATGAAAGACAGCACAAACAACCGAACTGACAAGTATGGCGGCAGTTTCGAAAACCGATGCCGATTTGCTCTAGAAATTGTGGAAGCCATCTCTAAAGAAATTGGACCTGACCGGGTTGGGTTCAGGCTCTCGCCCTTCACAGACTACATGGAATGCTTCGACTCTGATCCAGAAACCCTGGGCCTATACATGATGCAATCATTAAACAAGTTTAACATCCTATATTGTCACATGGTTGAGCCTAGGATGACACGCATGGAGGGCAGGTACCAAATCCCGCACAGGCTTCTTCCAATGAGAAAAGCCTTCAAAGGAACATTTTTAGCCGCGGGAGGCTATGACAGAGAAGAAGGAAATAAAGTAGTGGCTGAGGGGTACACTGATCTCGTAGTGTATGGTCGACTCTTCCTGTCTAACCCTGATTTGCCTCGACGATTCGAACTCAATGCACCTCTCAATAAGTATAACAGATCGACATTTTATACATCCGATCCGGTCGAGGGCTACACCGACTACCCTTTTCTAGACAAGTCCTCTTGATTTGATGTGCCAGTGATATTATTTTGTTAGGCTTGTTTGATGAGATTTTTTTTTTCCGATTTAAATTTTGTATATTGATTTTTTTGGTTTCATTTAATAATGTTTGGTGTGACACGCTTGTATGATGCAAACAAATTGGAAGGGAAGGCACTGCAAATATCCATTTAAATTATAAATAGATGTTATTTATGAAGTATAAACTATATATTTTCGAAGGGAAAACGCTGCAAATACGCATTTAAATTTCAAATAGATGTTATTAAAAAAGTACAAAATATATATTTTAGGTTCCTAGAAAATAAGTGTAATTTAATTAATTTGAATTTGATAAAAAAAAAAAAAGAGAACCTCCAAAGATAGCATACCACAATCAATTTGTATAACCAACTAATCATTTTAGTCCCGAAAAAAAATAGCGGACCGAAATGATATTTCGGTTCTTATGGTTTTTGTAAAAAAAAAAAATCATGTTGGTTTCATAATATATATATATATAGAGAGAGAGAGAGAGAGAGAGATAGTAAGGCTACCGTGCATTGCGAATTAAAGTGGGTGTTTTAATTCGCTCTCATATCGCTATTTCCAAAGTTCAAATAGCCGATCCGAACCGCTCAACATGTTCTCCATATTGAAATGTGCTTGGAGACCAAATTTTACATTTTCTGAATTTTTTTTACTATTTATTAAGCCACTTTGAAAATTGCTGATCCAACGGTTTCACTATTTGGTTGAGCCACCGTTGGATCAGCGATTTTCAAAGTGGCTTAATAAATAGCAAAAAAATTCCAAAAAATGTAAAATTTGGTCTCCAAACACATTTCAATGGAGATCATGTTGAGATGTTCGGATCAGCTATTTGAACTTTGGAAATAACGATATAAGCGCGAAATAAAATACCCACTTTAATTCGCAAGCCTTACTCTCTCTCTCTCTATATATATATATATATATATTTTTTTTTAGTAAAGGTTGGAGATCAAACCACCCAACTATTTAATACTCATGTTATTATAACAAAGGATTTCCTCCATCTGGGTTTCAAACCCATGACTTCTCACATAGAGACCATATGCCTTAGCCACAAGATCAAAAGGCTAGTTCTATAAAATATATATTTTTTTAAACGACTTCTATGGACATAAGGACCTATTTGTAAAATGAACATATTTTTATTTTCAAAGTTAAACAGTGATCCAAACCGTTCATCTTGTCTCCATATTAATATGTCGGAGACCAAATTTATATTTTCTGAATTTTTACTATTTATTAAGATGGGACAAAATTCAATGGTCTAAATTGATATTTTTGTATCCATCTTAATAAATAGTAAAAAAATTCAGAAAAATTAAAATTGGCTCCAAGCATATATTAATATGGAGAACAAGATGAACGGTTCGGACGACTGTTTGAACTTTAAAAATAAAAATATGTTCATTTTACAAATAAGTCCTTATGTCCATAGAAGACACTCTCTTTTTTTAATTATGGTTTATATAAAAAGTTTCTCCAATGCAACTCCAGACATTAGTTGGACGAGATATTTTTATAAACCATAATTAAAAAAAAAGTTCGGATTTCAGCATGATTAGCCGAGTTTTTACAAAAACCATAAGAACCGGACTGCCAAACCGGTCTTGTCAGTTTTACCCTCCAGAACCGAGTTGCCAAATCGGTCTCATTTTTTTTTTTTTTTTACAGATTGTTTCTAAAATAAATTAGATATTTTGTTTGATTTTGTATATTAACAATAAGATTAATGGAACAATTAGAATATATATTTTTTTTTGTGTATTTTGACCATTTTATCAAATCAATGGATTGATTTTCTATATAAAAAAAATCAATAAATATATAAAAATCAATGAATTGGTTTTCAAATGTATGTATTATTTTTTTAAAATTTACTTTTTTATATTTTAAAAACAAACAAATTTAATTATTTAATTGTTATTTTTATTAAAGCTCATTTTAATTTAAAAAGTACTCATTTTTTTGTAAAAATATAAAATAAGTGTTTTATTTATGAAAAAATATATTAGTATTCTAATTGGTCGATTTTTTAAAATAATGATACATTGGTCTACTACATGGAGGATTTAAAAGTTTTTGTAACCATAAGTTTTGAAAAAAATAAATAAAATAGAGTCGATTTTTGCCATAAAAGATGTTAGATTATGAAAAATATGTTCATTAATCAGAGACATTATTTCTTAGAAAAAAGTATCCAGAGATATAAATTTTTAGTATTGTTATTGTAATTCACCTTTATACTTTTTTTTTAATTTTCTTCACAAAAATATTTATTGATTTTTTTATATAAAAAATCAATGAATTGATTTTTTTTTTATATAAAAAATCAATCAATTGATTTGTTAAAATGATAAAATGGTCAAAATACACAAAAAAATATATTCTAATTGTTCGATTAATTTTATTGTTAATATACAAAATCAAACAAAATATCTGATTTATTTTATAAACAATCTGTATATAAAAAAAAAATGAGACCGGTTTGGCAACTCGGTTCTGGAGGGTAAAACTGACAAGACCGGTTTGGCAGTCCGGTTTTTATGATTTTTGTAAAAACTCGGCTAATTATGCTGAAATTCGAACTTTTTTTTTTTAATTATGGTTTATAAAAATATCTCTACTTGGACCCCTTTGTCGGCACTTTGATGGGACAGTAGTTGGACTAAGTCAATATCGAATTAAACGACTAATTAATAATGCTCTTCATTGCCTATGGGTACGGATGTCAATGGCATCCTTTTATTCGTTTAGCCGATTATTCGTTTAATTTGATTTGTATTGTATCTGAAATTACAGATAAAAATAAGATTTTTTTGTTTAACTTATTGGTTATGAGTAAGGGCAGGGACGGAGGGACATATATCCAATGGGAGTCAATTGATTCCCAATTATTTTGAAAAAATAATTATTATATATAATACTTTTGTATATTTTATAGTTAAATATTAAGAGTATCTAATAAATGACCCCCATTAATTCTCTGGAAATTTATATAGTTGACCCTCATTTATTTTTTAAGAAAAAAAAATAGACTATTAAAATGTGTACAACCTGGAGACATATAACATTTTATGTTTTTGACCCCCATTAGTCAAAATCCTGCCTCCGCCCCTGAGTAAGGGTAACGATTTTTTATTTATTATCTTATCCGTTATCATAGAAGATAATTTTTACAAATAAAATTATATACATAGGTATATATTTGTATGAAAATGATACATAATACAATAAAGTTTTATATTTTATTAAATTTATATAATAAAATTAGTTGTATTTATTATAATTTTCTTGTTTTGAAAAATATTTTATCGGAAGCACAAATCAGATATCAATAGCACTTTTTTATTTGTTTATCCAACGTACTATATTTGAAAAGACGAATAAAAATAAATATTTTTTCCTTCTCATAACGAACACATAAATGCCTCCGTCCGACCCGTATGATACTCGCATGCGAATTCAAATCTAGTGAAGTAACTCAATTTTTGAGTTTTAAATCTGGACCGTCTGATTCGAATCCGAGACAATCTATCCGGATTTGGAGCACACACATTCCGAGAACATATTTGAATTCTGAGACAATTCTGAGCGACGAATTCGAATCGGACGGTCTCAATCTCAAACCCAAAAATTGAGTTATTTTAGGGGATCCGGACCCGTTGACACCCTACCTACGGGCTGAATTCGCATCCTCTGGGATATCTCAAACTTTGCGTGACTTTTTGGAATATCTTAATCGTCCAAATACATTCTGCAGGAATCTCAAAGCTCAAATAATACTGGCCCCCTAGGGATCCCCGAATAGGCACCGGACACGTGGGTCACGCAAAAATTGAGATATTTCAGAGGATACGCACCTCTACGGGCTTGTGTGTCAAAAAAATAGTGCTCTCCATCTCCTCCGTAAAAAGCCCTTTTGTTGACACTTGTTCGCTAACGAAGTTATGGCGACCTCCCAGTGCTGTGAGAACCCTCCCACCCTGGACCCGGTCTGCGGGAAGGGACACGTGGTAGATGATTTGGGAGGTCTGAAGACTTATATCGCCGGTTCACCGGACTCTAAGCTCGCCATCCTTCTCGTCTCCGATATATTTGGTATATTACCGTATTTTTTTTTTTTTTTAATTCCTCTTGCTTTTCAGTTTTAACTTTTTTATTTACAATTTTCTATTTTGGCATATATAACCTTAAAAAAGTGTCTCTACCCTATAGTCCTTAGAACTGGTAAGTTAGAAGAGTGTAAACAGTAAAGGGGTAAAAGGGGCATACTTGCTATTTTCTGTCTCTCATGCTATATAATTAATACTCAGTACTCAGTAGACACTTCCAATTTTAATTTGCAACTTACGTCCATAACCTTAATTAATTGAAATCTGCATGCTAAGTTGTGTTTCTGCAAGTCTGTATTAGGAAGTTTGTTTGATTGCTTTTAAAGTAGGAATAGAAAGGAGCAAGTATGAAATGTGTAATCATGCAAGAATAAGGTTATTTTGAGGGACAGGGCTACGGTGCTACGCGTAGCATAGAGCACTTCCGTGCAACGGCTCAAAATTTGAGTTTTTAAAATTCTAACGGTCGATCCGAACCGTTAGATGTGTTCTCCATATTGAAATATGCTTGGAGACCAAATTTTACATTTTTTGGAATTTTTTTACTATTTATTAAGCCACTTTGAAAATCGCTGATCCAACAGTGGCTTAACCAAACAGTGAAACCGTTGGATCAGCGATTTTCAAAGTGGTTTAATAAATAGTAAACAAAATCCAAAAAATATAAAATTTGGTCTCCAAGCACATTTTAATATGTAGAACACATCTAACGGTTTGGATCGACCGTTAGGATTTTGAAAATTCTAATTTTGAGCCGTTGCACGAAGGTCTCTATGCTACACGTAGCATATTAGCAATTTCCTATTTCGAGCACACAAAAAAAATAGAATCACAGTTTCCAATTTCAAATAGAGCAACTTTAGGGGAACCATAAATTTATAACTCAAACATAAGAATTAGATTTCCAGTATCAGTTTGAACTGCTCGGATAATTCGCTATTGCAGGAATTAATGAAACTTTCAGTTAATTTCCCCTCTGTATTCTCATAATAAAACTAAATGCAATTTTAATCGAAATTATCTGGCTTCTTTGCAGGTTATGATGCACCTAAGTTGAGGTATATTAATCGTTTTTGTAATGCATATATCTTCAATTAAAAGACATCTTTATTTAGCGAATTTTCATAAAAATAAACAAACATTAACATATGTTGAATAATACATACCAGCACAGCAGCACAAAAGGCTTATCCGTGCTTGTTAGTGGATGAAATTCATATAAATATTCTTAAGTAGCTTATTGGAGGTTCGATGATTTACATATATTCTGTTTATATAATTAGAAACCTAGCAGATAAAGTAGCCGCATCTGGATTTTATGTTGTAATCCCCGACTTTCTCCATGGAGATCCTGCCACACCTGAAATTATGCAAACTTCAAGAGATGAATGGTTAAACAAGCATAAAATGGTAACCTCTATACTATTGCTTTGGGAAAGAATAAACAATGCCCTTATGTTATGTACCTGCAAATTAAAAAGAGTCTCATACCTTGTAAAACACCACAAATATTAATATGCCACTCTTCTACTGTTTAATCAAGAAACACAGCAACGAGTCCCATTTTTCTCTTTTATGTAGAAACGAAGTGATGTAGGGTTGGATATGTTTGACCTAGTTGAATAAAATGCGGAATAAGGCAGTGCCAGTGATACTTTTGTGTTATCCCTAGCAAATACATGACATTTCAAGAAATTATTGGGGTCCTAAGCAAGTTATTTCTTATTCGTATGATAAATATGATATTTTCAGGTTTTACTTCCGGGTACATGTGGATTGGCCCATTTTTACTATCTTTCTACAATTATGAAATATTTATCTGAGGTTCTCCTACAGTAACATCTTTAATTGGGACATTTTTCAGTACAACCTATCTCTACGAATTACCAGAATCAGAAACTACAAACTTTACATTGATACAAGAATTATCATCCGAGCATTTTAATATGCTCATGTCTAAATGTATATGTTGTATTAATTACGTGATAAAGGAACAAGGATTTGAAGATGCAAAGCCAGTAATTGAAGCACTGAAAAAGAAGGGGTTTTCTGCAATAGGAGCAGCTGGTTTTTGTTGGGGTGGTACGTCTTCAAACTGTACCCATTACCCATGTTTTCTAGAGAACAAAAGAGTTCAATTGCAATTGGTGATCAGTACTGCCCATTTCAAATTTCAATAGCTTGGTCTGTACCAGCATTGGGGGCTACCTAAGTGTAATTGTCAATTAATTTGTTTCTACAGTAAACCATTTCCCTACTTGAGTGAAAGGTCAAATTTTTATTTTTTCATATCAACAGCCAAGGTAGTGGTGATGTTAGCAAAGTATGACTACATTAATGCAGCAGTGTTGCTCCATCCTGCGCCACTTACTCATGATGATATTAGAGGTAGCTTTAATTCGAATCTTTTGTCGTGATCTATTTAATTCCTGAGGGTAATTATAAATTGGCTCTTATAACATGTATATTTTGTTCAATCTGCCCTTAAGTAGTACTTACTACTTTTGTTCGGCCAGGTGATTAAGTTTTGAGGTTTTACTATCTTCTTTCAGAGAAAGATCTTGATAAAGTTCTCTTGACCAAGATTTTGAAATTTTATTTCAGATGTAAAACAACCCATTGCCATACTTGGAGCTGAGATAGACCGCGCTAGCCCTCCTGAGGTGGTTAAAGAGTTTGCTGAAATTCTTTCATCCAAACCTGAGGTGAATTATGTAATTTTGAAGTTGTCTTATATATTCTATTATGAGTGAGGCTAAGGTACTATGTATAGTGCATATTGGTTCGTGCTATGGACTCAAAATTGTCAGTTTAAAAGTCCTACGGATTGATCCGAACCGTTCAACATGGTCTCCATATGAATATGTACTTGTAAACTAGGTTTTACATTCTTTAGAATTTTAAATTATTTTTCTAGATGGGTAGAAAATCAATTGATCTAAAAATTCTGGACTATCCAAAAACTGTGATCTTCTACCCATCTTAAAAGTAGCAAAAAAATTTATCAAAAATGTAAAATGTAGTTTACAAGTACATATTCATATGGAGACCTTGTTGAGCGGTTCGGATCTATTGTTAGGATTTCCAAAAAAAAAAAAATATTAATCTGTAGTACGGACCAATCCGTGCTATGCATAGTAACATAACCTGAGTCTTTTATAAAAAAAATGCTATTTTATATATGATCCTGACTAATAGGTTGCTGGGTTTAACTAGTACTCACTGAATAGTTAAGCATTGAATCATTGACAAAAACATCTGTTACAAGATAGCCGATGCATTAGTATAGAAAGTTATATGTATTTGAATTAACAGGTTGATAGCCAAGTAAAGATATTTCCGGGCGTTGCACATGGTTGGTCGGTACGTTATGATGTCAATGACAAAACAGCAGTGGAGAAGGCCGAAGAAGCACAAAAGGACATGCTGGATTGGTTTGTCAAATATGTTAAGTGAGTAGTTTGGTATTTACTCATTACTGAACCGGAGGACTGCTGTATGCTTAGTAGAGTTGTTTTGAAATTGGTTCGTCTCATTGTTTAAGTGAGTTGTTTTGAACCGGGTAATTTATCTCTGTTATATAACAATTAATATTAATAATAATAATAATAAAATTGGTTCGTCTCATTGTTTTTGTTTGGTATTTACTATGCGTTCTTTATGTTCGATTTACAAGTCTATAAGAGCATCTTTCTAGTATTATTAGAGTTTATAATATGACGTCGTAGTTTCTAATTTAGTTTTAGAAATGTGGAAGAATTTTTTATTTAGAAATTATATAAGCAAGTTTTTATTAAGAAAATGTTTATAAACTTTATATCAGACAAATAGTTGGCTCAAATTAATTCTCATTTTTAATTTATTGTTAGCATGACTTAATAAAAACTCTAAAATTAGTTTTAGAGATGTGAGAGTTTAGAAACTTTAGAAATTTTAGTTTTTAAAAAGTTATTAATAATTATTTAGAAACTAATTTGTGTTGTTGGGATGTAGATGTTCTAACAATTAATAATAATAATAATAATAATAATAATAATAATAATAATAAAATTGGTTTGTCTCACTGTTTTTGTTTGGTATTTACTATTTACTATGCGTTCGTTTTATAAGTCTAAATAGTCGGTCAATCTAAATCTATCAAATGTAATATTTATATTAAAATATGCTTAGAGAATAAATTTTATATTTTTTTGAAAAAAATTTCTATTTTTAAATAGGTACAATTTTTTTTATGTTCAGAAATAATAATTTTGTACTTATCTAAAAAAATATAAATTTTGTTTCTAAGTACATTTTTAATATGGAAATCACGTTGATCAGTTTGAATTGACAGTTTTGAATTGACAGTTTAGACTTTAAAAATAAAAATAAATGATGTAGACATGATAAGACATAGGTGATTTTAACCCTTCTCTTTTATTATATATAGACAATAATAAAAAATAATATTAAAATATATGTAACTTAAAAATATAGTCAATTGTGATCTGCTATTCATGTACACAAGCCATTGACTATTTCAACTTTGAAAACAAAAATTGTACAAATCCATGTGAGCTTTAATTTGTAAAGTACCATATATAGCCTCACTGGAGAAACAATTAATTAATGTATATTTAAATTATGTTTTAAATTTATTGTTGGTAATAAATTAAAGTAAATTTATTCTTTATTTTTTAGGCGTTACTAGTTGTTTGGTAGGAATTATTTAAATTATTTTCTACGGATTTGCTCTTTTAGTAAATGGCACATGATGGCTTTTATCTTTAGCCGATTATATCAACTACATTCTTAATAACAATAAATTTTTATTTATCCTGTTAAGATTCTCTAAAGAAAATAGATATAAATAGAAATAGAATAAATATTATACATAAGAGATTGCTTGATAATTTTTTTATTTTGACAATATTAATCATTTTTAAAAGTAAAGCTTAAAAATAAATTCAAATAGACATGATATATATTATCCACATACTATGTCTATAAAACAGGATGATATTTAGTGTATATTTAGTGTATATACATCAAGTGTCTCTAAAATTTTAATGGTATGAAAATATAAAATTTAACTGTTAACCTATCTATATTTCTAATAGCACACCTATAATATAAATTTATTTTTTACTTTTCAAATTTATTTAATTTTGTAAAAAAAAGTATTGTTAAAATTGTCAAAATAATTTTCCCGTAAAATAAATAAAATCACATCCTGCCGTGATTTTTATTAATAACCAAAAAAAAATATATATTATTAATAATCAGATCCCCAAAATTTTTTTACCCATGCCCAAACCGCCCCCTCCCCCCCCAACCCGCCCCCTCAGGGGGCGGTTTACCCAATTTTCCTATTTCAAACCGTTTTCTCTCTCCTGTCTGACCATAATTCGTCCAAAACAATTCGTTTAATCCATTCTGCTCTCAAACAGTACTCCGAGGCGATTTTGAGGTGATTTTGGGGCGATTTTGATCAACAGTGACCGAGGTATTTTTTTTTTTAAATTTTATAAATTTCAGAAATAAACAAAAAACTTATATTGAACGACGGATTTTATATGTTGTTTCAGAAATAAACCAAAAATGTTAATTGCACTGTACTGGGGTGGAAAAATCACGAAAGGGGAGTTCGGATGCCAATACTCGAAAGATGCGAGTTACGGCTTCCAACTGAATGTCAATACTTCAATTTATGAAATAAAAGAAGCAATCTTGCAAAAAACCTGTTGGGACCGTGTTCGATTTACTGTAGAAATCAGTACCCGAATTAACAACCATCCGACAGGTGGCAAACCTTATTATGTAAAATATCCTATAGCAAACCAGGATATATGGACAGCTGTGAGAAGAGAGGTGGTAGGAAATAGGTTCGTCTGCGTGATATCAGACTAGCACTTGGGCATTAAACATGTACTTAATAGCCCCAACTATGGTTGGAACACGAATACCGGAGAGGCTGTGCACAGGGAACGCATACAACACATTTCAGAGAACCTGTGCAAGAATACCGGCGAGGGTAAGTGGCTTGCTGACAAGTTCAAAATTGGCTGTAAAAGGAAAAAACCACGACGGATGGAAGAGATTTTCAGAGAATTTGCAAGAGTATGTATGCATTTCTTTTTTCATAATTTTTTTGGATATTTGTACGACTTGTATAACTGACTTTTATTTATTTATTTTTTGTAGACATTTCCGGAGACAAATGTCTATTTAGCGAAAGCAGGCAAGAGACGTCCGAATGATCCGTTCGAGCCATCAGCATATGAGAAGATATTTCAAGCATGTGATGGAGGTTGGAGATGGGAAATTATGACCACTAATGGGTCAGGGTCATTAAACAATGTCTTCAAACAGAGCCGTATGTTACCCGTGGTTTCACTGGTGGAGGACACATTCTACAAGTTAAATGCTTGGTTTGTTGAGAGACATGCTAAAGCCACTGCCTTAGCGAGTAGGGACCAAACATTGTCAGATAGAGTTGAAGAGAAATTAAGAAAACACAGAGAAAAAAGTTCTGTCATGCGTGTTGTACTGTATGGTACCACAGGTACGGAATATGGAGTGTAGGTTCAAAGTGAGATTATTCCACCGCGCATGAACCAAAATGGCATTATAGAAACTCATCAACGCGCATGCAAATACAAAGTCATTTTAGGCGAGAACAATCAAGTAACGTGCGAGTGCTAAGGCCCCCAGTTAGTTCGCATACCGTGTTGTCATGTTATGGCGGTTTGCCGAGAACGAAACTTTTCTGAGGACGTATCTGTTGATAACTATTATCGTACCGATTTCCTTCTGCACACCTGGACGCCATCATTTCACAGCTACCCCAACCAATACCAGTGGCCATACTATCTTGGGCCTACGGTGGTTCCCGATAAGAAATAGATCAGGAAGGGGAGGAGGAAACACAACCAGCGAACAATGCATATGGACAGGATGCAAGGTCGTCAAGTGGGACATGCGGCTAACCGTTCTACTACTGACATGCAGAGGGCAGGTATGTAGATGATCCTACACAACTTAAAATTGATTTGAAATTAAATTTAAATATTGATACTGAATGTTCAATGAAATGCATTGCAGAGGCAATAAACGAAGCCAACGAAAGAGAGAATGCTAGAGTGGTTGCCAATGCCGGACCTTCTGGAAGCAGGCGACCCAGTCAGGAAAACCACTCAGGGAGTAGTCAGGGCTCTACAACTGCTGGTGTCGCGCCGTCATCCACTTCCAGAAACCTAAGAAGTAGACTTAGTCTGTTCAGCCACAGGAAGAGTTAATTCAGCATATGTTGTATTTATATTTCTATCTTATATTCCAAACTTATTTGTTCAGTTACGCTATGAACTTATTTAATTAACTTATGTTGTGAACCATTTTCCTTAGATAAAAACTGATAATTACTACAAATCACCTCAAAATCGCCTCAAAAAAAACATAATGAATTAAACGAATTGTATTGTGCGAATTATGGTGAAACAGGAGAGAGAAAACGGATTGAAAGGGGATTTTATATATATATATAAAAAAAAAGTAAACCACCTCCTGGGGGGCGGGTTGGGGGGGTAAACCGCCCAATGGAGGACGGTTTGGACATGGGTAAATTTTTTTTGGGAATCTAGTTATTAATAATATATATATATATATATATATATATATTTTGGTTATTAATAAAAATCACGGCACATCCTGTCTTGTATACTCCAGGTTCAAAACAACAATTTTCCACCTTTCTCAACAGTCAACACTTTGACGGTTCGGTAGTTGGAGCAAGTCTGCCTCCGGGCTTCTCTGAAAAATTATTCAAAATTAAAAAATAATAAACAATGCTTTCCATAGTCCATAGTCCATACTCCATCTCCAGATCTCCTCCATAAAACCCACTTTTATTGACACTTGTAACTTGTTCCCCGCAAAGTTATGGCGACCTTGCACTCCCAATGCTGTGAGAACCCTCCCACACTGGACCCGGTTTACGGGAAGGGACACGTGGTAGATGATTTCGGAGGTCTGAAGACTTATATCACCGGTTCACCGGACTCTAAGCTCGCCATCCTTTTGATCTCCGATGTATTTGGTATATTCCTGTATCTGTTTTTTGTTCTTATTCCTCTTTTTTTACTTTCAGTTTACAACTTTCTATTTTGGCATATATAACCTCAATAAGCGTTTCTTCCCGCTTTAGCCTTTAGAAGAGGGTAGAAGGATAAAAGGGGCATATTTGTTATTTGCTATCTCTCATGCTATATAATGGTATAATGCTCGGTAGACACTTCCAAATTGAATTTACATCGGCCATAACCTTGATTAATTGAAGCTGCATGATAAGTTGTTTTCATGTCTGTAATAGGAAGGTTTTTTATTTAAGCCAGAGAGCTGACTCACTGACATTTTTATTGATAATAAAATTATTTACTAAGATGCTCCTACATAATTACTGCTACAAAATTATAATAATACTAGAAACTCCTCCCTATCCCCATTTGAGGGTCTATCTCCTCTTAGGCACCTTACTGGTACGCTACAAAATTCAGTACCGGTTGCTGGTTTCCATCACAGTTATTGCTGCGAGATCTCCAGCTGTCTTACTTTGCTCATAAATAGTTTCCTGTTACAATCACGCCATAGTGCCCAGCACCCTGACACCCGCAAATCAAACACCGATTCGTAGTCAGCCGAATTAATTTGGAAATTGTGCTGGGAAAGTAAAATTTCCCAGAATCGTGCCGAAGAGGTGCATGTGTAGTATGTGCTCTGCTGTCTCTACCCTATCATCCTGGTACAGGTGGGATCCCGCTTGAACATTACACCCACGTAGCCTTAAGATTTGTTGTGTCAGTAGCCTATTCTGAACAGCAACCTAAATGAAAACCCTCACTTTAACTGGAACCTTTAGTTTCCAGAACCCCCTGTTTAGTGGATGGATAACCCCCCTATTATGCATAACCCTATATGCTGAGGAGGTTGTGAACGCACCATGAGCTGTCCATCTCCATTGTATGTCTGGATGCAATTCATCCGTTGCTATTGATAGAGTATAGAATGGTAGTGACCTGACAAAGAAGGAATTAGGTGGATCGTCAAGGATCTCTGTCAAAAAAGGAATTAGTTTGCTACTAAAAGCTTGGTTGTTGTTGTCAAGGACCTCTGTTGCCCGATTGATCCCATACAGGAATGACATTGCTTGCGTCCATAGTCCATTCGGCTCCCTGTCCATCTTCCACAAACACTTCGTTAATAATGCATCGTTCTGAGTCGCGAGATCGAGAACCCCCATTCCTCTATTCTTCTTTAGGGCACACATGGCCGACCAATTAACCCCCATTCCTCCATTCTGTACATATTAGAGAAGGTTGCTTAATACTTTTGAGTAGAATAGAAAGGAGCGAGTATGGAAGGTGCAATCATGCAAGAATAAGGTTCAGCAAAAAAAGAAGAAAGAATCACAATTCAAGTTTCATATAGAGAAACCTTGATGGGAAACATAAATTTTATAACTCAAACATAAGAATTAGCTTTCGAATATTAGTTTGAACTGCTCGGATAAATCACTATTGCGGGAATCAATGAAATTTTCAGTTGATATTCCCTCTTTGTTCTCATAATAAAACTAACTGCATTTCTAATTGAAATTCTGTCTTCTTTTCAGGATATGAAGCACCTAATTTGAGGTATATTAATCTACTTATTAAAGTATCTTCAATTAATGCACATCTTTATTTAACTCATCTCGTAAAAATTACACAAAAAGGGATTACCATATGTTGTATAATACATACCAGCACAGTGGCGCAAATGCTTATCAGCATCATGCTTGTGAATGAATTTCATATAAATATTCTTAAGTAGCTCATTGGAGCCTTGGAGGTTTGATAATTTACATATATTTTATATATAACTAGGAACCTAGCAGATAAAGTAGCCGCATCTGGATTTTATGTTGCCGTCCCTGACTTTTTCCATGGAGATCCTGCTACACTTGAAATTGTTCAAAGTTCATTGAATGAATGGATCGGCAAGCATACAATGGTAAGTATATTACTGTTTCTTTGGGAAAGAACAAAAAATGTCCTAAGGTATGTGCTTGCAAATAAAAAAAAGTGTATCATATCTTGTAAAACACCACAAATATCAATATACCATTCTTCTACTGTTTTATCAAGAAACACAGCAATTAGCCCAATTTCCTCTTTTATGTAGAGAGGAAAAATGATGTAGGGATGGATATATTTTATCTAGTTGAGTAAAATGTGGAATAAGTCAGTAACATTTTTACTATCTTTCTGCAATTATGAAATATTTATCTGAGTTTCTCATACAGTAACATTTTTGGAGATGTTTTTTCTGTACAACCTGTCTCTACGAATTACCAGAGTCAGAAGCTACAAACTTTTCTTTGAATTATGAAGAAGTATCATCGATTATCTTAATATTTTTTACCATCTTTCTGGAATTATGAAATATTTATCTGAGTTTCTCATACAGTAACATTTTTGGAGACGTTTTTCTGTACAACCTGTCTCTACGAATTACCAGAGGCAGAAGCTACAAACTTTTCTTTGAATTATGAAGAAGTATCATCGATTATCTTAATATTCTTATTTCTAAATGTATATTGTTGTATTAATTACATAATAAAGGAACAAGGATTTGAAGAAGTGAAGCCGGTAATTGAAACGCTGAAAAAGAAGGGTTTTTCTGCAATAGGAGCAGCTGGTTTTTGTTGGGGTGGTATGTTTTCAAACTGTACCCACAGACACGTTTACAAAAGAACAAAGTAGTTCAATTGCAATTTGGGAATTGGGAAGGATCTAGCCAGTACTGTCATTTCAAATTTCAATAGCTTGGTGTGTGCCAGCATTGGTAGCTATCTAAGTGTAATTGTCTATTAATTTGTTAGTACAGTAACCAGTATCCCTACTTAATTGAAAGTTCGAATTGTTATCTTTTCATAATAACAGGCAAGGTAGTGGTGAAGTTAGCAAAGTATGACTACATTAATGCAGCAGTGTTGCTCCATCCTGGACCACTTACTCGTGATGATATTAGAGGTAGCTTTAATTCTCATCTTTTGTCGTGATTTATTTGATTCCTGAGAACAACTATAAATTGGCTCTTATAATATATACATTTTGCTCAATCTGCCCTCAAGTATTTTATTTTGTTTGGCGAGGTCGTTAGGTTTCAGATTTATACTATCTTCTTTTTTAGGATGATCTTGATAAAGTTCTCTTGACCAAGATTTCAAAATTTTATTTCAGATGTAAAACAACCCATTGCAATACTTGGGGCAGAGGTAGACCATTACAGCCCTCCTGAGGTGGTTAAAGAGTTTGCTGAAATTCTTTCATTAAAACCTGAGGTGAATTATGTGATTTTGTTGTTTTCTATTATATTATGAGTTTTGCTACTTTATGATCCCGACTAATAGCATGCTGGATTAACTATTACTCACTCTAAAGAGTTAACCATTGAGTCATTGACGAAAACATTTGTTAGAAGATGCATTAGTATAATCAAGTTGTTATCTATTTGAATTATGACAGGTTGATAGCCATGTAAAGATATTTCCGGGCGTTGTACATGGTTGGTCAGTACGTTATGATGTCAATGACAAAACAGCGGTAGAGAAGGCCGAAGAAGCACAAAAAGACATGCTGGATTGGTTTGTCCAATATGTCAAGTGAAAAATTCAGTATTTACTGGGCAACTTTTTTACTGAACTGGTGGACTGCTCATATCAAGTAGTGTTGTTGAACTATATATATATATATTTTTTTTATGATTGTCGTTGTATTGGTTTTGAAGTAATAAAAAGGTTGAGCTTTATTATGGGAAAAGTCAAGAGCTTTTTTATGGTTATTTATGCCAAAATATAGAACTTTATTGTATCAATCTTTGTACAACTATATATCTATATATATACTTTTATTTGTAAAAATTATCTTATACGATAACGGATAAGATAACAAAAAAAAATCGTTACTCTTAAATGGATCCGATAAGCTAAACGAAAAAAAAAAATCTTATTTTTACTCGTGTTTTCAGATACAATACAAATAAAAGAGTGTCATTGATACTCCTACCCACAGACAATGAAGAGTATTATTAATTAGTCGTTTAATTCGATATTGATTTAGTCCAACTACAGTCCTATCAAAGTGCCGACAAAGGGCCCAACTACTATCCGGAGTTGCATTGGAGCGTGGAGTTTTCAGAGAAAAAAGATGGAAAATTTTGCTATGTGGGGTCAGATCCTCTGAGATATCTCAAACTAGTTTGAGTGCTTATTTATAATATCAACTATGTTGAGTTTTCAGAGAGAAAAAATGGAAAATTGTCATGTGGGGTCAGATCCTCTAAGATATCTCAAACTAGTTTGAGTGTTTATTTATAATCTCAACCATGTGGGGTTTTCAAAGAAAAAAAGATGGAAAATTTTGCCATGTGGGGTGGTCGGATCCTCTGACATATCTCAAACTAGTTTGAGTGTTTTCTTATAATCTCAACCGTTAAAAAGCATTATGCACGCATCTCAAAGCACAAATAAGATTGCCCCTGCACTATCTCCGAATAGGCACCGGACACGTTGATCACGCAAACATTGAGGATAGGGGCGGACCCAAGTTCAACCGGGGGCAGCTGCCCCCCTTAGATTTTGCGTTTTAGTGCAAGTTGGAACGTTTCGATCGACTCTGCCCCTCCCTGGAAATTTTTTTGCCCCTGCTGGATGTTTAATTTGTTGTTCGGGTTAAATTTATGATTAAAATTAAAATAAATTGCTTCATTTATGATTAATAATTAGAATTATATATTAAAATATCAGAAATTACAAGACAGAGCATTGAAAAGTATAGATTAAATCATTATTTTTTTATTAAGTATTTAATTAGTTAATGGATTTGAACCCAATTAGCTATTTAAACCCGATTCGATTATTTTTTGCCTCTCCTGACGAAAATCCTGGATCTGCTCCTGATTGAGGATACGCACTTGGGACCAGTATTCTCTATGGATTTTTTACCTGCGGAGCTGATCGGACGGTCCATATTTACTCTCAGCCGGTGAGTGCTCAGGATGATGGAGGGCAGTATTAATTTTTCTTTGAGATTGGTGCCAAAATCTTATTTGATCCGTCCGATCAAAATGAACGGATCACATTAAAAAAACCGCACCTACGGAGCTATGATGTGATTCCCTAGTTTGGAGGGGGGAGGTCACTGAAGTGATAGTTGCCGATAAACTTGGTGTACATTATGCCATTTTATTTATTTTACGTGAATGTAATATTAATATTTATTTTGGTAATTTTATCAAAAAAAATTCTAAAAATTTCAGATACTTAAATTTATATTATAGAAATGCTATTATACGTATCAATAGTTAACAATCAAAATTTATGCAATTTAAATATTGTCTCATGTTGAATAGTGTTAATTGATTAATTTTAAGCTATTTAAATTTTAATTCAATTGATGTACGACAAAGATACATTGAATTTTATCGTATTAATGGACATAATATGTGAATAATATATATATCATGTTTACAATGTTGGATTTAAAGTTAAGCTTTTTTTTTATAAGAAAAATATTAATGTTGTCAAAATAAAGAATTGTCAAGCTATCATGCCTCTATTGTATCCGTACGTTCTATTTCTATTATATATCTATTTTCCTATAGAGAATCATAACAAGATAATTAAAAAAATATTGTTTATTAAGGACGTAAAATAACCATGATCTAAAATCTGTAGAAAATAATTTAAATAATCTACTATGCGACTAGTACCCCAAAAATTTTAAGAACAAGTTTACTTAAATTGTTATCAACAATAAATTTAAAACGCCATATAAATATATACTACATTTAACTGGGAGAAGGTGGAACGTGTGTACGGAAGCTTTTATGTGCAACAATATAATTAATGTCACCACACTAGACACTTCCAAATTGAGTTTGCAAATTGCTATTTGCTGTCTCCATCTTTATTCTATTTCTCTACCATAAAAAAAGCACCTTTGTTGACACTTGTTCACTACAAACTTATGGCGACCTCCCAGTGCTGTCAGAACCCACCCATCCTTGATCCGGTATGCGGAAAGGGACACATGGTAGATGATTTGGGAGGTCTGAAGACTTATATCACCGGTTCACCGGACTCTAAGTTCGCCATCCTTCTCATCTCCGATATATTTGGTATATTCCTCTTGCTTTTGTGTATTTTTTTTATTTTTATTTTCTGTTAACAATTTTCTATTTTGGTATATATCACCTTAAAGAACGTGTCTTTACGCTTTTGCCATTAATTAGAAGAGTGTAAAAGGGTAAATTTGGCATACTTACTATTTGCTGTCTCTCATCATCTCATGCTATATAATACTCAGTAGACACATCCAAATTGAGTTTGCAACTTTCGTTCATAACATTGATTAATTTAATCTCCATTCTCCATGCTGAGTTGTTTTCGAGTCTGTATTAGGAAGCTAGGTTGTTTGATTGCTTTTGAAGTAGAATATGAAGGGGCAAGTATGGAATATGCAGTCATGCAAGAGTAAGGTTATTTCGAGCACAAAAAAGTAGAACCACAGTTTCAAATTTCAAATAGAACAACTTTAATGCCTTAATGGAACCATTAATTTGTAGCTCAAACATAAGAATTAGATTGCCAGTATTAGTTTGAACTGCTCGGATAACTCGCTATTGCAGGAATCAATGAAATTTTCAGTTAATTTTCCCTTTTTATTCTCATAGTAAAACTAACGGCAATTCTAATTGAAATTATCTGTCTTCTTTACAGGATACGAAGCACCTATTTTCAGGTAATTAATTGTTTTTGTAAAGTATTTTCAATTATAAGGCATCTTTATTTAGCAAATTTGCATAAAAATGAAACAAAAAGGGATTACCATAAGTTGTATAATACATAACAGGGCAGCAGCGCAAAGGCTAATCAGCGTCATGCTAGCGGATGAATTTCTTATAACTATTCTTTAAGTAGCTTATTGGAGATTCGATGCTTTACATATATTATATTATATTATATATGTAATTAGGAACATAGCAGATAAAGTGGCCACATCTGGATTTTATGTGGTAGTCCCTGACTTTCTCCATGGAGATCCTGCTACACCTGAAACTATGGAAACACAAACTTCAATAGATGAATGGATAAACAAGCATAAAATGGCAAGTCTTATACTATTTGTTTGGGAAAGAATAAAAAATGCTATTACAAAATGTACATGCAAATTAAAAAGTCCCTCGTACCTTGTATTTTTTTGAGAAAAAATGTGAGTCAAGCCCACATTTAATTCCATTGATAATGGTAAAAAAGTTACAAGAGTTTTGCAACATATTAAAACAGAAAGGAAATTGCTCAGACAGCTGAGCTTGAAAAAATAAGCGACTAAAGATGAAAACAAGAAACAAAAACAAAAACAAAAAACACAGTAAATTAAAAATAGAAACTTAAATAATTGATAGGGATTAATCTGAGGTTGAGAGTCGTGCATAAAAAGCCCCTGATTATCTTGTCCTCTTCCAAGCCGCACATTGCAAATTAATTACCAGTCCGGTACCTAATAGGTTGTATCAGTACCGCTGAGCTGATAGGATTAAATAGTGTTTCTGTACTTCCCTCTTCTTCTCATGCACTTCTATCTTATAAAATTCTCCTTGTCAGAGTCTTGCACTGTCAGTACCAGACCGGTACCGGGTCTGCCGTACCAGTAGCGCATAACCTGCTGATTCCACTATCCCAGTTTGCCCTTCACAATTATTTTCTTTCTCCCTCTTTTTTCAAGTTTGTTCTACTCCTCTCACTTGAGCCCGCCGTGCTCCACGTGCCTTTTGATAATAGAACGACCAATTCCATAGAATCTCCTGTAACAGCTCTTCTTTATCCTTACATGTATCCCCAAAACAGCATGCACATCGCTCTCGCCATATAACAAACTGCATGATTAACAAGCCCGTTTTCTGCATTGGCATCATGTCGCCCGTTTTGTCCCTATCAGTTAACTCAATTGTGGGTATTGGCGGCCATCCCAGAACAAATAGTATAAGACTAAACCCTAAACCCTAAACCCTAATCCCGGTTGAAGGTCCCTCATACCTTGTAAAACACTACAATTATTAACATACTACCCTTCTACTGTTTTATCAAGAAACACAGCAATTAGCCCCATTTTTTATCTTTTAAGTAGAGACGAAAAGTGATGTAGGGTTGGATATTTTTTACCTTGTTGAATAGAATGTGGAATAAGGAGGTACCTAGAATACTTTTGTGTTATCCCTAGCATATACATGACATTTCCAGAAAATTTGTGGGCTATGCAAGTTATTTCTCATTAGTATGATAAACATGATATTTCCAGGTTCTCCCATTACATGTGGATTGGCCCATTGTTACTATCTTTCTACAATTATGGAATATTTATTCGAGGATTTCATTCAGTAACATCTTCAGGGACATTTTCCAGAATGACCTCTCTATAAATTACCAAAATCAGAAACTGCTAACTTTTCTTTAAATTATACAAGAATTATCATCAAGTATTTTTAATATGCTTATGTATAAATCTATGTTGTATTAATTACGTAATAAAGGAACAAGGATTTGAAGAAGCAAAGCCGGTAATTGAAGCACTGAAAAAGAAGGGTTTTTCTGCAATAGGAGCAGCTGGTTATTGTTGGGGTGGTATGTTTTCAAACTGTACCCATTACACATGTTTTTGAAAGAAAAAAAGAGGTAAATTGCAATTGGTGAAGGATCTAGTCAGTACTGCCATTTCAAATTTCAATAGCTTTGTGTGTACCAGCAATTATAAGTACAGTAATCCATTTACCTGCTTAATTGAAGGTTCTGACTTTTACCTTTTCATAATAACAGCCAAGGTAGTGGTGATGTTAGCAAAGTATGACCATATTAATGCAGCAGTATTGCTCCATCCTGCATGTGTTATTCATGATGATATTAGAGGTAGCTTTAATTCTCATCTTTTGTCATGATTTATTTAATTCATGAGAACAATTATGATGTGTGCATTTTGTTCAATCTGCCCTTACTTTGTTTGGCCGGGTCATTAATTTTCAGATTTTACTTTCTTTTTTAGATAATGATTTTGATAAAGTTCTCTTGACCAAGATTTTAAAATTTTATTTCAGATGTAAAACAACCCATCTCCATACTTGGAGCAGAGATAGACCGTGCCTGCCCTCCTGAGTTGGCTAAAGAGTTCGCTGAAATTCTTTCATCGAAACCTGAGGTGAATTGTGTAATTTTGTTAATTTGTTGTTTTCTATTTTATGATCCTGACTAATAGCTTGCTGGTTAAAACATTACTGACTCTAAATAGTTTACCATTGATGAAAAAAATTATTATAAGATAATCGATGCATTAGTATAATCTAGTTATCTTTTTGAATTATAACAGGTTGATAGCCATGTAAAAATATTTCCGGGCACTGAACATGGTTGGACGATACGTTATGATGTTGATGACAAAACAGCAGTGGAGAAGGCCGATGAAGCAGAAAAGGACATGCTAGATTGGTTTGTCAAATATGTCAAGTGAAAAGTGCAGCATTTACTCAGCAATTTTTTTACTAAACTGGAGGACTTCTGATGTTTAGTAGAGTTGTTGAATTGTATGTATCTTCTTATTTTGAAGTTTGTATTGGATTTGAAGTAATAAGAAAGGTAAAGCTTTATTACAGAAAAAAGTTAATTTGAGCTTCACTGATGTCTAATGGTCCACTAAATTTAATAAGAGGAGGGATCAAATTACATAATTTTATAGTTACACCTTTTGACACCATATGCTTATAAATTATTTTTGTAATTTTAAAGTTCAATCCGACCGTTCAACATGATCTCCTTATTAAAACGTGTTTGGAGACCAAATTTTATATTTTTTTGAATTTTTTTAGTATTTATTAAGATGTGTACAAAATTATTATTTTGAAACAATTTTGGACCATTGAAAAATAACGACTTTTAAAAGTCATAAATAAAGAGTAAAAAGTTCCAAAAAATGTAAAAATTGGTCTCCAAGCACATTTTAATATGGATACCATGTTGAACGGTTCGGATCGACTGTTTGGATTTTGAAACTGCAAAAATAACCATGGGCTGAAAAATCAAATGCAGTGCAATATAAGGGGGCTAAAAGTGTAACGCCACGTAAATTTATATTAGGATAACTTAAGCTATATTTAATTGTTAAATGAATTAATAGACCAATAAAGAGACCTCAGTTCAATTAATATTCTACAGCCCATATTTCATTTGTCCCTCAAATTTAATAAACTTGCAGCCCAAACCATTTCCGTGTTTATCCTTTCTTCCTATCTGCACATCCCCCTTGTGTAAATGCACCCCCTCAATCTAATTCCTTTATCTAATCCACTCCGCTAGACATTAAGCCCCTCTATTCGGTTCTAAACAGACTCCTTAATTTAAATTCTTGTTGCCCCTGTACCCTCTCTGTTTTGACTGAAATTACCATAAAACACACTTCCACTGCCATATAATTCCAATCTCTCTCTGTTTCATTGTAGTCCGATTTTCCAAATTTTCAGATTTTATCTTCAATTCCGTAAGTTGTTCTATCATGTGTTATTCATTGGTCTTTGAAATTAATTAAATATTTTAGTGAATATTATGTTGTATCTATTATTATTTACTCAGCGCATGAACTTCCATTTACTAATTATATAATTATATATCTATAACTAAAATGCATCAACACTTCATATCTCCAGTATATGCTACTATCATTCTTCATATCATTTAATATTTATTTTAAAAAAACGATATTAACTGAATTTAGAAATTTAATAATTTAGGTTTAAATTTAGAGATTTCGGAACGTGAAGAGTATGCTCTAGGAACTTACGAAATTCCAGGTGCGGTGTATTTCTCGGATAATTGTTAAATTACTTTACCATTTGGTTCCATATTGTATTTCTATTATTATGTGATGAATGTTGAATTTGGAAATCTAAGAAAAGATGTCATGGTGTTATTGAAATGGATTTTAAAAATGAACGTTATATATGTGAATATAAAATGGCTAGAATACGATTAGTGAACAGAGGGGCTGATATGTTTTACATATCGGGAATGTATACATCGGGTCCGGTAATCGACTACGTCCATTACATGAGGCTATGTTACTATGAATATAAAAGAATTTGAATTAAATTAACTCTGTCTACGTCCATAACATATTATATGATATATAAAAGAATGAGGCTATGTTACTATGTATAAAACAGGTTAGTCAATAGCACGGATCAATATTTTTGTTTTTAAAATTCTAATAGTTGATCAGAACTATTCAATATGATTTCTATATGAATATGTACCTCTAAACTATTTTTTTTTTTTTTTTTAGAATTTTTTTAGATGGGTAGAAAATCATTGTTTTTATATGGTCCAGAATTTTCAGATTAAGTGATTTTTTACTCATCTAAAAAATAGTAAAATAATTCTAATTTTTTTTATTTTAGTCTCAAAGTATGAATTCATATAGAGATAATGTTGAATAGATCTTTTATTAACTGTTAGAATTTTTAAATCTAAAACTTGAGTCCATAGTGCAAATTTATATACACAATACATATAAGAATATAAATAAAAAATATTGATTTTGGGGAAAGTTTTGCGGAAAATTTGAAAAGTGAAAAACCGTGATTGTTTAAAATGTCCTCTAAATGTGATTGTTTACAACGTTCTGATTAGCGAAATTAGATTATCACTAATTAACGCGCTAATAAAAGGTATAGCTGTTATGGACGATAACGGCCAGCTATTGTGGTTTTTTTTTTTTCATACCATCATAGAGTTGAACTTAACTTAAAAAAAATATATATTGTAACTGGCTGTTATCGTCTATAGCGACCATCTAATATGTTTTTTTTTTCTAGCGTTAATTAGTGCTAATTATATTTCTCTAATCAGCCCGTTGTAAACAATCACGTCCAAAGGACGTTCTAAACAATCACGGTTTTCCTACCTTTTGAATTCTACGCAAAACCTTCCCCAAAGTCGATATTTTTTTATTGATATTCTTATTAATAAAAAATTCAGCGCTAGATAATCCAACGAGAAGGGTATTTTTTTTTAAATGATTGCAGAACGATAAGGTATTTAATTTCAAATTTATTTAGGCCATTGGATACAAATTTCGGTGAATATTAGTAGGGTTTCAGGAAGATTCACACTGTGATCGGAATTTTTTTTAAATGAAAATGGACTTCACTTCAACATAAAAGAAATAATTAGAATAGATTTAGAATTGAATTTTATTGATCGGAAAGTCTAAAATGCATAAAAGAATTCAATATTTGACCCGTAAAAAAAGTCTAAAAGTTCACTTAATTTTTCTCTTACAACGACACAACAGCAGTGTAAAAGTAGACATTAATGAGGGCAACAGCGTAATTTCACCTTAGCGAAATCGTTTCTCGCCCAATACCTTTAACCTTGCCGTAATTTCGTTAGAGAAATCTCCCCCTCAAATTCGGCCAAATCGTGTCATCTCCCTTGTGTACTTTCATTCAGATCAAGCGATGCAGAAGAATTCTATTTCTATTAATTTCTCATTCTGATCACAGCGTCAAATTTACAAAGTGGAGGCCAGTATTTCTCTTTCTTTTGTTTTTTTTTAAATCGGGCAGAGGTTGTCAGATGGGGATTCTAATTTGTTGCGATTTTTCGCTCATGAACAGTAACCTACGATCTCTACTTTTCCAAATTCAACTGTTGAATTGTTCTGAGATTTGTGCAAGAAAAAATCAGCTGCTTTGAGATACATGCACAAAATTATTAGACGGTTAGATTTAAAAAATTAGAAATTTTAGAGTTAGTGTTTATCTTTTAGGATCGCAGCAGATATGAATCCGCCAGATGGAGGCCAGTATTTGTCGCTCATAAAAAGGTAAAGTAGAGATTTTAGTGGGGCGCGGTAGGTGAAAGAAAGAAGTGTCGCTGTTATTTTGGAAAACTTTTTGAGCGATCTCGAATTTTAATGGGTAGGATTAATTTCAAAAGGTACTTACAGCACCTATCACTAAATCATCGGAGATATTTCATCATTCGCAAAATTCTGCACGATGAATTTAATGAAAAATAATAATTAATGTTTCATTTGATGACATCTTGTTTAAATACTACTTTTAATTTCAGTTTCTAAAACTTCTAGAAATAATTTAATCACACGTAAAAAAAACAACGACATCACACTTATTATTTTTATATTCACTTAGATTGACTTGTAACTTGTAAGAAATTCTGCATTTATAAGAGAGACTTGCAAGCATTCTCTATCACTAACAAAAAAATGAAAGTACGATATCAAACAGTTGAATGAATGTATTTTAGAGAACAAAGTATCCTCGTAAATATTGGTAGAAAGCAAACGTGTTCCTTCGATTATTGAAGGTGTACAAGTAATACATCTCAGATAAAAATAATAGAGGATGAGATATATTATATTAGAGATATTAGTGGGTATAAATTGTAGGAGTTCATTAACAATGTAACGGTAGTAGGTAGGAGATGCATAGTGGAGTTGTTTAGCATTAATTATAGTCAAGCCTATAAATAGACGTCATGTCAATGTAATCAACACACAAGATTAATGCAAATTTTTTCTTTTCTTGAATTCTATTATAAGATGAAATAGCTTTTAAATTTCAATTAAATTTGAAGATTTTTTTGTTTACCAATGTGAATGCAATTTTGTTTTCTTCGATTTAAAAGACAAATGAGTTCAAAGCCTAATACCATCAAATAGAGGAATAAAGTGAGGAAAGTGAAATGAAGCAATTGTTTTTTAATCTTTTTGTAAAGGCCGGATATATTGACAACTACTTATCTTTAGAATAATATTTTCGAACTTTTTATTTATTTATTATTTAGATAAAAAATTACATCAAAACTCGATGCCATTACAAAATTACTTAGTCACGGAGAATAAGCCGACATAACTAATGTGTTTTCTCGATCGATTAATAAAAAAAATAATCCAAATATGATACCTATTTTAGAAGAAATATATTGATAATTTCACACATTTAATTTTGAAAAGTAAATTGCCGTGTATCATAACGATAGAATAAATTTATTGTTGATAACATGATGTCTTTCTAATTTGACTCGACATTAAGAAATAAGAAGATGTATCATATCACAATCCTTTTAATTGATTAAAGTTAGACAAGTGAATATTTGTTCCAAATGATATATCACAATCTTTTCAATTGACTTTATAAGTAAAGAGATGTACACTATCAAAATTCTTTCAATTGATGATAAGACCTTTGAAAAGATGTATTAATTAGTACAAAATAGAGTCCTTGGCGGACTAAGTTTACCATAATTTCAGAAGCGAAATAATCTTAAAAGGCTTGCTTATAAAACTGATACAATCTACTTTAATTAGTTATATTTGGTGGATCAAAATCTAGACCCTCCTCTCCTCTTCTCATTTTGTGTGTCTCTCTCTCTTCTAGTCTTCTAGAATAAGAAGAGAGAAAAAAGGAGAAGATAAAGAGAGACACAAAAAGAGAAGAGGAGGATCCTCCTAATTTTTTAGAATAGAAGCAGATTTTGATCCATATTTAGTGAGTGTCTAAAAAGACTCTCAAGTCCACAAAAACAGATATATAATAGCAATGAATTTTAAAGTATATCTCAACTTGACTATTTCTAAGACGAATTTAATACATTTCAACTTGACTATTTGTAAGTAGAATTATAGTTCTATCTCAACTTGATTATATTTAAATATGCAAACAATTAATAAATTTAGATCAGACTATGATCATCTGATAACAATTAATCTCACCGGACTCACCAACCCTGTAGCTTTATAAAATTAAGTGCTAAGTTAGGTCCATCAATGGTGCTGCCTTTGGTTTGGTTTGGGTGAGTGAAAGGTTGTGAGCTCTGATTTCATGTGTTCACCGCTGGGTAGCTTCTTCTAATTTTTTTTTTAATTTTTTTTTTTATCTCTGCTTCTTGTAATTTTGCATCCATAATAAATAAACAAATAGGAGGCTTTCAAATTTTAAGCACAGTTATCACTTGTCAATGTTGTAAATTATATGTTGTAGCCCGTTATAATGTTTCAATTCTAATGTTGCTTGAGAATTAGAATTACCAACTCAATGATATGTATTATTTGAACTTGTGTGACTTTTAAATTGTAAGATATATATATTTGGTAAGGTGCATTACTGTAATTAGTGTTGGTTTTTTCTGGTGGCACAACCTTTTTAATAAAAAAAAATGATTTCTTTTGATAATGTAGAATCTAAATTGATAAATTTTTTACTATGAGATAAATCTGATACAATAAGTATGTTTTGTTATATTTTTATTATGTAATTGATTATTTAAGAGTGCTGATATAACTTGGAGGCATTTTGGTCCGTAGTTCTGTAAATAATTAGAGCACAACAAATCATCTCATATTTTTGTCTATCAAATAAATTTGATACAATAAAATATATATTCTATGTTCCTAATTAGCTAACCAATCATATTGTAACATATTATTTTGCATTTTTGTGTATCAATGTGAACCCTATATAAATTTAATTATACGATATAATTTCATACTTATGTTTGAGATATAATTTCGCACTTGTTGTGTTTGTAGTGGTAATTATACTTATTTTTGTTTGAGAAAAAAAGTTTCGTAAATTTCGCATTTTGGAGAATATCTTTTATCTTCACTAACAAATTTTGTCCAATATAAATTTATACTAGCAAAGTTTAAACACGAGAAATGGTCGGTTAAAAAAATATTAAGAAATTGAATCGATGTGCTAAGTGCTATATAAACATGATCAATATATCCACTTCAGTTTGTCAGTAACTCAGTATTCAGAAAAGATTTCAGATACAACAACAAAAAGAAATGCCACAGAAGATCCCGACCAACTCTAAGGTTGGTGAGAATTCGCATCATCTGAGATATCTCAAACTTTGCGTGACTTTTTGGAATATCTCAATCATTCAAATACGTTCTGCACGAATCTCAAAGCTCAAATAATAATGGCCCCCTACGTTCCCCCGAATAGGCACCGGACACGTAAGTCATGCAAAAATTGAGATATCTCAGAGGATACGCACGCGGTTGGTGAACGGTCGCGCCACTCGCTGCTCTTTACTTCACTTTGACACCACACCAATTTCATTTTACAAACGACCAAACTGCCAACTTGGGCACTTCCTCTCCAGTGTCTAAGCAATGGAGACGCCCGGTCCGGCGTGGAACTGGGTGACGGAGTACACAAATGCCGCACGGAAAGAAGGCCTGGAGGCCGTGGAATGGGTAACTCAAGTCGCGGCGGCTCTTTCGGCCGGAGGCACGGCGCCGGTGTGGTCGCCGGAGCTTGGGCAGCTGCTCGCGTCACAGCTCTGTTCGGGAGAACACGTGGCATGCGCTTGGAAGTATACGGAGAGAGCTCTGGCTTGTGGTCTCGCCTCTCCTATGCTTCTCTTCTCTCTCCTTTCTGTAAGGTTAAAAACACTCCTCTCTCTCTCTCTCTCTCTTATCTTTGTCACCTTTTGTTGATTTATTTCTTTATTAATTTATGATTTTAGATTTTTTGTACAAGTACAAGCCTTGAGCGGGCCTTTTTAAGATTTAATTACGTCGTAAAGAACCTCGATAATGTTTGATAATGTGACAACTTATTAACTTTAGCGAGCTGAACAGAGACAGTCGTACTATTTAATGCTAGCACTGTACCAAAACCCATTATTGCAATTGGAATGTTGGAATTACAATGAGTTTGACCAAGTATTGTGCAATTGTGCGTGGTAGCTTAAGATTGTGTGTGATGGCATTACAATCGAAATAATTAGTTAGCGGTTAGTTTACTGTTTGTAATATTTTTGGGAAATTGTACAGGATTATTCCAAATCGATCGTTAAGGCCTTCAGCATATAGGCTATACTTGGAGCTCTTACTCAGGCATGGATTTTCTTTTCCTTCTGAAATTGAAGGACCAAACTTTAGAAGGTACAATTCACGCTTTTTTTTGTTTTTGTTTTGCTTTAGTTCTGGTCTGTTGTGGATATCTGCATACCTTATCTGGTAAAACCTTTGTCATTTCCTGAATTAGTAAAGACTAAAGAGATTTAATTTGTGTTATTCAGGACAATGGTGTTGATAGATGATGCAATTCAGCTATCTGACGCATTTGTTTTTGAAGCATGCGAGGCTGGCGTTTTTGTCATGCAATATGTGCTCTGCCTTACTTGGCAGGTAGTTGATGCTATATTAGATGACGAAGGCATATTGGAGCTTACATCTGAGAAAATGTCTCAATGGCCCATGAGGCCATATGATGTCGGGATTTCTGAAGGGACATTAGGTAATAACTAATAGTTACATTTACTCTTGTTGGAGTACCTGTTGTGCAACTGTTGATGGTTATGCATATCACTAGTACTCACACTGGTACCACATGTAATTTTTCTTTTCTGTTCTTTTCTTTTTCTTTTTCTTTTGGTTTTGAATAGTTGGATGTTGGCCTAATTTCTGTTTAATTGCATATTTGGGTCTTAATTGAGACTTGACGTAGTTGTGAAACTGCTCAACACACTGGGATCTGATGGCATGAAGTTGGTACATGATACTGTGGATATATGATCTTTGCACAAGACATTTTGCCTATATTCTATAGAACTAAGTGACTAACTTAGTGTGATGTTATAATAGGCGAACAAAGAACAGAAAATTTTGAGAGGCTAAGGAAGACAAACACTTCCTTTGCAGTTGAGATCATCAGGCATTTCCTTTCTCACAAAGTAATTTCTCGCCTCCTTTCATTGGCACGCGAAAGCATGTATGTGTATATTTAACATTTGTTAATTTTCTCTTTCTAAAGTTATGTTTCAGTTGGTTGCTTGTTGTCTTACTTTTGTCTTCCAATTAATAGGGTCACCTGATACACTAAGAGTTTTTCAAGTTCTCTGGCCTTGTTCCTATATAGCATTTAGCCTGCCTAAGACCTCAACTATGCTGGAAAAAACATAAAAAAAATGAGATATGACTTGTAAGAATATGAACTGATCAGAGCTTTGCCTGATTGGCCTAGCATCTAAACTGATGTTGTTGTTTACGTTGCTTTACTTGTTCTTATGTTCCATAGGCCTTCTCAATGGGGATCTTTCATCGAGCACTTGCACCTTCTCACTACAAATTCATTTTTATTAAGGGGTTCAACAACATCACTCGAGGTTGTTAAACACTGGATATGCGACAATCAGAGCCAGTTTCAAGTTTTGAAACCTAAGATACTTAACAAATGCTATAGAACTGCACATGGACCTGGTGTGAGTAGCTCAACTTCGTGGATCCCAATTGATATGTATCTCGAAGACTCTGTTGATGGTTCGGTTGCTGCTACCAATTCAATTGAAATCTTAAGCGGTACTGTTTCGATTCCTATTTTATACATTGTTCTGTGTGAATCAGATCTATTGCTTCACAAGGAGTCAGTGACATACCTTTACCTTGAAACGAGACAGGCTTCTCTGGTTAATTGGTACATATGAAGGCTTATAACAACTTAAAATGTTGTACAGTTACCTAATTAATTTTCTAGTAGAGTTTATTCTTTTCCTGGCAGAATCATGTACTCTATTACAAGTCTTGTCTATGGAGCAAATAATTCATTGACGTTTGAATTATTACCTTAAGCTTTGCTGTGTTTTTGAAAATAAATTGTTGCTTTATCATGTCAGTGACCCACTTAACAAACATAACATACAATTTTTGCAGGTTTGGTGAAAGCTCTTCATGCAGTTAATTGTTCTGCATGGCATGATGCTTTCTTAGCCCTATGGATTGCATCCCTCCGCCTTGTACAGAGAGTAAGATATTGTGCTGCTACTTAACACCTGTATCACATGGTGCCACCATTTCCTTGTTAATTATTGTTTTGACATGTAATATCTAATTCTTTTGGCTTAGTTGGTCCCGTAATTGAGATACAATGTCCACAACACAGCTCTAAATCTATTTTCACCACAGGAAAGAGAGCCAGTCGAGGGACCTGTGCCTCGTCTAGACACACGGCTATGCATGCTTCTATCCATAACCACACTTGCAATTGCCAATATTATAGAAGAAGACGGAGTCGCTCCAGAATCAGCAAACCTTTGTGAACCGAAAGAAAACTCCGCTGCCAGAAGAAGCCACTTAGTCTCTAGCTTACAGGCCTTAGGCGATTATGAGAGTTTACTCGTACCTCCTCCTTCAGTTGTATCTGCAGCCAATCAGGCAGCGTCTAAGGCTATCATGTTTGTTTCAGGACATGATGCTGCTAATAGGTATATGGATGGTGCAAATTTGCATGAGAGGGGGATAAACTGTTGTAAGTTTGTTTCAAACAATCATTATCCAGTTGTGCTTTACTAATCCTTTTTGTCGTTGTATATTTTTGCATATTTCGTCTTATATCCTTGTTGTCATTCTTTCTTGTTCAGATGGCAATATGTGGCACTTGATTGTTGAGTCTTGTATTTCACGAAACTTACTGGATACGTCTGCTTACTTCTGGCCTGGTTATGTGAAAGGTCATCTCAGTCAGATTCCTCATACCATCCCAAGCCAAATACCAGGTTGGTCTACTTTTATGAGAGGCGCTCCTCTGAACCAATCAATGGTTAATGCTCTAGCCTGTAATCCTGCCTCAAGGTGTGTGCTTCTTGCTTTTAGGAGGTAGATTTCAAATTTAATTAATTATTATTGGAAAAACAAACAACACTGAGTCAAGCTCATGGTCTTGTTGAAAGCTTAGCAGAGCTGAAGAAGATATATGAAGCGGCTATCAATGGGTCAGATGATGACAAGATTTCTGCTGCTACTGTTCTTTGCGGGGCCACTTTGATCTCAGGATGGAACATTCAGGTGCGGAACAATCTTTGTTCCATATATACAGAAACCCAAATGAACATTAACACAATGTCTGTTTTGAATTTTGGATTGATTGAACATTGATACTACTAATTTCATACATGTCAGGAACATACTGTAAATTTTGTAGTCAAGCTGCTCTCACCTCCAGTCCCGGACGATTACTCTGAGATCGACAGCCATTTGATAAATCATGGGGCCATGCTAAATGCTATTCTTACTGGAATTTCATCTGTTGACTGTGTCCAAGTGTTTTCTTTTCATGGCATGGTAATCTAAAAAAATAAATGCAACTTTTTGTTGTATTTTTCTTATCTTTAAATTAACTAAGCACTAGAAAGTAGAAATTTGTTAGAAATATAATTCAGGAAATCATGATTCCCTGTACTAACATATACTTTCTCAAGCACCAACTTGCCAGACAATATAACCATAGTTTAATTGTCTTGGACTGAATTAACCATGTGCTACTACCCATCGACTGTAGTTAATTTTACATCAGTTAGGCCATCAGTTATTAAATAATCAGATAATTGACCCTCTGCTATGCAACCGAGCTGAGAAAGATGCAAGGATTTGATTACATTGGTGCCCAAATGGTTATCTGAACTCCTACAAAATCATGTTTTTAGACACATGGTTAAGAAATTAATTAATTTTGTTGCCTCCGAAATAAAAATAATCATTCTGATTTTCTTAAAATTTTGTACATTCCCAGGTTCCGGAACTAGCAGCAGCTCTCATGGCAATTTGTGAAGTATTCGGCTCATGTTCTCCTACCATCTCATGGACGCTCAAAACTGGTGAAGAAATCTCAGTTCACACTGTTTTCTCCAGTGCTTTTATTCTCTTAATGCGGCTGTGGAAATTTAATCATCCTCCTCTCGAATATTGCATAATGGGTGAAGCTGCCCCAGTTGGGTCACAACTTACCCCTGAATATCTTCTCCTTTTGAGAAATAGTAAAAGTAATTATTCCAAGCAAAGATCGGCTGATCCAATCTTTGTGGATTATTTTCCAAAGTTGAAATTGTGGTATAGACTGCACCAAGCTTGTTTGGCATCAACTCTCTCTGGTCTCGAGCATGGGACCCCGGTGCATAGAAATGTGGACTCGCTTTTGAATATGATGTTTAGAAAGATAAATAGAGGAGGGAATCAATCATTTGTGTCTGGAAGCAGTAGCTTGAGTAGTAGTTCAGTTGCAGGAAGTGAGGATTTGTGTTCTTGGCCTAAGTTGCCTGCTTGGGATATAATGGAGGCGGTGCCATTTGTTGTTGACGCAACACTTACTGCTTGCTCGCATGGTAGGCTATCTCCACGTGAACTGGCTACAGGTATGGTTAATTTCATTCTAATTCAGAACCTAAACAGGAGGCTCCAAAGTTCTCTAATTTTACTGAAGGACCACATATAAACTAAAATCATATGAAATTTAAAAATAGAAAATTATACACTGAAACGTAGCTGATGAAGGAATTGAGAACTAATAAACACCATGCCTATTAAACCCTTTATGCAAGTCAGAGGATTGTACCAGAAGTAAAAAAAAGGATTAAGTAGTATGCTTTACAGAGAAGGGTATATCTGTAAAAATAAAACTGGCCAATAGTTTGACATGGGTTATGTTTCACTCTTAAGAAATATACCTCATTTCGATGTCTTAGATTTTTTATTTTTCCTTTTTTTCTGACTTTAGGTCTTAAAGAGCTAGCCGATTACCTCCCAGCATCGCTTGCATCTATAATAAGCTATTTCTCGGCAGAAGTCACTCGTGGGGTCTGGAAGCCAGCATTTATGAATGGAACTGACTGGCCAAGCCCTGCTGCAAATCTATCTTTGGTCGAAGAGCAGATCAAGAAGATTGTGGGTGCCACTGGGGTTGATGTTCCAAGCCTTGTCGCAGGTACTTGTAAGGATTGTTTATCCAATTATTGGCCGTATGTTGTTGAGGATTATTACAACTGTGCACCGACATGCTTTCCAACTTGAAGCATTGTGTGAAGATTCTTAAGTGTTTAATTGATTAATATTAGAAGGATTACTGATCTAAGACATCTAAGTTGCCCCGGAAAAATGCACCTCAGACTCTGTAAAGTTTGGTCATGCCTGAAACAATGCCGGATAAGATATAGCTGGACAGTGTGTGTGTCTTGGGGGGGGAGTAAGTGTTATAAGCACGTCAAAAGCTATTACATGCAACTAGGGGGTCAAAATGGAACAATTCTGCACTTAGAGAGGGTCAAATAAGAACAGAATGGGGGATGTTGACTCCCATTCGTGTTATTTAGATCCGCCTATGTATGGCTGGTAGGCTGGTAGCAGCCAACTGTGATAAACGTGGTTAGTATCAGAATCTGGTAATGTAATGCTTAATTTGTGTCATTCCAGATAATTGTAACAGAAAACCATGCTTTCATGCATTCCATCACTTGAAGCAATGTTAATTTGGTTTCATCACATATTATCTGATTTATAGGTGCAAGCTCTCCAGCAACACTTCCCTTACCCTTAGCAGCTTTTGTTAGCCTTACCATCACCTACAAGCTTGACAATGCATCACAACTCTTCCTCAATTTGGCCGGCCCTGCGCTGGAGAACCTCGCTGCGAGTTGTCCCTGGCCAAGCATGCCGATAGTTGCAGCTCTATGGACACAGAAGGTGAAGCGGTGGACTGATTTCCTAATCTTCTCCGCTTCTCGCACTGTATTTCATCACAACAATGATGCTGTTGTGCAGCTTCTGCGCAGCTGCTTCGCATCAACTCTTGGATTTTCTGGCTCATCACCTGGCACTGGTGGAGTTGGAAGCCTTCTAGGTAATTGAGCAATATATGCATATTTCCTTAGCAACATGTGCAATTGATCATTTGGAGTCATTGGAATTTGAAAATCTATCTCAGAATTTTTCATTTTGGGACCTACAAGATGTAGTTGATTTCTGTAGATATTAAATATTTTCTTGATTAAAGTATGACAATGGAGCTAGCATCAGGTCTTCTTAGTCCATGATTTTTTCTTGAGTGAACTCCTAGGTCCATGTTGCTTCTCAATTGATTCCCACATGTCAAACAGGTTGGTGAGGATCATACACCTCTAACATGCATTTGAAAAATTGTGCTTAAAAGAATCGTGATTTGTCTCCTAACATGCTCAATAAAATGTGTTAATATAGGTCATGGATTTGGATCTCATTTCTCGGGCGGTCTCTCACCGGTTGCACCTGGCATCCTCTACCTCCGAATATTTAGATGTATAAAAGACTGCGTAATTCTTGCTGAAGAGATCCTCTCTCTCCTTATGCTCTCGGTCAAAGAGATAGCTGATACCGTCATGCCAAGAGAATACACGTCAAGCCAACTAAAATCAAAATTGAAAAGCAAGAATAGAGCTCGGTATGGCCAAGCCTCTCTCCATGCTGCCATGGCGCGGGTCAAAGATGCGGCTGCTCTTGGTGCAACTATTGTGTGGCTCTCTGGGGGATCTGGCCTGGTGCAGTCTCTCATCCAAGAGATGCTTCCCTCCTGGTTTCTCTCGGTGCATGATTTAGACCAGGGGGAAAGAGGGGGAATAGTGTACAGGTTAGGCGGCCACGTGTTATCGTATCTAGTAGTTTATTCTGGCATTTTTGCATGGGGATTTGATTCAACACCGCTATCAAAGAGAAGGAGGAGGGTCATGAAGGCGCATTTTGAATTTTTAGGACGTGCATTGGACGGTAAGATAACAATTGGGTGTGATATGGTTATCTGGCGTACATATGTGTTGGGATTTCTAGGGTTAGTGGTGGAATGCACACCTTGTTGGGTGCTGGATGTGGATGTGAATAGGTTGAAGCGGGTCTGTGATGGGTTGAAGAGGTGGAATGAGGATGCCCTTGCTCTGGCTTTGCTAAGGAAGGGTGGAAAGGAAGCCATGGGAGCAGCTTCTGAGCTTATTTTGACCAGTAAATAGTGCTGTTTTATTAGTGGTACCAGGTATTGGTAATTTGGTACAGTACTGGTGCACTGTTTTACAATGGTGACTTGAGTTTGCCATGAGGAACGGGTTAATTATGAAAAGAATCATGTGTAGCCTTTGGATTTCATATTGGGTCCTCTTGTTGGATATGATTTGTTAGTCTGATTAGGTTTGTATAATATGGTGGTTGGTTTGTAGTTAGTTAGAAAACCGCATCAAAAGTTGTCAGGCTTTTGATAGCTCCCGTCCTTGTAGTTAGATACCATAGCTAATGTAATTCTCGTTATGTATATGCAGTGGATTTACGGAGGGTCCTTACGTTTACAAGAAAATGATTATATTTTATTTTTTTATGGTTTATTATTAGGTTTTTTCTGTTGTGATGTATATAATTGTGTCTGCAATTTTCTTTTGCACAAATAATTGAAATATGCCATCTCATCCTTCTATAGGGTCTTAACTGATGTTTTAGGAATACTTTTATACTGTATTTGAGAGTTAAAATATGCCATCCATCCATCTATATTTTTTTTTTAGAATGTTGTTTCACTTTTGTTCGATGGGCTTATTCATTCAAAAAATTTATTTGTCTTTTGCACAGTTTAGTGTATCTAGATTTTAAAACTCGGCAGTTCGAACTTAACTACTCGTACTTCCCCATTGCCTGAACACGTGTTCATGTGGAAGTTTAAAAAAAAAAAATATAGAGTTTAATTTACAATGCATTGAAACTAGGGGCGGATAATGTTGATACCATATCATATTTATATTTCAAAGCGAATACAAATACAAAATACATATTCATATTTCAAAGCGAATACAAATACAAATACATATGATAAATGAATGTCAAAATGCAAAACTAATTCTATCTTAAATAAAAACTAATACTGAGCGGATAATTGAGCGAATAATTCACAAATATGGATTCAAATAAGAATACATAACAAATAATTGTCGGATAATTAAATCATATAAATAATTCACTTGTATAATATAATACAAATATTATATAAAAAAAAGGCAAAAAGAAGAATTTTTTATTTTTTTTTTGTATTATTCTTAATCCGCTTCATTTAGTTTTCTTAGCCGCTTACTCCTACCGAACACTGTTTCCTTAACGCGGATTAAGATCATCTCCTTTAGTCTTATTTTATCCGGATCTTAATTCTCTGTTCGGGTTTTAAGACACATTTATTCTTTTTTTTTAGCTTTCTTAGCTTTCATCCATAGATTAAGACAATCAAATATCGGTTCCTTACTGCTCTTTAAACTCTTAGTCCTCCACTCTTAATTCTTTATTGCCGAACGGTTCTAAAGAGATTAAGAGAGGGTACATAAAATCCGAACAACAACGTGACAAGTAACAACTTCAATTATAAAATAAGAAAGATTCTCACTGGCAGCTGACAGTCTCGTAGTAAGTAATCATGCAAAATAAGGAAACTAGAAGAGAAAAATGTATTAAATTCCGGAACCGATGACATAATTGATTAGTCCCACTATAGATATTGAAGTCGAAGGTCAAGCAACCATCGGCATAACTGGTTTACAGTTGAGAGTTAAAATTATTTCAGCTCCGTTAAAATGAATGGTAAACGGTTGTAAGCTGATATCCGCTCCGTTTACGGTTGTTAAGAATTATCCGTATCTAGATCCGAAATATTTTCTTCATATATGTTAATTATCCGAATCTGTATCCGAATTATCCATATTCGTTTAAATCCAGAATTATCCGTATTTATTTAAATCCGAATTCAAATTATAAGTGAATTTGGAGCATATATCCATCAGTAATCCATATCCGTTTACAGCCCTAAATTTGGAACCCTTGACAATTGAAGTTTTAGAAGGAGAAAATTAAAATCAACACATGTTGATGATTGAAAGGATTAAGCGCGGAAAAGCGAAAAAAAATGTTAACTGTTTATGTATTAATTTGGCACTTTGCTTTGAAATCGTATATTGAACTTTTTTAAGCATTAACTCAGAGCGAGTCTATATCATATCACAATTTAGTCATAATATATTAATATTTTCATTTTTAAAATTTTGATTGAACTGTTCAAAATGATTTTCATATGAACATATACTTGCAGAACAAATTTTATTTGTTTAGTATTTTTTTTACTATTTTTAATATAGATAGAAAATCATTATTTTTGAATGATTCAAAATTTTTAGACCAAGTGGTTTTCTATCTATCTTAAAAAATAGAAAAAAATTCTAAAATAATATAAAATTCAGTTTACAAATAGACATTCATATGAGAATCATGTTGAACAGTTCAAATCGATTATTAAGATTTTAAAAACATAAATACTAATCTGTATTACGGATCAACCCCTAATATGTATAATATCATAGACTCACTCATTAACTTATTACATTATTTTTTTTTTTTTTTTGCAAAAGTGGAATATCTACCGGTTTCATTACGAAACAATGTTTTTACAAAACTTACAAAACCGTGCATAGCACCCAAAGTCCACTTATTCGAAACTAGAAAAAGACAAATATCCAACTAGTATCAATATCTAACTAGCATTAATATCCACAAAATAAAGAAAAAAACAAAATCTACTAAATAAATAATACTAGGTGAAGATGAGGATCCAGTATCAACCAAAGACCAATCAGGAGCGACAATCCAGTGGCCTCCTCAATGGCTTCGGAGAACTCTCTATCAGACACGGCAAATCCAAGAGTAGAGGCCCCGTCTGTATTCGGACTGACATGTGAATCCGAATCCGATAGAACAATCAAGAGGCCTATTTGAGTTAAAGGAGAAGCATGGAAAGACATAAACTCGTTTAGATAACTTAATTACATTATAATGCTAGAATTTGCATCGTGACCATATAAAGTATCAATTTTTGGACAAGGCTATGCTTTAATTTCAATATTTTGACAAAGGTTATGCTTTAAAATTTAAATTGAATGCATGTCGAGTGTCGACAGAAATTTGACTGATTTTGGATTCTTTGTTCAACTGGCTGTACAGCCTGTACTGTACAGTCTGTACTTCCGTAAGGTTTCGGACGGAACTATATAAATGATGAAGCTTTCCGCTTCGGAAATAAATCTGTTGTTATTCTAAGGAATAACAGGAAGCTGTTATTTCGATCCCAACCGTTAAAATTTGTGCATGCGCGAATCTCAATAATAAATCTTTTTCATTTTTTTTCCAATGAAGATCAACGTTTGAGATGGGAATTCTCCTGTTGTTCCTTTCGTAAGAAAACAGACGAGTCATTGGTAAACTTGATTATAGTATACCAAACTCCTTCGACAAACGCAATTATTCATATTTCATAAGAACTTAAATTAATTTAATTCTCCTCCAATTTGATTATTTGAGCGCTGGTGGTTTGGCCCCTCTGGGCTCTGGCCTGTTGCTGCTCGAAAATAATTCCAGTGCGTAAAGCAGATCTCTTTCCTTCCATCTTGCTCCTCTCCTTTCCCTTGCAAACCCTAATCTTTCCCAAATCAAACTACCATGAACTTCTTCAGGTCGGTTTTCTCTACCGAGCCAGACCCCGACCTCGACCTCGACGAACAAGAAAACGCCACCTCCCCGGGACACGATGAACCAGATGAAACAGCCGCAGCCGCCTCCGCCGCGGCCGCCGCCACGATGGATTTCTTCAAAACAGTCTTCTCCACCTCCACGGATCCACCTGAAGAAGAACATCAAGGTGTAGACGAAGAAGAGCAACCATCAAATCAGGAGCAAAATCAGCAAAGAGGGGAATTGCAAGAAGGAGAGGAAGGTGTAGAAGAAGAAGTACAAGAAGAAGAAGAAGAAGAAGAAGAAGAAGGGGTTTCCACTGGAGCATGGGGTTTGGGATTTGGAGGGTTAATAAAGACAATTGCGACTAGATCGGAGACGGTTATCAAAGATTTGGAGGAGTTTGGGCATGGACTGAAAGCTGAGAGTGAGGTGCTTCGAGATGTGGCTTCTCGTGCCCTGGATGTTGGGGCTTCGGCTGCTCAGGAGAAACTCGAGTCTATGGGCCAGGTAAAGATTATGTTTGCCAACTTGTATATATAATATATGTTGTTACTGGCACAAACATAGGACCAGCTAATATTTTCCAGTAGCAACCACATTTTCAATTAGTGATCTGATTTTAGTGAATTGGTGTTTCCTTTTTTGAATTGACTAGTAAGGTGGTATGATTTTAGTGAAATTAAATTACTACAATGTTAATACCAGCCAGTCTTATTCTTCCGACAAGTGGTATGGTTATGATACTAATTTTGTTTCTGATCTGCTCTGCCAAGGTCCTATGTGATCTATTAGTGCCACAGAGGATCTCACTGGTGCCGCATCAATTCTGCACTGTTTCATGTCTGCTGTCTAGTGTTACAGCCATGTTTGTTACTACTTGCTAGTACCTTGCTAGTCAATTTTAGACTAGCGAAGGATTGTGTAGATATTGTAGCAATAGAATCCAGGTTCTACTCATACCAGTTCATTATCAGGTGCTTGTGTACTACATCACAGCATGGCAGAGTGTATAATCAACTTGGTTTGGTCTTAAGCTGTATAATGTTTGACTATGCTTAATCAGATCTTCCATTGCAACTTTTCCATGGGCTTAAGCTGTCTAATGTTTGACTATGCTTAATCAAATCTGCCATTGCAACTTTTCCAAGTAAATAACCACTATTTAAAATATATTTTTAAGTTTGTTAACATTTGTACTTTTGCCACTTCTAGGCAGTAGATGACATCGGGGACACCATAAGACGAGGCACTGTTGAGATAATATCACAAAGCAAAGAAGCTCTCCTCACTGTTGATTCCCCCTCTCCCTCTGACTATCCCTCTGACTCTGAGTCAAACTCCCGACCCTCCTCTGCCTCCTCCACACTTCCCATCATTTCACGGTACACCCGTTTTGAGGCCCAGCTTATTTCTGCCCGCTCTGACCCTGCCACCTTTGCCGAACCTCCTGAGGACCCCCAGGACTTTGCCAAATGGCAGTCTGGATTCAACTTGGAGGAGAGAAAAGACGAGATTGACACCTTGTTGAAGGAGAACTCACAGTTAGATGTATTTTTGGAGAAATTGGTGCCGAGCTTGGTGGATGAGGAGACATTCTGGAGTCGATATTTTTATAAAATTGGGAAGATAAAGCAGGCTGAAGATGCCAGGGCTAAAATTGTAAAAATGGCAGTTGCAGGAGATGAAGAAGAGGATCTTAGCTGGGAATTGGAGGAAGAAGAAGAAAAGGTAGAAGAGAAAGAAATGTTGCCAAAGGAAGAAGAAAAGAAGGACAATGTTAGAGAACAGGTTACCCATGGTGAGATGGAAACCCAAGATGTGAAGTCAGTTGCTTCCAAAGGGGTAGAGGAAAGACAGACAGTCGATACATCAAAAGAAGAGACAAATGGAGATAGTAATGGAGAATCAAATGGAGAGGAAATGGCATCAAAAAGTAGTGATTTCTCAGTAATTTCAAGCAGGCCATCTGTGCCAGGTGAGGAGGAAGAGGATCTTGGGTGGGAGGCAATAGAGGAAGTGGGAGAAAGTGAGGATAAGAAAGGGGGCTTAGCAGATCCTGGTCCAAGTTCTGGTTCAGGCTCTGGTGCCAAAGAAGAGGATTTGCGAAAAAGGTTGAGTGCAACAGCAGATCAAGAGGAAGAGGAGTTGAGTTGGGATATTGAGGATGATTAGGAGGTGAGGCCTGCTAGCTAGACTTAAGAATTAAATTTGAGGGTATGAATGTTTTACCATTGTTATGTTCTTTGGAATTGACAGGAAATATAAAGGGTTACTCGCTATGAAGATTTGTAGTTTCCTGTATTTTGCAACGGTGGTTCCTATCTTTTAATTAAGTAGAGAACTAATATGGAGTTGTTTGGTTGCAAAACTCCCAATACTACCAAGTCCACAAACAACCCCTAAGCTATCATCTTGGCATGCCATTGTAGTTATGTGTGAGTGTGTTGAAAGCCTTAAACATTAGAATTTTTTTTTTTTTTTTTGACAACTTGGTAGCGACTACCAAAAAAAAAAATATTAGTTATGGCGTGGAATGAAGCAATGTTTATGATGATTGCAATTCGGATTTAAAGGTGATTTTAGATGCCTGCTGTGACATACTTACAATCATATTTCCTTGAGTACTGTCACAATGTTCATTATAATTGTTGTTTTGAAGCAAACCAATATTTTTTGGCAACGACTTCTATGGACATAAGGTCCTATTTGTAAAATGAACGTATTTTTATTTTCAAAGTTCGAACAGTCGATCCGAACTGTTCTTGTTCTCCATATTAATGTGCTTGGAGACCAAATTTTATATTTTTTCAAATTTTTTTTACTATTTATTAAGATGGGTACAAAATTCAATGGTCGGAATTTGATATTTTTTGTACCCATCTTAATAAATAGTAAAAAAATTCAGAAAAATGTAAAAATTGGTCTCCAAGCACATATTAATATGGAGAACAAGATGAACGGTTCAGATCGACTGTTTGAACTTTAAAAATAAAAATATGTTCATTTTACAAATAGGTCCTTATGTCCATAGAAGAAACTCTCATATTTTTTATGGTGGGCAACACATGTAGTGATATCTAGTACACTGGTCGCTGTTGAACCTATACTGTTTGAGTTTTAATTTCTCGCAAAAGAAAAAGACTAAATAAAGGTGCAGTGAATTGGTGTTGAACTGAATTGGAACTGGATCGGTCAGGTCAGGCACTGGTATGGATCCGTACAAGGTGGCCCAGGACTCCAAATGTAGACTATTTCATATCGATTGGCGATGAAGGCCAGCCTCTTTTTTTTATTTATTTTATTTTATTTCTAAGTAAAGATTGAAAATCAAGCCATTCAAAATTTGAGTGTTTAATATTCACAAGAAATCTCCTACTAAATCTCAAACTTGTGATCTCCCATACAGAAAGTATTGCAACTACATGAAAGGTTGGTTTTCGAAGACCTTCCTTGCTTAAACATTAAAACACTAACCATTGGTGCCTCTGCTAATTAATACATGTGTCAGCTGAGTACACTGCATAAACTTTGTAAAAATTGAAAGAACCAGCAAAATTCTTATTATTCCATTAGTTTTATTCTCATATGGGGCCAGGAGGCCTGGGTGGTCTATCTGCAACTTAAATTGATAAGTTAATCTGTTTATTTAATTAGAAGCTGATACATTTAATACTGGAATAGTCCCACATTACTACCGTAACCATTCAGTGGAAAGTTACAACAACAACAACAACAACCAAAGAGCAGCAACAAAGAACAACAAGCAACATTATACATAATATGGACAACTCTTGTTTGTTCCTTCGTTGTAGCCCATAATAGACCAATTAACGCAAACTCTTTTTATATTCTTTCTTTGTAGGCGAAGGAATTGTACAGGAGAATCTATATGGACTATTATTCATTTCAAAATAAATTATTCCGAAATTTTTATTAATATTAAAAAATTTAAAATTTCCAAATCTACATTTGTTTGCAAAAAATTCTGAATCTTCCCAAATCGGAAAAATATTTCACGAATTTGATTCTGGAAAATTATATTTCGAAAATAGAGAATTTTCTGATTTTTTTAAAATAAATAGAAGATCTTATGGTTTATCTATTTTCGTATTGAAATATTAAATATTTTTATATTTTTTTTGAAAATAAATAGAATACTATATAATTGAACTAATTAGAAAGATGGCGACAAATAACACGGATCAATATTTTTCAGGCTTACGGTTGTAGGAAATTTTTTAATATTTATTTGTGTTACTGGAAAAATAAATAAAAATATTTTGGATCTGAGTTATTGATCTCGGTTTGAAAATCACTTCTGGATAAATATATAAATCATCGTGGTCCTTCTAGTACATTTAAACTGTAAGATACTCCATCTTTTTTTGAAAAATAAAATTTGATCTGACATTTCGAATGTCAGATCAAATTCGGTTTTTTCGAAAATATAAGGACTATGATATTTTTTTTATTTACTTAGAAGTGACATTTGAACTGGGATCAATAACTCAACTACAAAATATTTTTTCCAGTAACAAAGAAATATTTTAATTTTTCTTACAACTGCAAAAAATCCAGCCTAAAAAATGTTGATCCAGGTTATTTGTTCCAGTCTTTCTAATAAATTCAATTATATAGTATTCTATCTATTTTAAAATATATAAAACTATTTCAATACAAAAATAAATAAATTATAACATCTTCTATTTAATTGAATAGGAAAATAAAAAATCCTATTACTGGTAAATTATTCCCGGAAATAGAATTTTCAAATTCGAAAAATTATTTGGCGGATACAGGGCAAATGGGGGGTAGATTTATAAATTTTGTATTGATTTTGGATATTAATAAAAATTTCGGTAAATTCTCCATATTGGATTCCACCAAATAGGTGTGTTGTTATCGTCCATATTGCACGAGATCTAATATGAACCATCCAATCTTCAACGATCTGGACCGTCGAATCTGTAGAATTCAACAAGTTCCGTTCATTTGGAGGAATCCAATCCAATAAACTGTTGGTCTCGCGATTAAGGTGTCGCTTTACCTTGTTATATAAAAATCAAGAAATTTAATTGTTCACATTAATTACACTTAACAAATGTACACACTCCGTGTTAATTTAGAATTTTGTAAACAACGTCCTTAATTAAGCTTTTATCTAGAGCGAACAACCTTAATTAGGAAAACATTGACAAAACCCATAAAAGTTAGGAGGCGGATTATTATTGCGCTATCTCAACCATGGCATGCTTTATGCTTATATATATATGCTCTACAATACTGCTCAGAGCTTTACAAATCTGTATGATTTGTAAAAGGAGTTGATGAGAATCAGCATGCATGGATCTTGATACTATAGTACTGTTTATCAGATCCATCCCTTCTACTTAATTTACAGTGGGATCCCACATAACATCCGATCTGTGCTGCAAATTAAAATAGCAGCGCAGGAGGAAACTTCATTTTCAGAGAAACAATTAACAAAAACCACATATAGCAGTAAAACTTTAAAAATATATTTTCCAATATAATATGAATATCACATATTAAATTATAGCATATATACTTCAAATTTCAAACCCTTTTGACATGACATTCGTGAAACTGAAAAATATGCATCATACACAGGCACAGCCATCATTTTATTTAATGAACATATTTCTTGAACCACTTTCGCATGTCTTTGTGGGCTTCTTCAGCCTTCTTTACGGCTACTTTGTCAGTGACATCATATCGTACAGTCCATCCATGTTCAACTCCCGCAAATATCTTCACATAGCTTGGCACCTGTTTCCAAATTAATTAAGATTATAAAAAATATATATATATATATATATAGTTAGTTAATCGAGCTTCAAATTAATTGTATGCTCACTTCATATATTGGCAATGACTAGCTAGTTTATAATTAAGCATCAATGGATGCAGTTGGGTCAGATGGATAAGCATTAATATTATAGTGTTTATGCAAGAATCAGACTCAATCCCACCAGTCACAGATCAAGAAATCCGTAGATCGATATAGAAAAACCCATGCAAGTCACCAGTCAACCCAAGTACCCAACCACACCCTTTATAGTACAGAAAATATATTAAATATATTCATATTAGATCTAAGATGAACAAAATGTAGTGGAACTGATGATAAGCGCATTGGCTTTCCTAGTGCTTCCCTAAACCCCATTAAGATTTAAGGCATTGTAAAAAATGTAGTAGTTCAGTAAACAGGTAGAGCTGGGCCATGACCAAACCTGTAACGGGTCAAAAAAATTTGGACCCGTACCAGACCCTTTTACCCACGTATCAATCTCAAATTGGTCGGATCCAGTATGCTGGGTTGACTGGACGTACGGTTGGATCATTAATTAATTGTAACGTAACCTTTGGATTAATAATTTGAGTTCTAAGGGGTAATTAGGGTCAGTTGAGAAATTCAAATGACCTCGGGTTTGGTAGAGAGAATTTCCTCAAACTGCTTAATCACTGCTGGAGGCGTAGTCTGGTCAAGCTCAGCCCCAAGTATTGATATGGGGATCTTGACCTCTGAAATTCAATTAGTAAGAGAGGGAATTAAATAAATATAATTATGTCGTGAATCTGAGATTTGCCATGACATGACCCCTGGTGCAACAGTAATAAGAATAGTATACTCTCTGCATGCCTAAGAAAAATCAGCAGACACGTCATTGCCAACTGACAGGTGTACTGAACGTGGTACAGCCTTGTACAGGTTGCTGTCCCAATACCGAGAAAGTACCCACCAATAGCAGCACAATACCATAATATATAGCTGAATAAGCTGAAACAAAATGTGTACCTTTAATATCATCAACAGTGACAGTAGCGGGATGAAGCAGCACTGCAGCTTTGATGTCATCTGACTTTGCCAGTTCTACTACTACCTTGCCTGACAACAATGCATGATGGATGAGTTCCATAAATTAGGTTAACATTTTTGGCATAAATGTGTATATGTTATGGCATACATAACAGAAGATGTGCGTGTGCTCTTCAATGTATATGTACACTTGATAAAAGTGAATGCGCCAAGCCCAAAATTCACTAAATGAAATAAACTATATATACCTCCCCAGCAAAAACCTGCAGCTCCAATGGCAGATACACATTTTTCCTTTAGAGCTTGGATCACAAGCTTTGCATCCTCAAATCCTTTTGCCTAAATCCATAGGTATACAAATTACTGAATCAGCACTGAAAATTGCAATCACACCTAAAAAAGCCTTGTGTCTCTAAAAGTTTCATAATTAAAACCCACTTTATATGTATGCTAATACACACTTTCCAAAGGAATTTGCTAGGAAATTGACGGTTCTGTACTGTCCCGGAACAACAATTTTAAATCAAATCAGCACATACAGGACTGTAGGTAAATGCAAACTATCATAATGCATGGCACAACTATGTTCTTCATTCATACCCAAATAAACTCAAGTTGCATAATTAAATTTTCATTGAACTTAAAGAATGCAATATGTGAAAGGGAAATGATGAAAGTACAACACATTAACCAGTAAAACATATATAGTGTAAAGCCAGCACATACTGTTCCATGCTTTTTAATCCACGTTTGAAACTGACTGTTGTCATTAGGTGACATGGGGTCTCCATAGAAAAAATCCGGAACCACCACATAATATCCAGACTCTGCCAGTTTATCTGCCAAAGCCCTATCAGGTCAAATCATAATTTTCTATGATTAGTCATCAGAAGAATCCCAATCAATTTAAAACTTACATCATAATATGCATTAGGGAAAAATTATAGAGAAGAATTTAGAAAAAAAGAGGGAAGAGGCACTAACCTCAGGTTTGGAGCTTCAAATCCTGGAAAGGAAAAGTACCATCTTCCAGTTAGTCATATAACACGACAAGAAAAATTTCAAGTTTAATTTGTTTTATCATGTGCGTACAAACCAAGGAAAAATGGAGGATAGTTCTGAACATTTTGGTGTGTAGTTCTTTCTGCTTTTTTTGAACTAGTAATCGGTGGAGAGAGAAATAAGGAGAGGGAATGTTCACGAATGTTCTAAAACAATGTGAAAGCAGACTGACAACTAAACATTTTTAATAAAAAGAAGACAATAAACCGAGTAAATTTGTGAGTTTTTTTAATAAAAGAATATATACGATATTATGAATTTTAGAGAAGGAATATGTAATTTTAAATATTTTTAGGGCTATACATAAAATTCTCAAACACTTTGAGCATCTACAACCATGATTTCTATTAGATTGCTAATTTGATGTGTTAATTGCTAATATAATTGCTGGAATGCACTATAGTTTTTAAATTAGCAAGTTTGCTTTAAAAGAAAATGTTTTCTTAATGACACACTAACTAATTTATTAGTTTAAATTCTTGTTTTCTATAAATGAGTTCTTTAAGTGCAACATAATTAATTTTTGAGATGAAATGATGTAGAAATTATGAATTTCTTAATTGCTAAACTCATGAGTAATTTTAATTTCTAAGCATTTTGTGAATGAATTGCTCTTATCTGGAAAAAAAAAAGTCAAAGAAGAATAGTACGTAATTTAAATATTTTTGAGGAGTATACATAAAATTAAAATTAAAGAGGAAATAGTACCATAGACGTCGGAGACGAGGAGGATGGCGGGCTTGGAGGAATCGAAGGAACCAGAGATGTATGTTTTGAGTCCCCCGAAGTTTTCCACAACCGTGCCCTTCCCGTAGGCCGGGTCCGGAGTCGGCGGATTGTGGCAGCACTGTTTTGTAAACATACTGTGCTGTGCCGTGCTAAAAAAAACCTGGACCAAACACAACACAGCTATGAACACGGCACGGCTAACCACGCTGTACCGGACCATGCTTCTGCATGTTATAGTCTGTGAGGTCACCATTTGTGGTTTATGGGTTTGTTTTACTGGTAATACATATCCGAAGTTGGATTGGGGGCTGGAGGATGATGAATTTAAAGGAGCTCGAAGGTATGGGTAGGACTGCTTATTAAAGGTGCAGTAAGTCTCAAATTATAATTTTTAATTGTTCATGAGGAGTTGACTTCCGGAAACTTGTGAAAGCCATTCCGGCATCCCACCTACTGCTTTAATATATATTCTCGATCATCGTTACTTATCAGTATCTAAGAAAACCATCTTAAAAATTAGAGAAATTAGAGAGATGAAGAGGCTATTTTTTCGGAGAAGATCTCCCTCTCACATTCAATTAATCTCGGCTATTGATCACTATTTGATTTTGTGTAAATGTTTTTATGTAGTCATTTGTGTAGAAGTACAAAATCAGTTAAAAACTTATCCATTTGAATCAAAGCATAGTTAAATTATTAATAATCGTCACATTTTTTTAATTTTTTTATCTCTGTTAGTGTGCGTTCCCACCCGCGCCGATTTTTTTAATAATCGAAATTAATTTAAAAAAATATCGAAAAAGAGTATTGGATTGAGAATATTATCAAAACCCATAAAACCGGACAATTTTAACCCGTCCCTAGGGACGGGAAAAAATATAACGTCCCTCATAATCTCAATCAGACTAACATAATCGCAAACGAAAAAAAAAAAAAAAAAAAAAAAAAAAAAAAATTGACGGACGGATAAATCCTGTCCGTCCCTGATACAACGCCAAAAAAAAAAAAAAAAAAATTTACGGACGGGAAAAAATAAAATCGTGCGCATGCCTCACGAAAAGAGGCGTAACTTTTGATCCGTCCGTCGGATCGGGCTGAAATTTTGACAGGAGCTCCAGAACCTCAAAACCAAGCTAACTTACTTTCCAGCCCGATCCGACCGTCGGATATAGATTTTTCGAATTTTCAGAGTTTTTAGAGTCATTTTCGGGGTTTTTTATATATTTTTTATTTTTAGGGTTGTATTTAAACAGACGTCAGATTTTTTGGCAGAGTTGGTTAATTTTAGCAGTTTTTTTTCTATCAAAGAATTGATAATCTGTGTGATCTCAAAAAAATCAAGAACTCGGATCGCGAATCTGAACCCTAAAAATAAAAAATACATAAAAAAACCCAGAATTCGGCCGCGATTTTGAACAGCGTCCACTGGCCGTTGTTTTGGATAACGGTTTTCCCACTTTTGACAAAAAGTTGGAAACATTCCTTAATCACGATATTTATTTTATTATTTTCCTATTAATCAAAAAATCTGACGTCTATTTAAATACAACCCTAAAAATAAAAAATACATAAAAAAACCCTGAAAATGACTCTAAAAACTCTGAAAATTCGAAAAATCTATATCCGACGGTCGGATCGGGCTGGAAAGGAAGTTAGCTTGGTTTTGAGGTTCTGGAGCTCCTGTCAAAATTTCAGCCCGATCCGACGGACGGATCAAAGTTACGCCCCTTTTCGTGAGGCATGCGCAGGATTTTATTTTTTCCCGTCCGTAAATTTTTTTTTTTTTTTTTGGCGTTGTATCAGGGACGGACAGGATTTATCCGTCCGTCAATTTTTTTTTTTTTTTTTGCGTTTTGTCGGGGACGGACAGGATTTATCCGTCCGTCAATTTTTTTTTTTTTTTTTTTTTTTTTTCCGTTTGTTAAGTGATTAGCGTGGGTGGGGTAATTAACAAGGGACGCGAAATTTTTTCCCGTCCCTAGGGACGGGATAAATTTCTCCGGTTTTATGGTTTTTAGAAATTTTTCCAATCCAATTCCCTTTTCCAATATTTTTTTAGATTAATTTCGATTATTAAAAAAATCGGCCCACCCGCGTGCTCATCTTTCTCCTTCCCAATACACTTTTTTTTCTCCCTTTTTCCTCCCCGCGCTGAACTCTCTTTGTTTTCCTTCCCCGCAAGAAAGAGAGAAGAGAGAAGAGCATTCAATAAAAACTATGATGGTTGCTTCTGCCATTATCTCAAAAAAAAAAAAAAGGAGAAGATTGTCTCTCACAGAGAGAGGATCACGCGAGGAGGCACACCTCAAGACTTTCCTCTGTTGTGGAGGTGTCAAAACCAAGATCTTGGGTTTCCCGCTCACCTCACCGGGAGCCTTCACCGTGCTGGAACCCTAGATTGGACAGCCCGTTCCCTCGACGTCGCTCTCGAAGAAGCCCTAGGCATCGCCATGGGGAAGAAGCGATGGTTCACCTAACGTGGGACTTCGCGGATGCAATCGAACCACGGCCACGAAGCCGATCAGCATGGCACGCCTAGGGTTCCTGTTTCTCTTCTTCTGTTCTCTGGTATCTTGTCCTTCACTTTATTATTATTCTTTTTTTAACAATGTGGTAGGCTTTTCACCTACCACGACAATTAAGGTAGAAGCTTGGAAACCATTAGACCGTGGCCGTGCCGTGCTGTCAATTGAGGCCATGGCCGTAGAAGATGTAGGTATTTCATATTATTGAGAGTTGAGATCTCTCTTCTTTTTAAGGACTTAAAGAGTGGAAAGAAGACAGAGAGCTTGAGAATTGTTGTCAGGAATGGATGGCGCAGGAAGAATGGGAATAGTTGAAACTTATTTTGATGATATTTTTTGAAATTTGATTTCCTTATTTGTTCCTGGTTACTTCTGAAGCCAGACAACTGCTATGCTTCAGTTATTTCTTTGTAGAACCCTCAAAATTCTTAGTGAATGTCATATGCGTCTTCACATTGTGACCTTATTATTTTTAAGAATTAATATTTCTGTTCTTATAATCTAGAAGCTTAATTTTATGAACAATAAAATGATTAAACAGAAAAAGGATGAAACCGTCAACAATAGAAAGCAATTCCAATAACTGAATAACAACAATTAATAATATACTGATAAACATTATAAGCCGGTTCCTTTCATTGATTGTTAGATAACCTTTGGCAGAGAACTCATCTTTTGTCAAATTAACAATAACACTTGCAAACAAAGTTTGTTATCATCTATAACAAAAACAGATAGCTACATAGCACAAATAGAACAAGGAGCATGATGCCTAAAAAATTATCGTGATTCTTTAAGAACAAAAAGAGATCGTGCCAAAGGTATTAGATTTGCCCATGAACCCAGCTTGCACAGCTGCACTTAACTATATAGGCTCGTGATCAATACGGTGAATTGCTTTCAATGTTGGTCCTACAGGCCAACATCACCGTTCCGGCAGCAATGTGAAAATGAGTGAGCGTTACTGGTTGAGCATGGAACCACAATTGTATTTGCAGTAGTTGGGGATGCGATCCATACACTGGTATAGAGGCGGGTTGACGCTTAGAACGGACCTGACACAGTTTTGGCACATGGGATGGCACGACTGAACCAGGTCACGGCACTGGCACTGCGGTGGAATGGATTTGGTGAAGCCGCCGCAGCTGTTACAGCACGGCCATGGCCTCAATTTCTTTGCTGCTTGAGAATGTGTCGTAGTAGGTGAAATGGTTTCCAAGCTTGGTATCCATTAGACTGAGCACGGCCATGGCCTCAATTTCTGTTACAGCACAGCCATGGCCTCAATTGACAACATGTGAATGTGTTAATTTGCTCGGTGGTACTCTGGATAGGGTCATTTTGCTCAGTGCATAAAACCATTAGACCCGTGTGTTAATTTTTAATTTTTTATATCAATCTTGAGAAAGGACTCTTATTCTTCTAATTGACTGTTTATTATTTGGATTTTTTTTTATGCCAGTATTTTGACTTCTTTTTGTTCTTTAACTAATTACTTCTATTATACTGTTCTACCATCAGTCGGGTTAGATAGGGAAAGAACGATAATGCCTTTGCTTAGAATTGTCATTAACTTCTTACAATTTGCTCTAATTGTTCAAAGGTCCAATAAGAAAATGATAATTATTTAATGTTGCTCGAACTCTGAGTTACATATCAATTTCAGGCTTCTTATATAATCATATCCAAAAGCATAATGTCTTTGATTCCCTGGAATTCCTTCAAAGGTTGTAAGTCTTTATTTCAGTCTAATCATTTGTTTATTGAGAATGTTACTTCATAAAGAAGAGATAAAGATTATTGCTTAATTTGAGCTGTCATCTCACCCTTTTGTTTTCACTTATATTGCAAAACTTTGCTTGATTGGCAGATTATCCACAGTTTCTATTTCTGATGAAAGAATTTTTTGAATAGTTTCTTTCTTATTTTGGTATTTTCTTAAAGTTAGGTTGATTTCTCTTTACGTAGGAATGTTTTAATTCTAGCTATCCCAAACTGTTAATTAATCACTATTAAAGTGTTATTAGATTGACACAATTGAACAACTCAGTATACCTCATTTTTGTATTTTTAATTCCTACCACAACTACACCAGTTCTTGGTTTCCAAAAAGTTGCTACAATGAACTGAAGTTGCTACAATAAAGTTAAATTAAAGCTATGCTTTGGGGTTTATAGATATGCAATGTTCGCTGAAAAGTTAATCAGGGTTGCTTTATGTAATTTGTAGGATACTCAGAAAGAGGTGATTGAACTTCAGAAACGACTGAATTCCTTGAAGAATATTCAAAGGTTAGTTGCAAATCTGACAGAGATGTTTATTTTCTCAATGTTTGGAATTACCCCTTGTACTGTGAAATATCTCTAACATAATATTTGATCTCAAAGCTAATCAACATCTCAATTATAATCATAGTTCTGTATTTTCCTGGTCTCTGCTTAATCCTCAAAATCGGATTGTAGATGCTGGTATACTGGTTTTCTTGCTGAATTTTTACTGATTTTTTTCAGTTTCCTGCTTATACTGAGTATAATTGAGTGTAATGAGTAATATCATTTATTAAATAATTCAGGGATCTATTTTGGTGCACATTGATAAACGTAGGATTAAATTAATTTTTCCTGCCATAGTGTTTTGAAGAAATTATGAATTTACTATTCACTTGTTGAGTAACTGAAAGAAAGTAGATGTGTTAGGGCCTGCTTTATTTTATATTCATGTTTCTAAATCTTGTGGGTCAAAAGTTATACGGAGCATAATTTCACTATTCACCTGTTGAGTAACTGCAAGGAAGTATATGTGTTAGGGCCTGCTTTATTTTATATTCAAGTTTCTAAATATTGTGGGTCAAAAGTTATAGGGAGGAGGGTGGTGCCGTAATTTGGAATCATGCAGGGCACACAAGCAGACAGAATTAGGTTTGTCAAACCATATGGAGAAGCAAATTCCCTTTATTGGCATCTTAAGCTATCTTCCTTCCCAAAATCCTGGTAATTAATTGATTATTCTTTAGTATGTATAGATTGCATAAAATCTAAGAAGAACAAAATTCAATGACATTAAGAGCTCTGATTTTCTATTGTAGATTTTTATAACTGTCAAGTCAAGGTGAGTACTGTGATGGTGTCTCTTTTTTCTAGGGACGTGGAGACTACTGAATAGGTATCTGCTTCTTTACTGATTAATGGGATGGGGTTGTACCTAAAGGTGCTATGTCCTGAGCTGCACCCTAACTCCAACCGAATAATACCAGTTGTGGTTGGAGTCATACAATTCAAAACCAATAAGTTTTATTTGATTGCTAAAAGTAATTCTTTTTTACTGGTACCTACCAGTCCAAGTTTTTAGAATAGGATATTGTTTTTGACACACCTTACCTGTATCTCCACTATTTTACTGGTACCTACCAGTCCCAGTTTTAAGGTACATCATGTATTAACATACATTCAATGGCTATAATTCGACCTGAGAGAAATATTTCCGTTTATTCAAGAAAATGATTTTTTCCTCAGATTATTTTTTTAATCAATTTATTATTAATAGATAGAACAAAAATATCTGCACTGAATATATAAGGATTAATGGAAGACCAAACATTTTGGAGATCATAGATTTTAGACTAATTAATGGGATCGTGATACAAATTTCCTTGTGTAAAAGATAATTTTCTACCCTTCGTTGCTTAATACAGGATGTTCCTTTCTCTGTGGCTTTGGTGTTTTTGTCCAGGTAAGCTTTCAAGCATCCTTTTATTTAGTTCCATTGCCTTCTCAATTTCAGCTTTCTCGCAGCTTGCTCTTAATGGGTCGGGTAAATCCAACATCCTGGACTCGATCTGCTTCGTTCTAGGCATTACCAACCTCAGCAATGTTCGCGTTGGGATTCTTCAGGAGCTGGTGTACAAGCAGGGACAAGCAGGTATAACCTGTGCCACTGTCTTTATTGTATTTGACAACTCAGATCGGACACGAAGCACAATCGGGTACAAGGATTGCTCCGAGATTACTGTCACTAGACAGGTAATTTGCATGTTTAATATTTTAATAGAGAATTTTCAATTTAGAGGTGTTTTACGTTGTTTATTGTTAGTGCAATTTTTTTTTTAAGGTTAGTTGACGATAGTGGTATTTTAGTGGTTTATTTTCTAAAAATGTTAGACCTTTGTTAAGATTTCTTCTAATTGATTATAAACTTGGCTACATTTGCAATTTCTATTTAGAGAAGTTGGCACATTAGGATCAACTGTTGAATTTAGGAGGATATTTCGCATTCTCTAAAGCAACTACTGTATTTTAGGAACTTTGGCAAAAAAATGTAGTACCGTTTGAAAATCTGAGCCAAACGTCAGTCTGGGGCCTCCCATGTAATTAATGTCGTCGGAAAGGATAATTGAAAATCTGAGCGCATCTTGCCCCATGTTACATTTGTTGTAATTCTACCAATTTATGTAATACCAGTCCTTGGGGGGGGCGACCTATTTCAATATATGGATGAATTTATTATTTTGAACTTTTACTTGCATGTCATTTATCCGTTATCTTTGAATCTAGCGAGAGTCTATTGAAGTTTTGAGTAAACAAAACAGTTATTATTTTGCATTGAATCTAAAAACAGTTATTATTTATTTTGTCAGCTTGTGGTAGGACCAAGAAGCACATATAAAATAAATGGCCACCCGGCACAACCCTCCCGAGTGCAGACCCTCTTTCAGTATTCTATTTTAAAAAATTTGAATCAAGTTAAAATTTTGTTTCTTTCTGTTGCTTTTGAAACCCGTAGACAGTATAGTCAATCTCAGTTGGGGATTTGAGAAATTAGAACATGCAATTAGTGCCTTTTAACTAAAAAGTTTTTTTTTTTTAATTATTATGCAGGACATCGTTGGGTCTGGGATTGTGTTTTCTCAATTGATGGTGCTTATTTGATGAAAGGTAAGTTTTTCCGGAAAGAAGGCTAAAAACTACCTGTGATTCAGAAAAAATATATTTTCCAGAAAGAGAAGGCTGAAAACTGCATTGTTTTACCCTACTCAATGAACTGTGAAAAATCATTGAAATTGGTTCACCGTAAAAATTTTGGTATGGATATTCCTCTAATTAATGAGTTTTCGCTTGTATTTGAGTCTTCTTATATTCTCTTAAATTACAGAGTATGGTGATGTTACTGACATCTACAACTGGTAAATCTATTGTCTTTCCTCATAAGTTGTGTTTTCAAAAGTTTAAATATTTAATCAGACCTCCTCGGTTCGGTCCAATTTGGTTGTTTAATCAAGGTAATTTTTACTTTTGTATCCTCTTTTCCTTCATCTGGTATTGGTTTTGGATGTGAAGAGGAACAAAGAACTAGGGTTATGATTTATTGGAAGTACTTGTAAAGTAAACCCAATTCAAGAATTATGAACCTTGTCTCTTCTTTAATTGAACTCTTTTTCCTTTGTTAAATTTTAATATAAATTATAGGAATTTCTTAAATATCTCAATTGGGTCCAGTTCCTTAGAGATGGATTAGCAACTGTAAGTTTGTGACCAATTCAATTTGAAATTTTATGTTAATTATTGAAGACGAATAAGGAGTTGGAGCTCTCCATAATTAGAAAATCACACATAAATGGCGTCTGTAATGAAGGCAATGGCTAACCGAGCGGGACTTGCCATGAGGAAACAGGCGCTCTCTTTGACAGATACTGCCGCTTCTAGAATAAAGCATGTACGTAGCCAGCGTCAGCAGCCTTACCTTCGCCTCGGTGTCAAGGCGCGTGGTTGTAATGGCTTATCTTACACTCTAAATTATGCTGGTAAATATGTTTTAATAATATTAATTTTCATAAGTTTCTTTCTTCTGTTTGAACTATCTTTTATACTTGTGTGTTATAACAGTTAATATTGTTGGAGGGTATATAATACACCTAGACTGGGCATATTTATCTGAATTATGCATGCTATTGAATTTTTTTTAGTAAATTGCGTAAACTGTCCATGTAATTTTATTCACTTCCATGGTGGTCCATTTCTCAGCAAAACAATTGATTTAATTGTAGTTAGAGCTAATATGGAATGATACATGTAAATTATTTCACATCAAATATGAAGTGTCATGAGGTTACAATACTTTGCAAAGCACGGAATTGTCCGTGCTACGGATCAATATCTTTGTTTAAAACAATTTTCAATCATTCCATCCGAACCGTTCAAAATTATCTCCATATAAAAATGTACTTGGAGACCAAATTTTATGTTTTTTCGAATTTTTTACTCTTTGTTTAGATAGGTAGAAAATCACCCAATCGAATGATTTTGAACTATCAAGTAGTGGTTTTCAACCTATTTATAAAAATAGTAAAAAGATTCTAAAAAATATAAAATTTGGTCTCCAAGTACATATTCATATGGATATCTTGTTGAGTGGTTCAGATTGATTGTTTAGACTTTAAAAATGGAGATATAAATCTATAGCACAACCACGCCTTTCAATCTACCATAGCCTCACTCCAAATATGAATATGATATTAGCCAAATTTTTTTTTTCTGAAAAGTTGATGTCTGAAACCAAAAGGTTCAAAATGCTACAAATTTGGATGATTACGGATCACAGTGTGAATCCTGAACCAAGGAATCAAAACTCAGAATAGGCAAACTTGAAGGGCCAATTGTGTAATTTGCTTCTATTATTTTGCATTGGCATTGTATGAAATATTTTTTCTTAAGCACTAAAAAGTCTATTACAAAATTGCAGATGAAAAGGGGAAATTTGATGAGCTTGTAGAAGATAAAGGTGTGAAGATATTAGTTGATCCTAAGGCTCTTATGCATGTAATTGGCACAAAAATGGATTTTGTTGACGATGCTCTCAAGTAATTGTTTTAGTGCTTCTATTCAATACCCGCTATGATTTTTTGTGATCCAAATCTACACAGAAATATTCTGCTGTGAATTCTTAAAAAATCAAAAGGCCAAATCAAATTCTACGTGCATCTCAGAAGACAAAGTTTGCTATGAATTATGACTATAAAATATTCTCAGAAATCATATTTCTCATCTCAGAAATTGATATTTGATGCGATGGTTATTTTGCTTGTGGTTGTTTGCCTCCTGGTACCTTGGTTTCTATTTTTGTAGGTATTTGATGATTTGGGCTCGGCCTTAAAAAAAAAAAAAAAATAAGTTTTGGCTTTACTGGTACCATTTTAAACACTAAGTTCCTATCAAAAATGTTATTTTTGTAATTTTATTTTTTTGGTTTCAATATTTTTGTTTAGGTCACGGAAGAGGGAAAATATGCTATGGTGCTTGTTTTCGAAGCAAAAGCATTGCAACTATCTGATTTTGAAATGAGACATGCGAGTTTTAACTCCACTTATTGTTACACTCTTCTGATGGATTTTGTAGCAATTGATATAGTTTGTCATGTAATTTCAAAACTGATGAGAAGTAAAAAGAGACGAGAAAGACAACATGAATTTTGTATTTTAGTAGAATTATTTCAATTTCAATGATATTACATCACGATAAAAAACTACATAAACTGTCCATAGAATAAGGTGATGATACTAAATTTCATTTTGGGATGCATAATTACATGTATCATTTTCGGTACCAATGATAACTACAAGTAGTCTTAATTATTTTATAATTTTTAACATGTCAGAAATTTAGGTAAAGTTAATTTGATTATTCGTATTTATCATGTAGGATATTGAAGAATGATCAGTTAACGGGCTTATTTTTTCCATCTTGTCTCAGATTCCAAATCTCAAGTTAAAACTTTATAAAATTAATAATGTCAATCCCACCGCAACGCGTGGGCAATTAACTAGTGTGTGTGTGTGTATATATATATATATATATAGGTTTTGGCTAATATGCTACGTGTAGCATAGAGACCTCCGTGTAACGGCTCAAAATTTGAATTTTCAAAATTCTAACGGTCGATTCAAACCGTTAGATGTGTTCTACATATTGAAATGTGCTTGGAGACCAAATTTTATATTTTTTGAATTTTTTTTTACTATTTATTAAGCCACTTTGAAAATCGCTGATCCAACGGTTTCACGTTTGGTTAAGCCACTGTTGGATCAGCGATTTTCAAAGTGGCTTAATAAATAGTAAAAAAATTTCAAAAAATGTAAAATTTGGTCTCCAAGCACATTTCAATATGAAGAACACATCTAACGGTTCGGATCGACCGTTAGGATTTTAAAAACTCAAATTTTGAACCGTTGCACGGAAGTGCTCTATGCTACGCGTAGCACCGTAGCCCTGTCCTATATATATATATATATAAATTGATAATAACGTAACAACCACAGACCATGCGTGTGTGTGTTATAGTGTTATAATTAAGCAAGGGTTTTGCAATATGAAACGAACTCCATGGATTGCGGTTGGAAGTTAGGTCGAAGAGGGATGCAGGGAAGAGGCGCTACGAGAAATGCAAAGGGAATTATTAATGCAACTAAACAAAAAGTTGCATTCAGCTCCTGCATTTTTCATTTATACCCCCTAACTTTTTTTATTAGGATGGAATAGCCTATTCCAAGTGAAGATTAGATAGACCAAGTTTGTGTGTGTGTGTGGAAACTATGTTTTTGTCCTCTAAACTGTTATCATGGGTTCAAATGAGCCCCAAAACTTTGTTTAGCTCAAATCTGTCCCCTTAAAATTTTCAATTTAATTCAATCAAGTCCTTATCTCCGTTTTTTTTTTATAAATATGAAAAAAAATAAAAATTGATAATAGTTAATATTTTTCTGCGAAATTTAAAATCTAAAACGTTATTAACCTAACGTCAAGATAATCTTCCCCATAAACTCCTTACTCAACAAAGCAGTGCAATGAGATTATTGTGCTCTACTGGCTGCAATTTTTGCCAGTTGAATTTTAGTTTTATTTTTCAATCAAATGAGGGATTCGCCACAGTTTGAGAGGAAAAACCTTGTAAATATTTTTTTTTTATTTATATTAATATATCTATTGCCGGTGTTTCGTCGCCAACTATAAAAAAAAAACACAAAGCAATGCCAAAAAAACTACAGGATGCTATGGACAAAAGTGTCCAGAAATTTCGCATCTAGTGTTATTTTTTCAAAATAGTAACATTCTGTTTTTCTTAGATAGCAAACACCTTTTTTTTATTAGATAGCAAAACTGTTTTTTTTTTTGTCTTCTTAGGCAACAAAACGTACTTTTTTTTCTCCTGATAGTAACGTCTTCAGTTATTTTTTCTTAGATAGTAAAAGCTGTTTTTTTTTTTTTTGCCGCTGCCTGTGTGGACGCTACAAAGAGTATCGTCTCTTTTTTTGTGTTGTTCAGTTAATTATCTTCGATAATCTGGATGCTATTGTTTATAACGTTCTCACTTCTCAGAATGTTATATATCATCACGATTTTTTTAGATTTCGAATTTCATCCGAAACGTTTAACTATTATCAATTTTTCTTTTTGGTTTTTTCTATTAATAAAAAAATCGGACTTAATTATCTCACTTAACCAATAATTATACGGCTTAATTTGCCTACGTGTCCTTTGATCTCTCTTGATCATCTCTTCCAAAATATTTTTTTAGAAATAAAACAAAAATGAAAATGAAAGAGACTAACAAAACTCATCGTCTACTCTTGGCCTACTCTTCATCTCTCTAATCTCCATATCGCTGCTATTATTAATTCTCAAGGGGTTGTATTAGCTTTAGAAAGACTCTTCACTACTAGAATCCCCAATGTTAGCAATGGTAGCAAGTAGTAGTTGCAAGCGTAGAAGGGCCCTTGCAAAAGAATTTGGTTTTCTGATTAAAATAATATAGTGACAACGGTAGGCCGTTGCTACTAGTCACGCTTGCTATTGTCTCACAGTGACGCTTGCTAATGACTCCTATTGACCCTTGTAAGTAATAAAATCCGCCCAAAAATGCCAGATATTATATTTTATTACAACCCGTTGCAATTACCTGTTACCTTGCACTTGCAAATAACTCCAGGCAGGTGAGACACATCATTTGCAAGGGTCACCGTTGCAACTGATTTCATAAAATTCTGTTTATATTTTTTTATTGTGGAAGCGATTACTATTTGCAAGGGGCACCGTTGCAATTGTTTTTAAGTTCATGTTTATATTTTTTTATTGTGAAAGCTCTTATTATTTGCAAGGGGAACCGTTGCAATTGTTTTCAAGTTTGAGTTTATATTATTTTATTGTGAAAGCCCTCATTATTTGCAAGGGACACTGTTGCATTTGTTTTGAATTGTCAATTTATATTATTCTATTGTCAAAGCCTTAACTATTTGCAAGGAGCACCGTTGCATTTGATTGAAAGTTTCAGCTTATATTATTTTATTTTGAAAGTCATAACTTTTTGCAAGGGGCACCGTTGTAATTGTTTTTAAGATTGAGTTTATCTTATTTAATTGTGGAAGCCCTAACTATTTGCAAGGGGCAACGTTGCAATTGTTTTGCATTTTCAGTTTATATTATTCTATTATAAAAGCACTAACTTGTTGCAACGGGAACCGTTGCAAATGTTTGTGAAGGCCTAGGTCAAACAAACACCTTTAATTTTTATCGCTTTTTTTCACAGTTATATGTCATTATATTACAAAATAATATGTTTGAAGGTGCAAAAAAGGCTTAGTGCTTCAGTGGTAGAGTAGTTAACATTTAACTCAGAGGACACCAGTTCGAACCTGCCCTTAAGGCCTTTTTTATATGATTGTTATTTTCAGCAAATGGAATTTATATTGGTAAGTATGTACAACAGTAACACCAGATTTGATAATTCAAACTAGTAACCTAATTAATTGGAGTAAATACAATCATGGATCCCTTAACAAAAATTTAACAAAATTTAGGAATGTTAAATTACAACAGTGCAGTGATCCCTTAATACAAATATTAAGCAAATGTGTTAACACAGAAGCATTAATTACAACAGTGCCCTTTGCCAGTCCTTTGATCTTTCCTTTGATTCCCTGCATTAATTAACACAAAAGCAAATGTAACAAGTTCCCAGGATCTGGACATAAAAAAACGAAATGGTGGAATGTGAAGGGGTGTCTGGCATTCAAGAGTTTAGGACTTAACAGATTATTTAGGGCGTCTTCTCCCCCATTTGCTTATGCTTTGCAATAAAGAAATAGTAACAGTCTCTTGAGAATATCCTTTAAAAAAATATTCAAAGGATGGAAAATCCAGATCTTAATCCTCCCGGTTCTCTTAATCATCGGCGTTCTCCTAATCCTTCAAATCCTAATGCTACGAATGCTATTACTGTTGTTCCATCCTCACCGCCACTGTTTGAACCTTTAATCCTCTACAATCGGCCAGTGAAGATGGAGCCTGGAGATGGTTCTGAATGGCGTGTCCCAGATCCTCCAGTGCATGAAATAGATTCTTCAGATGAAGAAGTTAATTGGTTTGAACAAAGCCCTCTCGGATACGCTTATGGCCCACCAGCGCTTGTGAGTTTGGGACTGAGGAGAAGCAAGAGGATTTGGAAAAATGTGGACAGGCACAACAATGGGCACCGGGTCAGATACTTCCCTATTAAGAAGAAGAGACGGCTGCGAAGGGATAAAGATGACTGATTTGGCTTGAAGTGTCTGTTTTTTTTACTAATATGACCCTAGGGATGGGATAACATGTTTGTTATTAGTAGCAAATGTCTTTGGTTTTTATTTCTGTCATCCTTTTTTAAGTACTTTTTTAAGAATGTTGTTATGTTATATGTTGTTTTAATTATGTAACCATCCCTTATTAATTGAGTAATTTATGTTTCTATATATTTTTTGGTTTTTGGTTTTCGGTTTTCATAACTGGCTCCCCTCTTATATGTTTTTTGTTCCCTATTGCAAGCATACTGTTATGACCAATACGACCTATGTTTGAATTGTTGCTTTAAAATTAGAAGGACTAATAGCTCTATAATCACAAATTGGAGAAAACTGAAAGAACTAATAGGAATTAAAAATAATAATAGGCATTTCCATACTCACAAGGACTAATAGGAATAATCTCAAATAAGAAGGACTAATTTGCATTACAAGGACAAATAGCAAGCCTACTGGTCAGACAACAGTACATAGGTGCAAGTGAAAAGTCGGAAAAAAAATATTGATAAAATGGTTAATTACCACAGTAACGGGTTTCCCTCCAAACTAGCTAGGTTCACGCATTTGGTGGCCTTAACACAAAAGAGGATTTGGTTGCCTTAACACAAAAGAGGTTGGCTGGAATTCTTCTTTCCAAATCTTGTAGTCTGCGATGTAAGGATCAAATACATGAGACTATAGAACGAAATAAAGATGTCATGTAGGGTTTAGGGCTTAACACAAAAATCAGTCACTAAGGGAGGGTAGCACAGATATCGTCCACTATGCACAGGTAGGGTTTAGGGCTTAACAAATAAAACATACACAGTGATACAAGGGAGGGTAGCACAGAACAACCACTATGCCCCTATTTTAGTTGGTTTTATGAACTATTTCTGCAAACATTATCAAAATCAGTCACTAACTTTGTATGACAGCAAAGATACATTATCAAAATCAGTCACTTCCTTATTTATCATTGGTGACAGCAAAGATACAGGTATAGGGAAGACCAAGATGTCAGCCTATGTCGGACCGTTATGGATGCCATTGCAGCCAAATGATACATTGAGGAGGTGAACAAAGCGAGAGCTAAATGCGAGAAGAAATTTCCAGGCAATGTAAAAGCATGGAAGACAATGGTTCCCCACTGGTGTCTGAACCCCCCAATTGGGTTGCTCTGTGTGATATATTTGACACTGAGGATTGGAAAGAACTAAGCAAACAAAACAAACTGAACCGCACCCGCACCCACCCTGGCACTGTGATCCCCCACTACGGTGGTTGTTCAAGCGCACACCAGCATCTTAACAAACTGGTAAGCTGAAATGCATTTGTGTTAAAAAAATATAACAGAGGTGTAATTTTGTCATTACTCAACTCGTGAATACTCATTGTTTACTGTTTTTGCATTTGGAGACAAAATTGAAAAAGGGAGGTGTGCCAACTATGAGGGAGCTCTTCGTCCATCTTCACAGTAGAAATGCAGAGGGGAAATCGCCGGTGTTGGAAAAATACAAGGCATCCCAGGTGGAGGCTACATCTGAAGCTAGTGAAAATGATGATGGCAATGTATCGCTGCAACCAACTACCGAGGAGATTGGTGCAGAAACTGAACCTTTCGACATCACCTCCTTGAAATTTACCACCAAGAAAGCAGAAAAAGTTATTGTAAGTTTTAACTTGTATCACCTAAACCCTAGGTAAATTTCTGTGTGAAGTACAATAACTATTTATAAAAACTTGAAATTAAATTGTAGCATGGAATTGATGCTGTGTGCAAGGCCTTTGTTGCAGGTCATGTTTTCAAACTATACTTCAAATGATCAATTATAATAACTTGAAAATAATATATGGTTTATTTCTCTACTGGCTACACACAACATAATTGTCATAGACTTTGTCGGTTTCTTACTTAAAATGTACAACTAAATGAACGAGTTTTCAGAAATTGTGCTTCACCAAAATTGTGAGTACCCAACACTTCAAACTCCCCAAATCCATTCATGACATAAATTTTGCATTCTAGACCCTGACATTTACCATATTTAATTCAGAGTATATAAAGCTTGTTTTGATAGACACTACACCAAAAAGATGCTACTACCTGTTTATAGCAGTAACAAATGAGAAACACACAACTGTACATCACTACTATTAATGATAACCCAATGCCCTTACAATTTTTAAACCCGTATTTAGCAATAATATATATTTTCTCGCCTGTTGTATATAATAGGCAGATGTTATGGACATGAGGGCTAACACTGTCAACGCTCATATGGATGAGGGCGACTTGTTTATGTCAGCGGTTGGCGGTCGCAACCATGGCCGAGTAAGAGGATTTGGATGCGTCCTAGACCCAAAGTTGCCAAAAACAATACGAGGCCGGGCAACCTACATCATCTGACATTTCTGGGGTTACAAATCTTGGAAACAAAAGGGTCTTCACTAATGATGTCCTAATCGGAATGTTAAACTAACGTGATATGCGACTAGCTGAGGAAAAACAAGAGAGGAAAATTGAAGGAGCAAGATGTACCATGCTCTTGAATAAATTATTCACCCTTCTTGGCCAGCAAAACCCAAATGTACTGGTAAATAAGAATAACTGGGTCTTCGATTTTATAACTCCACTCACTGCCATTACAAATTTTATTTATTTTGTCTTCTTCCAACATGACAGCTTGTCCTAAGAATGTTACAGTTTCGTTCATATGCTAATTAGGAAGACAAAAGAAAATATCAATTTAGTTTGTTTTTATTTTCTTTTAACTTTCTTGTTAAATATATATTTTTCATATGACCAATTTAATTTCACAACTTAAGAGGGGACTGTTTAACTGCAATAAAATTTAGTGTACTGTTGCACTATGATGGTTAGCTCTTATTGGTTTGTCACATGTGTAATTTAAAAAGTAATCACCCCTTGATCCTGTTAATTACTGATCTCATACCATTCTACATCCTAGTATTAACCTTTCCTCTTGCAATTTTTTTACATAAGAAACTCTTTACAGTTCTCATGCATTGCATGAGGGGGTAATGGGGAATATGCAAACACTGCAGGTCACATCTTTCAACTTTAGGACTTGATTATTATAATGTTATTCTATGATCAGATGTTGGGCTATCCAAATGCTAACAATGCCCTTGCATATGTAATTACTAGGGTCAGCTTCCTACCTCTCTACCTCAATCTCAGGAAGGAGGCTCACTGATGCAGATTCCACACTCTCAGATAAGGAGATTTACTAGTACTTGCATACTTACATACCTTGAAATTTTCAAGCAAGGAGATTTACTAGTGTAAAAAGGCCAAAATAAAAAAAATGGAATTTCACTGAATACAATGATTAGGCTGGAAAATCGATTTCATCGAGGGTGTATATGAAATGATTTATGTAGACTTCAATAAAATTCATTGGTATTGGATTAATTGAGGTTCATACATTTCATAGCAATTATACATGGTCGAAGCAATTTGCAATTTTGTCAGTGGGAATAAAGGATATTAGGAGTAAGAAAAAAGAATGGTATAATGGGAAAAACGGCAGATTTTAGTGCTTTTTAACTGTAGTAGTTAACTATTTTTTTAGATAAATAGAGAATAATAAAAAGAGTAAAGGGGTATATTACATATAATGAAAAGTACAAGGGTAAATAAAAAATTGAAGAAGTTTTAAAGGCTAAATTTTCAGATTAACCCTTGTTTCAATGCTTATACTGTACTGGCAGTACTAACTTGGTGCTATGCCAATGTATACATAAGGTCTTCCATCTTTGCAGGCATCAACAAATCGAGACGGGGGATTCCAAGCACTACTGCAGGCAAATTCTGGACCAGAGGTGGCCAACCTTTTGGGGGCCAAATCATCAATGGGTGAATGGTTCGGGCAAGGCAACTCGGACAACAACCCGCTTTAATTGTCTGGGGTATTGCCAACCTTTAACCGATAATGATAGATTTTTGGATTTTCAATAGGAACAAGGGTGGTGCTCATATTTTGGTATAGGTAAATGTTTCATATTATATATGGTTGTAATGTTATAACAGTTTTTATTTTGATACAATGCATGCTTTCTACATACTTCATTTTAGTACTGTCATTGCTATTTCTAGCTTTCCTATTCAATTTCAATGTGTTATGTTATGGTTTATTTATTTCAATGTTAAATGTATCAAATTACATAGTTGGTACCGGGTTGGTACTTGGTACAGGGTTGGTACTGGGATAATTTTATAAACATGGCTGCTGATATGTTGGCATTAATAGTAAGAGGAGGGATCAAGTTACACCTTTTTTTTTTGACACATTTTGACACCTATCATTTTCAAAGTCCAAATAGTCAATTCAAACTGTTCAACATGATTAATATACTAAAATGTGCTTGGAGATCAAATTTTACATTTTTTTTGAATTTTTTTACTATTTATTAAGATGGTTACAAAATCGTTGTTTTCGGACCATTGAAAAACAGCAATTTTGTAACCATCTTAATAAATAGTAAAAAAATTCATAAAAAATGTAAAATTTGATCTCCAAGCACATTTTAGTATATCAATCATGTTGAACGGTTTGGATCGACTATTTGGATTTTGAAATTGCAAAATTAAACTATAAAAAAAACAATGTCATGATGTGTCAAAAAAAATGGTGGAATTGGATCCCTCCTCTAATAGTAATTTCATATATTGTTCTGGATTATCAAAAGGAATATGATTAAATTATATTGTAATTGCAAAAAATTTGGGAGGACCCACAATAAACACCCTTGCAAAAAAGACAAGGGGCCCACTCAAGCTAACCTTGCTAATAACCTCTGGGACCCGCGCGGGCTAACCTTGCAAATAATCATGTGGGGTCCACTCACACTTACCTTGCTAATAACCCGGTGGGTCCCACGAGAGTCACGGTTGCTAATAATCCAAAGGGACCCACGCTGGATACCCTTGTTAATAATCAAGTGGGACCCACGTGGAATATCCTTGCAAATAATACGTGGGACCCACAAATTATATCCTTGGTAATACTCTGTGGGGCCTACAATACATATCCTTGCTTATACTAAGTTGGGCGCCAAAAATCAATGTATTAGCAAGCGTGCTATTTGCAAGCGCTCCGCTTGAGGATACCCTGGACAAGAATATTAACAAGAGTAAGCCCTTGCAACAAATCTGAATCTGAGTATTAGCAATGGGGCTTTAACCAACGATGGTTACTGCAACCACAGCGCTTGCTAATGGCCCTTTTCGGGCTTGTAGCAAGGGCATGCCGTTGCTACAATCGAAATCCTGCTGTTGCTAATATTGGAATTTCTAGTAGTGCTTACAGGAGTCAATTAACAAGAATGGCCTCTGTTTTACACATTATTAGCACCACGTCCTTTACACACTCACAGAATAAGATTTTCTGGAGATGAAAATAATCAGGGAGGTTTTCAGTTAGTTTATTATATAAAATTCTAAATTTTAGGGGAGAACAAGCAGCCAATCTCATGATGTGATGGTTTCTCTCAATCCCTCACAAAATATAAATCTTTATGTAGTTAGCATATAAACATAAGATCCTGACTAAAGATATTCTTAGTACCAAAGGTTGGACATGCTCCACACAATGTTAATTATGTACACAAATTTGCAAATCACTTATATATTACTTGCCCACTGACTTAAGCAAGTATGGTTTTGGATGGGAAATCTTTAGCAATTGGTCAACCATAGAGGATGTTTTAACATTTGCACTGTCCTTAACTAAATATGAAAAAATAGCTTTTTAATGACTTTTAGTGTCATATGTTAGACAAACTGAAAACATAGGAATGAACTATGTTTCCAAAATACTCACTCAAAATCTGGCAGAAATCTTATATTTCTCATTACTTCCCTTCTTCAATATTGACTTAAGCGGAGGCTCAAGACTAGTTGCCTTGGCTGCCTGGAGATGATCAGCTGATCCCTTATTAGCCAAGGGATCCCCCAAAAGGGCATGACACAAACTGAATATTGAGTCTGCAAATTTTGTGAATTCAGAAAATTGGATACCTAATTTTGATAAGGCTCAATTATATATACTTTCGGCTAGGGTTTCACCTCTAAAACTATGCCAAATTGTTTGTATTAAAGATTAATTTAGCATAGGATGAACCAAATAATCAAGTTATTACTTTTGTCTTGTTTAAATTGCAGAAATGGAGAAAATGGGGCAAAAATACAAGCTGGTGCGGGTCGCACAAAATAAATTTGAAGCCGAAAAGAATTCTGAATAAACAAGAGTTCTACAGCCTGTACAAGCATTTTGTACGGGTCACACAGACCCAAAAATCTCATTTCCTTCGGGGTCCTCTAGCCGCACAGTTGACCGCACAAAAATGCGTTGCTGACACACAGTTCGTATTTTGAGCATTATTTGGTCATATGAACTCCAATTTGAGTGAATCAAAGCTTGATGGAACCAGGACAATGAGATCTACATATTTAATGAAAGAAATAAATCCAAATTCAGAATGTAGAATTTTGTGCAGCTACACAAATGGGAGGACCAGCTGGGATTTTATTGCCATATTCACAAAATCTTCACCCGATTTACTTCCAGACCTTGTTGGCTTGCTCCCAAAGTCACAAAAATTGTTATATATTGGAGGGAAGAAGCAGGAGAAGGGGATCTTTGATTCCATATTTACTTTACCCTAATTTTTCTCATCTCTCTACTATTCTCACGCGATTCAAGAATATTGAATGAAGGATTGAAGGTTGCTCGAGCAGAACGAAGTGAAGACAAGGGCAACAAACGAGGAGATTGGTGTAGTCTATTATCTTTCTTATTTTTCTTAATTTTTATCATGTCTACTCTTGTTGATTTATTATTTGTGTGATTGCATGATTTGAGTTGCTTGTTAATTAGTATCTAGTTTAAGTCTAAACAACTTGAATTGATTTGGAGCATGAATTGATGGTACCAAATTATATATGTACATGAATAATCTTAGGATTTAGATTAGAAATGACCAAATCTAGTTCTTAGTCCGGAACAACAAGAAACAAAAGTTGAATTGAGGTGAATGACTTACTCGTGAAGCCTCATATTTAATTGGACCCCTAGGATCGACCAAATATCGTATGAAGAACTTAATCGTGAAATATTAGTATTTAGGGATAAATTAGGCTAACCTATGATTATGGTCTAGACCGCTAGGGTGAATGACTTAATCATGAAATCCGAATTATTTATGCGCGTAATTAATTCACGAAAGTGACCTTTAATGACACTTTAGGCTTAGAAACTCCATCAATGCAAACATGAATTTAGAAACCAAATATATGTCAAAAGCCCCTATACTTCTCTCTATTGAAATACAAAACTCATTTTATTTGTATGTTTAATTTGTTTTTGTTACAATTTATTCTCAATCGGGTATTGAATCCACTAAACCAAATTTACAACAACCCCCATTTACTTTTATTGCACCTTCTTATAATTAATTAATTTAGTAGAAAGTAATATTTCCTGTTATTTTTAGATCGATGTCTATTTTACTACAATGATAGATTGTATGTTTGCAAGTGGATAGGTTGTATGTTTGCAACTGATCTTTTATTGCATGTGTACTTAGATTTATAAATTTAAAAATAAAAAAAGTGTATCAAATTGATCTTAGAATCTAATACCTAAAATACACAACAAACTTTAGTGACCGGTTTAGTTTTAGTTCCTTGCAATTCAGTAAGAAGATCCAAGGTTTTGATTTAGATATGGGGCCTTGTCCTTTTTACCAAAAAAAAAAAATCTCCTTAATTATCGGTAAATCGCAAAATGGCAATCTCTGACTATAAAATTTCTCTTGGAGGTTTGTTCAATGATCGAACCGTGCCTTCTATATATCAACCTGCAATGACATTTTGTTTTATTTTAAGGGCATCTTCTGTAGCAGGGAATTTTCCAAACTTTTTTCTTTGAACATTTTTAGGGTTTATATAGCAAGCGGACTATTAAAACACCTGCTATGGTATTTTTAAGTTAGATGAACTGTAGCGGAATGGCTTTTAAAAAATCAGGAAGTCAACTCTTCATGAGCAATTAAAAATTATAATTCGAGACTTCTGAACCTTTACAACTCAAAATATAAAATCGTAAAGATTAGAATTAACAATTATAAAAGTCCCATAGGGTTGATCAAGTATGTCTATGACTGCTCAACCGCCTCTTTTTTTTTTTTTTTCTATGCTTTTGTTCGAAGTAGTATAAATGTGGGCCTATTAGTGTAAAATCTGGTTTTTATTTGTAGTTTAAATTGCACAGTTGAGGTTTTTGAAGCCTCAGTTAAACTATTTTTTCTTGGAGTGCAATAATTTGTGTTCCCATTGATTTCGGATCTGGACTTGATAGATCCGAACCGGTACCAGGGGTGTTCATTGCTTTAATTTATTTGATTTTCAACCAAACCAAATTTTTTTTGAATTAGATGATTCGGTTATTAGTTTATTTAAATTGGTTTGGTTGAATTTGTGAATTGATTCTGTTTTATATTTGATTCGTTTTAGATTTTTTTTTAAATCGCAATAACTAAACCGACCAAATTATATATAGTTCAAATTTATGTTTTAGTGTGATCGATAATTTAGATTTTTATATCATAATAATTCATACAACCTTCCATGCCACAAGGATATAGTTTCGTTAACAGCATTTTTCCAATATCATAAAAATTCATTTCTTAATTTATCAATCTTCATTCTAATATAAAAGAATACCAGAATAACAGAAATGACTGAATTTAAAAAAGGTAATGTGAAGAGACAATATTTACTTTTCAACTTTACAACCTTTTTTTATTTTATCAATTAAAGTATTCCACTCAATAAAGTTTATATTTATATCACGCAAAGAACTCCTAAATAGGATAAGTTGAGAAACTTTATAGCCAAGAATACATACCATATATTGTACATCAAACTCAGTTATATTAAAAAAGTAACCATTTCACTTTAAAATAGTCCTCAAACTCGATTAAAAGCTATTGAGAACATCAATCATTTTTGCATTAGTATTAATGAAGAAATATTATCAATCCTAGAAAAAATTTCTGACCCAGATTCTGCATGTGTTTTTTGTAGGATTTTATTTAAAACATCACTCGTCAAATCAAATAGAAATTAAGGGGAAGATATAGTTTGCAGTGTTGTTGAATATCTAACAATATTCTATACGGAGCATCAAGCTGATGAGTGAATATAGTAAAAGATAATGCAATCAAGAATCAAAACTCGCTCTTAGCAACGATTAAGTGATGAAAAGTAAACCAGGATTTATTGCAAGAAACTAAATGATAAAAGATGAAAAAAAGAAAAGAAAGCATGGTGAGATTTTAACTCCCAACATTACTGCTGTTATTATTTAACTTCGATAACCCTGTTATTAAAATGAGATTAATACTAGCTATTATAATAAACTAAAATTTTGAAATCGTTGGAAAATAGGGCTGATACTTATTCATTGTCTGGTTCTCAGATCATAGTTTTTTTTTTTTTTCTAAATGTGGCGACAATACCAAATGTAAATACACAAATGTACATTCAACGATAAAAAGATAAAACAATTCAATATGAGATTAATTGTTGAACTTAAAATAATAGGAGAGGTAATGACAAAGATTGACAAGAGGCAAAGTTAACATTTTCAGGGCGTTGATATGATATTGTTGGCATTCTAATAATAAAAGAAAAGAGTTTATACGTTTTGTTCTCATTCAAATGTATGCGTTCATGTAATTTCGTAATTTTGTTTGCTTGATCGCACTAAACCTTAATTTTAGTTGGAAAATATATTCCCTTTCTTAGAGATCTAGTTAATGTGCAGATATTAAAATTGATATGCTGCTGCTATATTAATATGGAACATCACAAGTACGTGGGCCTTCATAAAGCCCAAAAATCGACATTTTGAGGGCTGGACTGGATTTTTTTATTTTTTCGGCAACAAATGGCTGGATTGGATCGAAGGCGTCTTTAATAAGCCAATTTGGCCCACGTAGATGTAGTTCGACGAGAGCTGACGTAGTGCGGTCGTGCGGAGTTGCGTTCCGCCGATCTTATTTTATTATTTATATTTTGCTTTATCATATCATCTACATGCTATACGTGAATACGTGAATACGTGACACGTTATAACTGATTTCCTTCTCTATGTCTATGTAAGCCTATACACAATATATATTAATTAATTATTAAACTTTTTAAACTCTTTGCACTTGTACCATAAAGTTGACGTCAAATCATGAATATTACAAAACAAACAGAGAGAGAGAAGTTTTCAACGTGGCATAGGCAGCCATCGTTCCCTCCCACTTCAACATGGCATAAGCCGTCACCATTTAAACCGAATTTTTTCAGTTCGGTTCAAAATTAAATAAATCGATTCTATTAATTATAATCATGTAAGATTAAATATTTCACCTTCTACACTCTTCAACCAAATCCGATTTGAGAGAAATTTTTTTTTTTTCTTTCCATTCCCTCCCTCTACATCCAAACAATGAAACAAGGTGTAAGATGTAGCTTTCTTTTTTTAATTAAAACGACAAATTTATCTATTCACAATTCACTCAACAAATCTACACTCCTTGTTAATAATATTACCCTGCTTAAGCTTTCATCTAGCGAGAGGAAACAGCTTGAAAAAACCATGGTAAAAAACCCACAAAAGTTAGGAGGAATATTATTATTGGGCTATCTCAAACATGGCATGCTTATGTTCTATAATATATTTGGTCCCAGCTGGATAAAACTGCCTGATATATAAAATAGTTGATCAGAGTCAGCATGGATCATGGTACAATACGGTTCATCAGATCCGTCCCACAAAAGTAGCAGTGCAGGAGGAAACTTCATTTCAGAACAACAACACAAATCAATGCTAGCTGGAAAACTTACAAATATGTTTACCAACATAAGATCATGTACTAAAATTTATTATACTTCAAACCCTTATTATATTAAATATTCATACCATATTTACCTGTCACCACAAACTCTCAGTTTTGACATGACATTCGTGATACATATACATCATACACGGACATCATTTTTTTTACTTAACATACTTGTTGAACCAATTTAGCAAGTCTTTGTGGGCTTCTTCAGCCTTTTCTACGGCCCCTTTGTCAGTGACCTCATATCGTACAGTCCATCCGTGTTGAACTCCCGCAAATATCTTCACATAGCTTGGCACCTGTTTGCAAAGATATAAGAAAAATATAGTAATTCAATCGAGCTTCAAAATTGTATGCTCACTTCATTTTTATTGGCAATGATCAGTTTAGAAGAATCCATGGGTCCAGTTATGTCAGATAGGTCAGATAAGATTATTATGGTACTTTATAAAAGGGTCAGACCCGATTCCACCAGTCACGGATCAACAAAACCATAGCTATATAAAAACATACGCAAGTCATCTGTCAAGCCAACTGCATCCATTATAGTACAAAAGTATATTAAATATATGCATATTAGATCTTAGACAAACAAAATGGAGTGGAACTGATGTTAAGCGCATTGGCTTTCCTAGTGCTTCCCTAAACCCCATTAAGACATTGTAAAAAACAATAGTACTTCAGTAAACAGGTAGAGTTGGGATAATGACCCAACCTGTAATAGGTCAGAAAATTTTGGACCTGTACACAAACCTTTCACCCACGAGTCAATCTCAAACTGGTAGGATCCAATACACTGGGCTGACTGAATGGGTTGGATCATTAATTGTAACCACGCTGGTTTAGTTTGAGTTCTAACGGGTAGGGGTCAATTTAGAAATTAAAATCACCTCAGCTTTGGTAGAGAGAATCTCCTCAAACTGCTTAGCCACTTCTGGAGGGGTAGTCCTGTCAATCTCAGCTCCAAGTACTGATATGGGGACCTTGACCTCTGAAATTCATTTTGTACATTCAATTAGTCAGAGAGATAAATATAATAAGAAATAAGAATAGAAATCATGCCACCTGGTGCAACAGAAATAAGAATAGTATTCTCTGCCTAAGTAAAAGAAGCAGACACATGATTGGCAACTGAAAGGCGTTAACTTGGTACAGCCTGGTATATATTACTGTCCCAATACCGGCAAAGTACCTGCCGATGGCAGCATAATACCACAATTATTGAATAAACTGAAACAAAATCTGTACCTTTAATGTCATCAACAGTGACGAAAGAGGGATGAAGCAGTACTGCGGCTTTGATGTCATCATCTGACTTTGCCAATTCCACAACAACCTTGGCTGACAAGTGACAACACAAGATGAGTTCCATAAATTAGGTTAACATTTTTGACAAAAATGTCCATATGTTATAATGCACAAGAGAAGATGTATGCTCTGCAATGTAAACTGTTTATAGCTTGATAAAAGTCAATGCTATTATCTGACCTACAACAGCAAAACAAGCTGAGAAAAACAAAAGATTGATATGTGCCAAACTGACAATATATACTCTACTGTTTAAGGGATTAATGCCATGCCCAAAATTCACTAAATGAAGTAAACTATACAGACAAAAACATAACACAAGATAAACGGATAACCAGTACCTCCCCAGCAAAAACCTGCAGCTCCAATGGCAGATACACCTTTTTCCTTTAGGGCTTGGATCACAAGCTTTGCATCCTCAAATCCTTTTGCCTAAATCCACAAGTTTATAAATTAACAAAGCAACACTAAAAACTGCCATCCCACCTAAAAAAGCCTTGGGATCTCTAGAAGTTTCATAATAGCCACTTTATATGATAACACACTTTCAAAAGGAATTTGCTAGGAAATTGATGGTTTCGTACTGTTCCAGAGCAACAATTTTAATTCAAATCAGCACATACAAGACTGTAGGTAAGTGACAAACTGCCATAATGACGCTACTATGTTCTTCATTCATACGCGATTAAGCTCAGGTTGAAATTAAAACTTTCATTTAATTTAAAGAAAGCAAGATGTGAAAGGGAAAAGATGAAAGTGCAACACATAAACCAGTAAAGGCCAGTACATACTGGTCCATGCTTTTGAATCCATGTGGGAAACTGACTGAAGTCATTAGGTGGCATGGGGTCTCCATAGAAAAAATCCGGGACCACCACATAAAATCCAGACTCTGCCAGTTTATCAGCCAAAGCCCTATCAGGTAAAATCATAATTTTCTATGATTAGTCAAAAGAATCCCAATCAATTTAGAACTTACATCACAACATTCATTAGGGAAAAATTATAGAGAAGAATTAAGAAAAAAGGGAATAGGCACTAACCTCAGGTTTGGTGCATCAAATCCTGGAAAGGAAAAGAACCATCTTCGAGTTAGTCATATAACACGACACATAAAAATTTCATGTTAATATGTTACAGCATGTACAAACCAAGCAAAATAGAAGATACTTCTGAATGTTATGGTGTCTAGTTCTTTCTACTTTTCTTGAACTAGTAATTCGTGGAGAGAGAAATAAGGAGAGGGGATGTTCAGGAATATTCTAAAGCAATGAGAAAGCATACTGACAACTAACCATATTTACAAGGATGTATGTTTTCCCATTATTTTGTTCCCTGTGAATTTGCACAACTAGTTTCATGTAGGCACTAAGCAGGGTTGTCAAGTCTATTATTCTATGAAGACTTTATCTAACAAAAAGCTCTGAAAAGGTATAATCAGTATAGAACTTTATCAGGCCATCTTTACTATGTTGAGTTTCTTTTATTTTTTTGAAGGACTAATGCTGTCCAGTTTGGTTCGATCGCATTCCAACTATGATTCAGTTAGGTTCATTTAACAGGCTACTGGAGTTTTCGATTTATTACAACAAGTTGCTCATGTTTGGATCATGTCACTGTCAAACCTGCTTTTAGGTTAGACAGGTTGTCAGTTGATTCAGGTTTATATTCCAATATGTTTTGCTGTAAGAAGCTCAGGTCAGATTTGGTTTACAGCTAAGATGGTTAGGGTCACATTAAACCACTCTTTTCTAATGATGGCATATGAAAGTAGTCTCTATTAAAGAAGGCAGTCTAACTAAACAAATCTTTATTTATTATATTTTCTAAGGGAAAAATTGTTAAGAGCATATACCAGAACTTTATTTGATGTTTACTATACACCACAACTTAGCTTTCAGAAGCTTTTGGCTGGTGTAAATTCAATCAATTTCTACAACCATACACTTGTAACTGATTGGACCACATATAATTTTGGTAGAAGATTGTGGAAGGAAACTTCACCTTCCACAGAGAATTTTTCCAAAAGCATATACCAGAACTTTATTTGATGTGTAAGAAAACTACAGCTGAACATCAAAATAGAGTATTTTTCCAACTAAACTGTAGGAGTTATTTTTTCTTTATGGAATAGTTTCCAAACTACGGTTCTTGTTATTGTTGCTATTACTGCAACCACTACTTCATTTAACTATTTATTATCACTATTACTATTATCATTAATTAACATTGTTATTGTCATTATTTATGAAGCATGTGCATTTCAGGAAAGAAAAAAAAAAAAACTGTCTAACTTGGAGGAGCTTAGGAGCAAATAATTATCATAAAAATAAGAAAAAAGAAAGAAGAATCTATCGGGTGGGGCTCCAAGCACGTGCTAGACATTGGAGTCTGGCACTGGAATGAACCGTCCGAACTTGATCCTACGGTTTTGGTATCCGATTCCCATGGACGATCCAAATTAAATAGGCCTTCTATGAATATAAAAGGGAAGACATCAGCGCTGTGCATCCGAACCGTTCATTTTAGATTTGGATGGACCGCATATGAATAGCAGGTTACGCGTAAATAACAGCAGATACAAAGCCGCCATGGCATTTCAAGCACAAAGCAAAAGGAACATAGAAGTAAGACAGGCGTCAAAGACGAAACTATAACTTAATCAGTCTCAGGACTCAGGAGAAACTGATAAAGCAATAAATAAAATTCTCAAGGACTTGCTAGAAAAAACTCAAGAGGAATTGGGAAGTACCGAAGACGTCGGAGACGAGCAGGACGGCGCGCTTCGAGAAGTCCAAGGCGCCGGAGATGTATGTTTTGAGTCCCCCGAAGTTGTCCACAACCGTGCCCTTCCCGTAGACCGGGTCCAGAGTCGGCGGGTTGGCACAGCACTGTAAGGTTGCCATTTGGGATTTATCCAAGTGATTTACTGGTGATTTTTATAATCCGAGCTTGGATTTGGGGCTTGCGGGGTATGGACGAGGTTATAAACCCAAAGTGAATATTCTGGGTTTATGTAGACCTGGAATCATAATGCTTCTTTCGACAATGGTGACAATTCTAATGGTCCCCGTTACGAGTGTGATCTGACCGTTCCTAATGGTGACAATTCTAATGGTCCCCGTTCCTTTCGGTGATTTGAATTCCTTATAGCTTAAAAAGTTCAAATCACCGTTACGAGCGTCACTGATTACGATCTATCGGAGAAAAAGTACAAACCACCGAGATATAATGCACGGTGGATCTTTAACATTTGTGTCAAACAGATCTGACCGTTCAAATCTAAACTCAAAATTTGAGTTACTTTTGGTGATATGAATTCCTCATTAACCTGAAAAGTACAAACCGCCGCTACGAGGTGCGAATTCCGCCGATTTTTTTATTAATCGAAATAAAATTAAATAAATATCGACAAAGAGCACAGGATTCGGGTTATTACGAAAAGTAATAAGGACGCTGAATTATTTAACGTCCGTGTGGACGATATATTTTACCGCGTCCATGATAATTACGATCATTATACTTGCGATCATTAGCAATTAAAACAAACGAAACATGGACGGTTTAAAAACAAACGTCCTTGAGGGACTGTCACAAAATTAACGTCCGTGCTTCACGTGCGAGGGACTGTGAATAAATTACCGTCCGTTAGCCGCACTATAAATTCACGGGCCGTGACGGACAAAAAAAAAAATCACGCGCAGGGACGCTGGAGAAATTAACGTCCCTGTCCTTGTCCCTTATATTCACACCGCAGCGCATAGAGGAAAAAAAAAGAGAGAGAGACAGGGGACGTGCGGAAGGAAAAAGAGAGAGAGAGAGAGGGACGCGAGGAAGAAAAGAGAAAGAGAGGGACGCGACGCCACAGCGCAAAGCAAAGTGCACGGACGGCGTGGATTATCACGTTCAACGTCCGCAAATCATTTCGGCTACACCGACGTCGTCTTCTACTTTCTACTGCAAATTTAGGTATTTATTTTTAAACTGAAATAAATTAGTGTAAAAATCAATTAATTGATAATAATTTTAGGTTTAATTTTATTAATTTGATAATTGTGTTTTAGTAAAATTGATAAATTTGTAGTTAGAATTTAGAAAAATTGATTAGGTTTAATATGGTATAATTAATTTTATTTTAGTTAATTAAGTAGTGTTTAGGGTTTAGAAAATTAGTGTTTATATCTAAATTTATTAATTTGATAGTTGTGTTTTAGAAAATTGATAAATTAGGTTAAGGGTTTAATAATTGATTTTTTTAGGCTTATCTGATATGGTATAATTAATTTTGTTTGATCGAGTAATCATAGCGTTATTTTGATTATTCTAAATCAACATTCTTAGTTCAATTATGTCGAATTGGTAATGTAAGTAATTTAGTTAAGTAATTTATTAATTTAGGATTTAATATGAAATTGAATTGAATATGTTTTATTTTATTAGTTTGTAAGAATTAGTAATTGTTTCATTTAGTAATTTATTTAATCATGTGAGTGTTCTGTAAATTTAGATTGTTAGTAATTTTAGAGTTATATGTAATTATTTCAAAATGTTATTCAGGCAGAATGTCAAGCAGTTGTAGTCCGTGTGGCCCTACAGATGCTGCAGTTGCGAATAATGAGGATTTTTTGGATCCGTTGTTGTCAACAAATAATTTTAGCGATTTATTATGGATGCCACACGACTAACATAAGGTCTCACGGATAAATGATGATGTAAGTTACGGAATCGATCATATAATATATATTTTTATAAAATGATATAAGTGTTTAAATTAGAGTATTTTATTTCAATCACTTTGTATAACATTGACAGGATTACAGAGATAAAGGGGTGAATGTTCAACACCTTTGGGCTGGGATTGCGTACCACGACCTTTGCGAACCATTCTTGCTAAGACTCGGATTGTATCAGGTGTCTCAAATGGATAACATAAATATCGACTCTTCACTTATCGCTAGTCTCGTGGAGCGATGGAGACCAGAGACTCACAGCTTTCATCTTCCCGTAGGAGAGATGACGATTACTCTTCAGGATGTTTCTTGTCTCTGGGCACTGCCGATCACGGGGTCACCGGTAACGGGCCATTCTGACAGTAATTGGCCTAACTTAGTAGATGAACTTCTCGGAGCTGGGACTGCAAGTGCGGTGCTTAAAAAAAAGAAAAGATCTGAGCCGAATGACCCTCAAGTGGTTCGTAGTATTTCTGGGTATGCCATAAATTTGAAAGCATTGCGTGAGCGGTTTGCTGTGATGCCAATCACACAGCCGGGTGGGCCTACAGATGAGCAGGTATGCCAGTACACCAAGGCTTATATACTCGACTTGTTCGGGAGTATGTTCTATACTGATTTGTCGGGAGATTCGGTTCCAGCAATGTACTTACAATTTTTACAAAATCTTGATTCACCGAATCAATACAACTGGGGTGGGGCTGTTCTGGCGTATCTCTATAGATGTCTTTGTGTTGCAGCACAGCGTAGATCAAAGACTATGGGGGGGGCGACTGTGCTTCTACAACATTGGTGTTGGTCTCGTTTACCGATCGGCCGTCCTCGTGCCTTGAATGGTTGGACTCCAAAGTGGCGTGACCCGGATGCAGAGCGTGGTCCTGCATTCGGAGAAAAATGGTGTTATAAGCATGATTACCATGTAGGTCACAATCGGAGTGATGTTAGTTATTTTCGCAACGAAATACAAAAGCTAGAGGATTACATGGTAATTTGGGAACCTTACAGAAGGATATTAGCTGAGAACCCGAATGTGTTACCGTTGCAAGTTTATGAAGATAGCGGCGTATGGCTAGCCCGTGTGCCACTTATACACTTCTGGATAATTGAGCATCATTATCCAGATCGTGTGATGAGGCAGTTTGGATTTTCACGAGTCATTCCACCACCACTCCCCTCGCGGAGGATGAGGTACGCCGATTACATAAATTTATCCACAGTGCCATGTCGGGACGAGGAAGTTGGTATGCGGTGCACCAAAATTATGTTGATCAGGCATCTAATCCAGCGGACTACTTGGTTGCTCCGACCGGTTATTGGAGCGATATTGAGATATTGCCATATCGACGTTGGTTTCAGGATCACTGCATGTTCAATATATTTCTGGGAAAACGGTGCATAGAGGGTCTTCATAATCCCATACCAGCATACAGAGATGAGATTGGAGAAGTAGGGTACATCCCTAGCGTCCCGAAATCCACACGTGATGTAAGTTTTATTTTATTAAAAATTTGCAATCTATTGATATTATTATTTCATTTAGGTGATCACATATTTTTTTTATTTTGTAGGCATTACGAGGGATGAAGATAGTCGGGGCGGCTATGCAACTGGCCAAATCGAGGACTTACAAAAAAATAGGAAATTTTTTTCTCAAAGCAAGCTGTGGCCTTCTTAGAGACAACGATATGGACGCCAAATTAGAAAGCATGTTTACGGCGGCTAATCTTCCGAGCAACATCGATGACATCTCAGATGGTGACGTTCCGGATGATCGAGAACCCATCCCTATGTTTCCTCAAGATGAAAATCCCAACTATCACGAGAGATGGTTTCAAACAAATGAAGGTTTTAATGAATGTATCAGAGGATTCGCATCCGGACCTAGTCAAGTTAATCTGGTAAGTATAATAAAATTAAAATACTTCAACTTGTTGTACATCATATTTATCAAGATGGTGAAATATTTATTGTAGGGAGCGGAGAATCAAGGCACAGCCACGCAGGGCGAGACGGGACCTAGTCAGGTCTATCAGGTAACTCCTTCAGCTTGTTGTAAAAAATTGAAATAATTATCGAGTTCGTTTATTACAATACTGAAGTGTTAGAGATGTTGGGAAACACAGGATCAATCCTCTGAATTCTTAGCAGCACTTCTTGGCAACGACCCATCGCTGCTATCCGCGCAAGACAACGCAGGACCTAGTCAAGTTTATCAGGTAACCACTTTCACATTTATAAGAAATTTCAAATAAGTTCTTATTATATTGATTACAATACTAAAATATGCATTGCAGGGATCAAATGATTTGGTCAATTGGGATGATACATTCCGTACACCAACGATGGCAGCGTTTGAGAGCCAAACTTACCATGAGGTACCTACCCAGGAGGCACAATACATGAGCCACACAGGCCCTAGTCAGGTCTATCAGGTGAGAATTTAAAAACTACAATTTTTAAGATATATTGCATCGTCGATTATGCTTACTAAATATGACAATGGTTGTTGTAGGGTATCGATGAGCATATCAGGTTGCCTTCACCAATTGTTATTGGTACACAGGACGACGTAGCACCCAGTCTGGTCATGACGCCACGTACACAAGAAGTGGAGAACTTTTTTGGCCCATCGTACAACAATGTCTACGTTAGGCGTAAGAAAGCGGACAATGAAGAAGCAAGAGAGCGCAGATACCCAGCAAGAGAGCGCAGGCGACCGGACAAGTTCACTTTTACTTAGGTGTTTATGTGTTTAGTTTATGTGTTTCTGATCAGAACTATGTATTTGTTTGATTTGGACTTGTTATTTAGTTTATGTGTTTATGTATTTGTTTTGTTAAGAATTTGTGTGTGTGTCTACGTATCTATGTTTCGGCCAACTTAAATTTCCAAAGAAAAATAAACATACTATCCAACTGAAAAAAAAAAATAAACATAGTAGATAAAAAAAAAAATAAACATGCATATAGAATCTGACATTCACAAAACTAGAATTGAAAAAAAATAAACATGCATATAGGAATACATCAGTCTGATATCACAGTCTCCGACTGTAACTAGAAGAAGGTTCTGAAAAAAAAAAGATAACATCGTAGAACGTTAGACGTAGAATAAAAACAATTAAAAAATTAAAAAATTAAAAAATAAGAACAATTAAAAAATTTATGAAAATTTAGAAGATCAACAAACCTGCTGCATGCATGTCAGACGTAGAATGTCTCGCTCTACTACTAGAAGAAATCTCTAAATAAATAACAAAACAAAGCAAATTGATATAATTCGGCTAAGTGCCAGATATATTGTAAAATATAAATATTTGCAAATAAAATGAAAAAATAGATAACCTGCTGCACGTCTGTCGGATGTGGAACGTCTAGCCTGGTGTCCCACCCTTCTTTGTTGCATTTCGTCCATCGTCATGACTATACAGTTGTGCTTTCTCCTACCCTTTCTTGATTTTATTCTTGTCTGGGATAATTTTTGGACCATCAATGAGCGGTCATTCACATTGGTTGCCAAACAAGTGGAATTCACCACTCCAAATTTCGGCTAGTTTTTGAGTGGAATACAACTGATTGACGAATCTATTGTGGTCATAATGCCGTTCCCGACACACGGCAAGTACATGAGCGCACGGAATACCTGTAAGCTGAGGTTTAAGACATGCACATTGTGCCGAGTTTTCGTTACTTATGACAACCTTATAACTGAAGGTTTCTATTTTATAACTTGCATTTCCGTCTGGCTGCATGTATACGACTCTCTCATCATGAACCTTTACCTTGTGTTCACCGTGTAGCCCGAGTGGCGTGGACTGCATTGGTTTCTATTTTATAACAATCTGTGAACGCACTGGTTGCCTTCCTCGTACCAACCACCATATGGATCTTTGAATACTTTTTTTATCCCCATGTACCGGTCAGAAACGACGCATATGAACCTATTGCCGATTACCTCAGTACGTAACCACCTCATGAACCATCCCCATATGGGAAAACTCTCTTCCTCGACTAATGCATAAGCGATGGGAAGCAACTGGTTCTCAGCATCGTAACCGCACGCCATCAACAATCTTCCTTGATACCTGCCAGATAGGAAACATGCATCAATACTAATGGCTGGCCTGAGATGAGGCACTGCAGCAATGCACGGACCGTAAGCCCACACGGCTGCCTTAAACAATCTTTTTGTTGGATCATCCGTGGGTACGTGTGCAACTCCATATTTTATCCCGGGATTTGTTCTTTTAATTGCTTCCAAAATTGGGGTGAGAAGGTTGTAAGAGGCTTCCCAACTACCAAATATTTGGGCAAGTGCCAGCTCTCGGCCACGCCACAACTTGTTATATTTTGGAATAATTCCCTTGTATGCTTGACGGACTAGTCCTTTAATGGTTTTAATGTTAAAGGTAACATCTTCTCTAATATCTTCTTTTATAACCCTGGTGACCAAGGCTGCAGTCATTTGTGCATGATCAGTACGATCAGCTAAGGCAAAGCACGTATGTGGCTCTCTAACTGTTCTAATTTCCCACTTGGATGAAAATAACCCAGACTTGGCATACAAACGCCACTCACATCTTTTGTCTTTGCAGTCGAATACCAAGGTTGTCCTACTGCTCTGCGTGGTTGTTAGTTGAATATTCTTGCCAATATGGTAATCAGCTACTGCAAATTTTAGAGCATCTTTTGAAGAGTACTCTTTATCTACACCAAGTGGATCATGAACATGTTGGGCCATACTGAAGAAGTCGACATCTGCCTCTCGGAATCCTGAGATGTCATTGAAGCTTGCCACGGGGTGCCTCATACCATCGTCGGATATGGGATAAGATTCGGTCTGGACAGGTGGTGTATTCTGCGGGATATCCCCTTCGGAATCATCTTCATAATTCCAATCTTCGTTGTTTTCACAGGAGTCAGCATCATCTTCGTCATCACTTTGTGGCGCATCATCAATATTATCACTAGGATCGCGTACCTCCGGTGGATCAACCCAGGGATTGGACTCATTATTGCGTTCAGGATAAGAACCACCGACCTCCGACGGATCAGTCCATGGACTGTACTGATTATTGTATTCTGTCTGAACAGTTTCTGACAAATCGTTCACATTGGGATAAGGACCGGATAAATGTCTCGTCTCGGTATTTGTTGTGTTTCATGGGGTTGGAAGTGACTGGGACCCGCATAGTTATCACTATATTGGGTCTGCCGAGGTTCTGGTTGTGTCAGATGGAGATAAAGGTCTCGTCTCGGTGTTTGTTGTGTCTGATAGGGTTCGAGGTGGCTGGGACCCGCATAGTTAGCACCATATTGGGTTTGTCGAGGTCCTCATTGTGTCTCCGGTACCAATTCAATGTATAAATCGACAAAAGAATACTGAGTCTGAGCAAGCATACTTTGGTTATAAATACCTCTCCAAGTCTGATCGCACACAATTTCTATGCTCTCATAATAACGGTTGGTTGTTGTACCAACATTAACCCGTGCATGTGCTTTCAAGCTATACTCACTTTCGGAATATCCAAGTTGTCGATAAATTTCACCTTTCACATCATGCCAAGATTGTTCACCATTTACGCTCAATGCAAATTGAGAGCTAGTACTATACCGTACTCCACTTCTACCGTATTGTATTTCACCGCCAAAATGAATCCTCAATATTAACATGATTAATTTTTTTTAATCAGTAGCCTACAAAATAATGAATACATCACGTATAATTTATTGTTCCAAAAAAATGAATTGATTAATATATACAAATATTTACTTATTTTAGATTTTCGAAGGAGTAACTCTCTCTCTCTGTTAATTTGTTTTCAGAATATTAGAATTCTTACAAAATAAAAAACCTACAGAATATAGATTATGTCAAATAATAAATATAAGAAATCTTAACAAGTAGATAATTTTTATAACATATATAATTATTACAATCTTTATCAAATAAATTAATAGAAGCAAATATTTAATCTACTGACTAATTACAAATTAAATATAAATTAAATTATGATACCTTAGTTTCAGAATTTTATAATTTTTTTTCCTAAAGGATGCGCCTTGGTCTCCTCTGGATGCTTGGAAAAATTCAGCTCTCTCGATGAGCAATAATTCTGGTCTCTGTCTGCAATAATTCTGTGTTTGATCCCCGATTTAGCAATCGTAGTTTCCGCCAGCTTCCTTTGGTTCGTAACATTAGTAGTTACTCACTGGCCGAAGAAGCTGGAAAAGATTTAGTAGGCCGAAGAAACTGGAAAAGATTTAGTAAAGTCAGCCTGCGCCCCTTTCTCTCATACATGAGCAGTAGGAAAAAAGCATCAGGTAAATGCTCAGAGGTATCAACTATTTGCCATTAAGAAGCTCTATCCACCACGGCAAAGCAATTGATCTATATTCTCATATTACAGTACAGAAGTGAGTAATAAGAGTTAGGGGGGGGGTTGATGTGGGTATTAAAAGGGGGTTCTGCTTGCAGTGCATGATTAAAGTGGGTGAAGTATTTAGTGAACCTATCATAGAACGAGATTCATAAGTATTCAGGGGACAGGGATGCTGAATAATTGGACGTCCAACACGAACGCGTAACAAATTAACGTCCCTGTGGGACGCAGAAGAAATCAACGTCCATGGTGTATTTTTTTTTTTTTCCTCGAGCTTAACTCGAGCGTTTGGATTAAGCGGCGCCTCATTTGGATTAACAGGGACGTTCTTTTTTTTAGCGTCCGCATGGACGTTCAATTCTGGACGTCCTTATTACTTTTCATAATAACCCGAATCCTGTGCTCTTTCTCGATATTTATTTAATTTTATTTTGATTAATAAAAAAATCGGCGAATTCCGCTAGGGTGCGTATCCTCTGAGATATCTCAATTTTTGCGTGACCGACGTGTCCGTGCTTATTCGGGAGACGTGGGGGGCAGTAACATTCGAGCTTTGAGATTCGTGCAGAACGTATTTGAACAATTGAGATATTCCAAAAGGTCACGCAAAGTTAGAGATATCTGAGAGGATGCGAATTCCGCTACGACTTACGAGCGTCATTGATTACGATCTATCGGAGAAAAAGTCGGATCATGTCACTATTATAAATCTGATTTATACAAGTATTGAACAGTATGTAACATTAAAAGTTTTGAGGGTCATTTAAAAAAAAAGTTATTGGAGGTGGTCCGAATTATCACTTATCACTTATTATTGGGGGCACAGCTTTTATATTACAGGATTGTTGTGCAGAATCTGCAGATCCGTGTTGTGGATTCTCTTGCGACGGTCAAATGACGCAACGCATAAATGAAAAGTTGAAAACAAATTTGCGGCGATTAAATTTCAATTAACACTTCCCAAGTTCATCTATCTGCAATGGTGCATATTGAAGGCAAAATCCGATCGAAAGCCTAAATCAATAGAGTTTTACTTTAAAAATTAGTGCACCATTTTTTCTTTAAATATTACTGAGAATTTTGTGCATCATTCACTCTTTATACAACTATTATTCTTTAATGTACTTGATTCGTCCCTTTTGAGTAAAAAGGAAAAGATAAATCATATGCTTGACGAAATCTAAATGATATTTTTTGAACGAGAGAAATCATTGCCCATTCTATGTTGCTATAAACTATCAAGAGTTTAGAGTTTAGTGGTGTAAACGGTGGAATACATATTGGATAGTGGTCAAATCGTATTCTTATCCGTTATAATTTTAAAAATAAATTACGAAAGATATATAAGAATAACGAATAGTTTATGGATACATAATAAAATTGTTAGTTATAATAACGATTATAAAATATCGGATATGGATACGACTATGGATATGATTATAATCCGGATAATTAAAAATAAATTACTAACATGCATTATAGTAAGAATAACATCTAAAAATTTTTTTTTTTTTTAAAAATTAAATTTTATTTTTTTCATAATAAAATTGTTATATATAAAAAAAAAATTAAAATTTTTTTTTTAAAAAAAATTTTTTTTATAATATATATATATATATATATATATACATATATATATATATATATATATATATATATATATATATATATTGACTAGGGTGAGCCATGGAGTAAAATGCATTTGTACTCCACGCCATATCTTCATTTCCAAACTTCAAATGGTCTATCCAAACCGCTCAAGATGTTCTCCATATTGAAATGTGCTTGGAGACCAAATTTTATATTTTTTGGATTTTTTTTTTACTATTTATTAAGCCACTTTGAAATTATTGATCCAACATGAACAATAACAATTTCTGGATCAAATTGCATATGTAATTACTAGGGTCAGCGTCCTACCTCTCTACCTCAATCTCAGAAAGGAGGCTCACTAATGCAGATTCTGTAGGGATTCATGACGCTTAGAGGGGTGAAAACAAAAATTTTATATCCCTTTTAATCGTCTAAAACGGATCGTCTCTTTTATGCTAACTCTACTCAAGTATCTAATCAAATATTTTGCATACAAGACTAACTACATTAATATATATTTATGCAAATACATCTAAATCAAGAAAAAAATTTAGATCTCATACCTTTCATCAAATGTCAATTTGACGGTTAGAGAAAGTCGATTTTCTCTAGGTCTCTTGGAAACCTTCTCACCGTCGCCTCTAAGTGTTCACCTTAAACTAAACAAGAATTAGTTCTAGATCTTGCTAGAGATCTACTAATCTATGCTTAGTGTAAAGTTAGTAACCCCTTGTTAGCCTCCAAAATTAATTTCTTAACTAAATGGCTAACCTAATTAATAGATCTAAAATTAATGCAAGAGAGGAGGGAGAACTTTTGCTCTTTTGTGGCTAACCTAATTTGTGTGTAGCCACCACAAATTGTTATTGATCCAACGTGAACAATAACAATTTCTGGATCAGCGATTTTCAAAATGGGTTAATAAATAGTAAAAAAATTCCAAAAAATGTAAAATTTGGTCTCCAAGCACATTTCAATATGGAGAACATCTTGAGCGGTTCGGATCGACCATTTGAAGTTTGGCAATGAAGATATTGTGCCATGGCTCACCAAATGCATTTACACCATGGCTTAGCCAAGTCCATCTCATATATATATATATATATATATATATATATATATATATATATATATATATATATATATATATATATATATATGAGTGTGGCTAATATGCTTTCGGTAGCATAAGCACCGAAATACATCCAACTACTTTTTCGATTTTCGAAGTCTAAAATGTCGATCCAAACAGTTAGATGTGTTCTCTATATTAAAATGTGCTTGGAGACCAAATTTTATATTTTTTGGAATTTTTTTACTATTTTTTAAGCCACTTTGAAAATCGCTGATCCAAGCATATTTTAATATAGGGAACACATCTAACGGTTTGGATCGACGTTTTGGACTTCAAAAATCGAAAAAAGAGTTGGATGTATTTCGGCCCATATGCTACCAAAAACATATTAGCCACACTCATATATATATATATATATATATATATATATATATATATAGGTTTTGGCTAATATGCTACGCGTAGCATAGAGACCTCCATGCAACGGCTCAAAATTTGAATTTTCAAAATTCTAATGGTCGATTCAAACCGTTAGATGTGTTTTACATATTGAAATGTACTTGGAGACCAAATTTTATATTTTTTGGATTTTTTTCACTATTTATTAAGCCACTTTGAAAATTGCTGATCCAACGGTTTCACTGTTTGGTTAAGCCACCGTTGGATCAGCGATTTTCAAAGTGGCTTAATAAATAGTAAAAAAATTCCAAAAAATGTAAAATTTGGTCTCCAAGTACATTTCAATATGGAGAACACAATTAACGGTTCGGATCGACCATTAGGATTTTAAAAACTCAAATTTTGAACCATTGCACAGAAGTGCTCTATGCTACGCGTAGCACCGTAGCCCTGTCATATATATATATATATATAGTAAATCTAGGGTGTGATGTGCTCACCAAGAGGGTTTTGTGAGCACAACCCCAAAAGTACATCGGATCGGCTTCAAATGACGAATCCAAACCGTTGAAATCCATGTACTTCGTGAGTGATGCATGCACATGCAAAATTTTGGAAGTTTTGAATTCATTTGCTACGAGGTCAAGCGGTCAAAGTAATAATGACAAATGAATATATAAAACAACTAATAGAATAATTTATTAAAAGATTCATTACTTTGACCGCTTGACCTCGTAGCACTTGAATTCGAAACTTTCAAAATTTGACATGTACATGCATCACTCACGAAGTACATGGATTTCAACGGTTTGGGTTCGTCATTTGAAGCTGATCCGATGTATTTTTAGAGTTGTGCTCACCAAACCCTCTTAGTGAGCACGCCACACCAACCATACCCCATATCTTTATCTTTGTTCTCGAAGTTCAAATAGTCAATCCGAACGGCTCAATATGTTCTCCATATTAAAATATGATTAGAGACCAAATTTTATATTTTTTGAAATTTTTTTACTATTTATTTAGATAGTTACAAAACCACTGCATCTGGACCATCCAAAAACAGTGAATTTTCTAACTATCTAAAAAAATAGTAAAAAAATTCTAAAAAATATGAAATTTGGTCTCTAAGCATATTTTAATATGGAGAATATGTTGAGCGGTTCGGATCGACTATTTGAACTTCGAGAATAAAGATAAAGACATGTGGTATGGTTGGGGCACAAAACCAATGGTGCATTTTAACCCCACTCTATATATATATATATATATATATATATATATATATATATATATATATATATATATATATATATATATATATTATCAAACATTAGTCACTAATCATGTCAAATAGTGTTATATTGTTCATCAGAATATATATATGTATGTGCAGTTTAATTAATTACTAGTATATATATGTAATTTAATGAATCAATTTAAGAACATAGAGTATATTTGTTGTAGTTTAGGGGTGTAAACGGTCGAATACGGATAGTTAAAAATCTTACCGTATCCTTATCCGTTAGAATTTTTCGGAAACGGATACAAATCGGATAATTTAAGTAATTTTTCGGATTTGAATTCGGACAAAATCAGATAATATCCGATCCGTTTACAACCCTACAAGAGTTGCATGGAGTGACAACTGCTTTTCATTGCTTCTAATTGTTAAAATTTGTTAATTATAGTTTCCCTTAAAAATTTATCTTTTGAGTTGTAAAGGTTCAGAAGTCTCAAATTAAAATTTTTGCTCGTGAATAGTTGACTTCGTTTTTTTAAAGACATTACACTATCTCACTTACTGGTTTAACACTTACAATCATTGTTGCATTTGAACAGAGAAATATATCGAATCGAGTTTAAATAGCTAATTAGATTTAAACTCATTAACTAATTGAGTATTTGATAAAAATAATGCTTTAACTTATACTTTATAATGCTCTGACTTGTAATTTATGATATTATGACTTATAATTATAATTATCAATCATATTTCCTGATTTTTTTATTAATAACCAAAAAAAAAATTATTAATAACCAGATCCTCCAATTATTTTCATCCATACCCAACCCGCCCCTCCCATGGGGCGGTTTACCCCCCCCCCCCAGCCCGCCCGCCCCCATGGGGGCGGTTTACTAATTTTTTTTTTTTTTAATGCGATGGTGTTTATAATTTATGTATTTTGTAATATTATGTATTTGTTTATATTTTTAATACGATGGATTTTATAATTTGTAACTAGTTTAAAACATAAGTGAACAAAATAATCAAATAACGTCTAATCAACATAAAATATAGAAACGAAAACAAAGTGAATAAAATCAGCAAATAACGTCTAATCAACATAAAATATAGAAACGGAAATATAAAAATACTACATCAGGTCTACAATATGTAATATAAAAAACTAGCGACGACGACAAGGAGGACCGGACAGTGACAGTCTGGGAGCCGGCCCGCACGCCCTCGGTGGCTGCACACGGGTCCTTTGTCGCTGCACACGCCTCCTTCGTGGCTATGGAGGATCCTCATTATGAGTCAGATCCACATGCATGTCCTCCTCGTCATCAGAATCATCCATATGCATATCCTCCTGCATTGTGCCCAGAGGGGCGGTCTACTTTTTTTTTTTTTTTTTAGGATTTGAATTTTCAATCTAAATAATGAATGTATTTGTTTGAAATTATAGATATGAAATTAATGACTAAAAATAATATGAAATTAAAAGAAAGGAGAAGTAACATCTCTGATCAGTAATTTATTAGTACCTCCTCATGGCAAGTGCTTTCATTTGGTTGACTAGATCGTCGTTTTTGATTTACAACCTTTATGTGCTTCACTTCAGTGTTCATTGGCACATTCCTTTATTATTTTCTTTATGCACACACAAAACATTACAATAGCAAACAAAAATGTTCAATCTTACTTACTTATGTCCTCAAATTGTTTTTCAAGATCTTAAAATATATATTTTTTTTTTCAATCTTACTTAATAACATTATTTAGAAAAATATATATCATTAATTACTTAAAAAAATTGTAACATGAAAGACTACTGTTTTATTGTATGTATATATTATATATAGATTCAATATTGTAACATGAAAGACTTTGTAGTATATTGGTTAGAGTGTGTGACTCTCACTCAAGGGACGCTGGGTTCAAGCCCCAGTGGTGACAAAAAATGGGCTGGAAGCATCATTTTTTTTAAAAAAACTTTAAACGGCTATAACTTTTGCTAGGAAAGTCGGATTGGCGCGTATGACCCCAATTCGGAAAGGGGAGGAGGAGACGGTGGTAACCGACACCCAAGGGTGTAACCCCAGGTACCCGACAAATCAGAATCGTCAAAAAACGTCGTTTAGTGCCTCAAAAATTAAGTTTAAGATTTTTAGTGTCTCAACTGAATTTTTTTATGTTGAAAAATACATTTCAGCACCGAGAAATGCATCAGCAGCAAGTGCAATTGCTACAGGAGAAGTCTCATACAAGCATTTTGTCTTTCGGTTTGATTTTAAGGACTGGAGGAACATAATCGGAACCGAGTCGCTACTAGAATCGACAAATATCGTGGTACCACATAAGTCAAGCACGAATGCCCTAACATTCCTCTTGACAAGCTCCACGTCAGACGTCAATGGGGTAATGGCAATTTCGGCGGCATATTAGCGGAGAGCCTTAAGACTGATGCAGTACTGGGAGAACTTCTCATCATCATTCTCATTCTTCCGTTTTAGCTTCTTTGCCACCCTCTCCACATGCACACCCAACAGCTCTGGGATCAACGTCGGGAGTGTCTGATGATCTGAGACACCCCCTACCGGATCACCATCGATCCGCAGACCCCATAAGGCACTCACTGTCGTTTCTATATTTTATGTTGATTAGGCGTTATTTGATTATTTTGTTCACTTATGTTTTAAACTAGTTACAAATTATAAAATCCATCGTATTAAAAATATAAACAAATACATAAATTATAAACATCATTGCATTAAAAAAAAAAAAAAATAGTAAACCGCCCCATGGGGGGGGGGGGTTTGGGTACGGATGAAAATAATTGGAGGATCTGGTTATTAATAATATATATATATATATATAAAATATATATATATATATATATATATATATATATATATATATATATATATAATTTTTTTTTTTTTTTTTTGTTTTTTTGTTATTAATAAAAAAATCGGTCATATTTCAAAAAAATTATTTTAATTTTAAATATAAATTTAACCCGAATTACTAATTAAATATTTAGAGGGGGCAAAAAAAATTTGAGATGGAAACAAAGCCAGTCGAAACCAAAAATCTCTACTAAAACTCAAAATCTAGGAGAGCGACTGCCCCCCTAATCTACGCTGGGTCCGCCCATGCATTTGAAGCATCGATTTGGCACCTTTTTGTTTCAATAAAGGACCTACCCTACTGATTGAATGATAAACATAGAGTACATTTGCAATCATCGTTTCATAGATCAGTACATGCTCTGCCAAGCAACTAATTTACCCCACATAATCTAAATTGATCTCAAAATTGCAATAAGCTTTAACTAGAGTACTCTAATTTTGTTGTTTTTTTTGTTAGAAATTTACTATAGGCCAGAATATTATGGGTCATATTAATAATTAATTTGGATCAGATCTTAATGGACTAGGCCCGAATTCTTATTCTCAACTGATATGATCTGATCAGATCAGATACGTTTTCTGAATGGATGCATCTAAAGTGGTGCATCTGAACTGGTGTATATGTTTTATAAATATAGTGCATCAGTTCAATATTTCGGATCAATTATTACACTAATATCAGAAAACGTAAGAGAGAAAGAAGGAGAAAAGACGGAGCTGTTAATTCGGTACTAGCATACTGAATTACAGAAGTTTGTCAACCTGTTCATGTGGATACCGGTGGAGGCGCATTTGCTGTTGCTGATGCGTGTATCCGACAGGAGAAAGAAGAGAAGAAGTCCTACGACAAGACGAAGATATCCGCTACGCGTCTAGTGATAAACTCTATATTAATTTTGGAATTAATTTTATACTTGAATTATGGTTTCGGATAGTGAACAAATTGAAAAACTGAATCGAATTGTTGCACTATAACCTATCCGAAAACCCTTCATTCTTTTGCTGCATGCACATATACGACGTGAACTTCAATTCTGAGATGGTTTGGTATTTACTGTTAATAAGTTTGTATTAGTTCCTGCTGAAACAACATCAATGTGCTTGGATAGTGAGAGGCTCAGGTCTCGTTAGAAAGCCTTGATATGAAGGACTGTATAATGTTAAAGTAATGCTACTTTTGGATAAGAGCAGCCAACCCGGTTGGAAATGGCTTTAAGCTCATAGTCAATTAAACAATAGTAAAAATAAAATGTAGGACCAGTTTGATTTCGTGTCAAAATATGGACATATTTCTTACTCAACTATCAACCTGGTGTTTTGTATTTTAAGTTTTTAACACGTGTTCAAGTTTTCTGGTGTTATTGTGATTGAAAAACAACTAGAGAAGAGAAGAACAAAGTGCGCTTCAATTCAGTGCAAAGAATATCAATTGAGGCGAAGAGAAGAAAATTTTGGAGGTATGCGACTCGATGAAGAGAACTGGAAAGGCAGAAGTAATTAAATTAGAGGGAGGGAAAACGTACTATTAGTATTACTTGGCAGCTCAGCAAATAGGCTCCACAGGAGCATTTTGTCAATAATTTATTGACAAGGACATTTTGTTTGATATTTTCAGTAAGTAGGTCAGTATGTAAAAAATTTCTTTTCAAACTCTCTCTTCATTTATTTCGGTTCTGTTGCTTCTTCTTTTTCCCCTCTTTTCCTTCTTATGATCTTATATATCCCAAGTTATATAGATCCTTTTGCTTTAAATATGCATTTCCTAGCTACAATAGAAATTTTATTTTTCGAATTCATCACTTCTCAAATTTCTTAAGATGGTATCTAATTAATTAGTTTATTTAACAAGAGTCATTGTTGAATCAAAACAGCAAGTTGCTAAACAAACAAATGGAGCTTAATTTATAGGGTTAATTTTTGGTATATCCTTCAAGACTTCTCTAATTTTTTATATACTCCTCAGCACTTAAATATATCTAATTTGCCTCTAAACTCTTAAAACTCTTTCATTTTAACCCAATACATAATAATTTTAAAATTAATCATAGTTAAATATCTAATTAAACTAATAAAAGACAGAAATATCCTTCAGAAGAGGAAGTTGATTGGTCTCTTATTTTCCCGCGTTTTAATTTTTCTTTGTCTCGTATTTTTTTCTCTTGGTGGTTCTTTCTCTCCTTTCTCCGTACGCCTTGCACCTTGTCTCGGCTAGTCCGCCTTCCAAATTAATTTACAGTAAGTATTTTTATTTGTTTTCGTTCCCACTAATATACACCCCTGCTCCTCTCTCTCTCTCTCTCTGTTTGGTTGCTTGATTTGCTTTCTTGTCTCTCATGCGCTGAGAACCTTGCCCTTTCCTCTCTATATTTTTCCATTTAGCCTTGTGCTTGCAATTGTTCAAAACCTTAGAAGGGTTTGTTGTCTCGGTGCAAGCTTGTGCTATTGTGGTGCTGGCTGGTGCTATCTCGGATGTGGTTGGCAAAATTTCGAGACGGCCGTGAGGCAGTGAGTTTCTTTGTGGTCTCTATGCTAGTATGCACCGATGGGGCTGTTTTTCTTTGGTTGTTGCCTTCTGGGTTGGTTCTGGCTGCACTGGTACTGTTATTAGTACCAGATGGGGAATTTTTCTGTGGTTCTGACTTTACTGGTACCTATACTGGTACCATCCTTGTGGCTGTTTTCTCTGACAGTCAGATGTATTCAGGAAATGAGAATGTGGCTAAATTTCTACTAAATTTGGTGGATTTTACTGTTTTTCAATTTCTCATTTTGTCGAGGGGTAAACTGTAAATTATGTTTTTGTGTTTCTTTTTTTTTACGGTGAGTGTTGTGGGTGTCCTTTATCTCAATCTTTATACAAAGGATTGCCATTAACCAAGACTGGTACAAGGCGTAGCCAGTTGGTAAGGTACCTAGACTGGTACAATGCATATTGGGAAAGGAACGGTGCATAGATGTTTTTTTCGTCAATAGGCACCAGTTGGATAGAATGTGAAATGTTCTAAGAAAGCTACATATAAAAGTTGCTGAATCACAAGTATATAAGAATAAAATGTGAAATGAACAAGGTGCCTACTTTATTTGGTTCGTATAACAGAGTTCAAGACAAAAAAAAACAAGGGTAAAATGGGAAAATAAAAAATTATGATAATAGTTAACTATAGATAATTAACTCTAGGGATAAATAAAAAATATAAACAAGAGTTAAGAGACATATTAGATATAATAAAGGGTGTAGGGATAAATAGGAAACTAAAGAAGCTTTTAAGGATAAATAGAAAATTAACCCTAATTTATATGGTTTATATGGTTAGTACGAGGTGAAGGAAAGTGAGATGAAGAATAAGAAGGTAGAGAAATGAACATAAGTTATCTTATTATTATTTTTTATTTGGTTCATCCTGTTAATTTCAGTTACATTTTAATTTGTTTGGAGATTACAAAAAATATTATAAAATTAAAGTAGGTTAACAGAGTAACTTTATTAATTATTAACCTTACTCTGCTATTAAATATGAGAAGGGTTCAAATGTTTTTATTTTTTGTGTCTTTGTGATGCCTTCGTGATTAGAACTTTAATGACTCAAAATTTAAAACTTGAGCATCAAAATGAAACCGTTAAACGTAATCTATGTTATTTTTCTCTATATGCACAAAAAATATATATCAATTTAGGTTTTATGTTATGTGAATCATTAAGTTAAAAAATCAAGATCCATAAATTATCCATTTAAGTATATTTTTACAAGCTCTTCATAACAAACACAACAAAGTTAAAGTTACATAACATTTTACATGCGCACAGATAAAATAATTTAGATCATATATAATAGTTTTATTTTGATATTAAGTTTTAAATTGTGAATTATTAAAGTTTTAAAAGTTGAGATATGATAGAAACACAAAAAAAGACATTTAGTAAAACAAATTTAATAAAAAAACTTTTCTGTGAAATATTTTGGTCACATCTTAAAAAATTTAAATTTAACAAGCATATTTGTAAAACTTTTTTGTGAAAAAAAATTGACATCCTTAACCAATACTATAATTGAAAGGGGTGTGCTATTCTAAGAGCACAAATTGAACTTTTCAGGGCTGAGATTTCTTTTTCCGATTTTGCCCTTTCTCTTTCTAATGTAATTAAGAAGGTAGCTAATAAAGGAGAAAAAAAATATGGAAATGAATCAGTTCCAAATCTCTTATCTTCTGGTATGCTATGTCGCTCTTCGTCCTGTACGTAAAAATGGAAATGTTCGATTTCAAATCTCTCTTCGTCCAAATCATAGAGAAACTCGCGACAAAATCCAATTTTATGATATTGGTTCTAAACCTTTCCTCTATCGGTGGCAGAAAATCAAATCCTATCAAGATCAAGAGAAAGTTAGTAGTCAATTGGAGATTAATTGAGGCACATGATTTGAGATCGAATTATAATCGTGAAGCAAAACAACATTCGTTTTTTCATCCACTCTTGAAAGATTCAAACTTCAAGTGAGTGATCGACAAAAAGTGGTAAGCTATCAAACTTATTTTTGAATTGTACTCATATATGATCTTTTTTTTTTCCCAATCTCTAAAATTCGTAAATAGGATGATTGAACTGTATGTTGGTTCCATGCGTTTAAAAAATGAACTATTCATATCTGACAATAGTTGAATGCCATCAAGGTGTTTGATGAAATGCTTGAAACAAAAACTAAGCTGTATTTCATTTAAATTTTTTAATATCAAACCATGGTTCATGTCAGAGGCATTATTACTGGTTTACTTTACAGTAGTTTTTTAGTTTTGTACCGAGATATGCAAGTGAGCTAGGGAATGTAAACAGGGTGGGCTATGGGAGGCAAGCAACGTAGTAAGAGCCAGGAATTGGCCCCATAATCTCTAGGTTGAAAGTTGTGTCTTTGTTGTGGAGTTTAGGTCCCGGGTGTCCGGTGTCAAGGAATTTCTTTGATAATAATGAACAACCCTAGTGAAGGGAATTCGTAAAGCCGGGGTAAAGAGATTCAACGTGGCCTCTTAGAAAAACTAGCACCCTTACTAACATTCAGTTCTGTTGGAGAAATATTATTACTTAGTAAATATTATTACTTTGTAAAAATTTGTAAACTTAAATGATTGGATTGTATGTGTTAGAGATACTTAGCAAATATTAGTACTTAAGAATCACAATTTATATATAATTCTAAGGCAATTTGTTCTTTGTTGACAGATGAATCTTAATGAGCCGATCAATAATGATGGCATAGAGAATGAGAAGCTCGAGTTAATCAAGTTAAGCTTTGAGACATCTAATGAGTTGATTAAGGGAACACGGGCTTTTTTCTCAGAAAAAGGGTATGGTTTATCAATTCGTAGCTCGAGAAAAGATAAGTATGTGGTTTTGGGGTGTGACAGAGGCGGTTGTTATCGAGACCAACGCAATGTTTTGATAGAGCAAAGAAAAAGAACAACCACAAGCCGTTTAACAGATTGCCCATTTCAGATTAAGGGAAAACGGCAAGATAATGGGTTATGGATGATTGAAATAAAGAACTACTTACACAACCATGAAGCTTCGGTTGATGTAACTGGACATCCTATATGCCGTAGGCTGTCGCAAGAAGAAATAAAAAGTGTTGACCATATGAGCAAATCGGGGAATACCGCCAAGGCGCATTATTTCTTCTCTTCGGCAAACCAACCCCAAGCTTTCGCAATCTCAAAAACTATTTACAATGCAAAAGCAAAAATTCGCAAAGATAATCTAGCGGGTCGTTCAGTCATTCAAGCTCTCTTGGAAGAGCTTGCCCAAGGTGGTTTCACGTACGACATTTTAAATGAAGAAGGCCATCTCACTCATCTATTTTTTGCTCATCCATTATCGGTAAAGTTAACCCAAAATTTTCCTAATATCTTTATTATGGATTGTACCTACAAAACCAATAGATACAAAATGCCATTATTGGATATCATAGGAATTTCAAGTTTCAACACTTCCTTTTATTCGGGTTTTGCTTTTCTGAAAGGAGAGACTGAGCATGATTACATATGGGCATTAAAAAGGTTTAGTAAAATTCTGGGTGAGAAACAACCTTATGTCATAATAACTGACAGAGAGTTTGCATTAATAAATGCAATTAATATTGTTTTTCCAGATTGCAAACATTTACTCTGTGTGTGGCATATTGAGAAAAACATATTGACAAAGTGTAAAAAATATTTTGAAACTGAAGAGATTTGGGTAGGTTTCTTGAGTTCTTGGAAAAAGGTGGTATATTCTTCAACTGAGGTTGAATATAATGAACATTGGAAAGAATTTGAATCAAGCTACGTGGAGAAAAAAAAAAGCATTAGAGTATATTGAAAATGTGTGGCTACCGTTGAAAGAGAAGTTTGTCGGTGCATGGACTGATGAATACTTGCACTTCGGCAACCGTGCATCTTCATGAGCAGAATCAGCACATGCTAAACTTAAGAAGTATTTACAAATTTCAACCGGCGATCTTTATGAAGTGCGGATGAAAATATGTCTCGTAATTGAAAATGAATTCAATGAAATTAAGGTACTATCAACACATATCTTATGTTCAAATCTCAAATATTTATTTATGTAACTTTATAATCACTTACTTAGTTTGTTGTTGCATAAATTTGTCTTGTAGGCACGGCTTTCAAGTGAAAAGATGCATCTTCTTCACATTTGCAATACTTCATTTTTAAAAAATGTTGTTTATCGTGTGTCTATTTATGCTCTAAAACAGCTACACAAACAACTCATGAAAGCAAAGTTGGGTACTTTGAGTGTGATTTGTAGTGGGCAATTTACAAAAACCATGGGTCTTCCATGTGCTCACAAAATGAGAAATTGGAGAAATGAGGCATTGATTCTTGATTTGATACACTCACAATGGCAAATCAGTGGAAGGACCTTGAGTGTTTATGCGGCTACACACAACGATGGCCTTGATGATGGCTTTAGTGTCATACTCGAAGAACTTCGCACCAAATATCAAGAATGGCCGGCTTCTAAAAAAGAGACTGCTTTTGAAAGAATAAAAGAACTCGTAAATCAATCTGATGTCCCCTTCGAACCTAATACCCGACCTCCTAAAGGCCGTCCACCAAAGTCAAATAATAAGAGAAAGGCGGTAAGTTCTACACGACGAGATCCTTCTTGGTTTTGAGTTTGTCGAAGCTTCCTATCAGAGCGGTTTGAGCAAAAGACTTGATTGGGGAAATGCAAGTTTATTTGATTTAAATGTTAGTTCCTCTATGTGGGAATAAAATAATTTTGTAGGCATATAGTGCAAAGAACTAGGGATATTTTGGGCTAAAATAGTTCCAGCTTTTTTTTTTTTTTTTTAAGGTTATAGTTTCTGTTGTAGTTTTATGAACTTATGCTTGTATGGATATTTTTGATACTTTTGGTTTTTTAGGTTCTTACCTCCTATACGGTATGTTTTCTACATATACAATTGTTCCTTTAATCTACAATGGGCCATGCTGAGTAAAAGTTCTTACCAAAATTATAATTTTTCCTTTTCTGATGGAGTAAGATTTTTTGTTAATTTTTTTCCTTAATTGACTTTTGTATTATTCATGACATAATTAATTATAATGGATAAGGGAGAGAGAGCACAAGGACAAAATTAGTATTTAGAAAGAAAAATTTCTCTCTGCTCTCAAAATTTCAAATGATGCCCTCAGTATAGCACTCCCCTAATTGAAATATATATTTTGCCTACATCTACAAATAGACTGCAATTCTGTAACTACTCACATTTCACATCACATAGAACGACTTTTCTGTTTCTTATACCAAAAGTGCATTATCTTAACTGAGGAACCTTTAATTTTAATTAGAATCCAGCAATCCCTTAAATAGTGCAAACGGATTAGATAATATATATTTCACCGTATCCGGATCAATATCCAAAAATTTGATACGGATATTCGGATATCCGTGTGGATACAGATACGGATATAATTTTAAATTTTAACTATCTATATCCGAATAATAGATATATATCATATAATTTAATATATATATTATGAAAATACTGATGTATATATTTATGGATATTTGATATATATCCGTATGTATCCGTCAAATATCCGATCCGTATCCGTATTCAAAAAATAAAAATAAATACGGAATATGATTTTACCACTATCTGATCTGTTTGCACCCCTACCTTCATTGTAATTACAGTTCGCGTCTTAAACAGTAAAATATATAACATAAAGAAGTGACAAAATAAGCTTAAATTATTATTGGACTTTCATTTAAAATAAATTAAACCCAATTTAGTCTTCTTGACCATCAAATAAAATTTTAAAATTCCGTAAATATTAATTGCACGTATTGTTTTGACCTTTTAATAAGATCTAACGAACTTATAGAGCAGTCTGTATAGAGTCAATATAAGTTTTTTTGGCAAGACCTCACCAGATGTAGCTAATAAATAATAATTGCAAGTAACATCATTTATATATGAACTTTGGAGTTGTATATGTATATATGACTCTATTCTGGAGCTTAGTTCAGCTCGTTAATTCTGAACCGAGCTGTTAGCGAGTCAGTTCACGAGCCACGAGTTGGCTCACTTGATTTTGTTGGACCTTGTTTTAAGAAGAAAATAAATTTCACAAAAATTTTTGGACCGAGTTAGACCGAGCTGAACCGAGTTAGACCAAGCTTGACAATATAAAATACATACAAATTCATACAAATTTACAAATTGATGCCTAGCCAAGCTAGCTCGTGAGCTAAGACCTTAGCTCAGCTTATTAATTTTGGCCCGAGCTGTTAACGAGCCAGCTCGTTAACAACTCGGTCCATTATCAAACGAGCTGTTACCGATCGAATCAGATATGAGTCACGAGCGAGCCACGAGCTACAAACTTTTTTGACAGCCCTAATTCGAATCATTCGAGTGAAGTATGTTAAACGCTGTCTATATCCTTCCGCTTTCGCTCCTTAAAAATTATGGAAGTATGATCCAAGTATAAACTGTAAAGGATATAATTCGGATAACCTGGCATGACACGTCACCGATCCGTACCACCCATTTGATGCAATCTACACCATTGGTCTCCAGAGCGCACGGATCCAGTGGTGAGTATTCCCCTGACCGAGAAGAATACTCACAGACAGCTGGGCCACAAAATCAAATATTCGGTGCCTATAATTAGATGGGTCCGCTTTGAGATGTGTCCCAGGTGAAAACTAACGACTGAGATCCCATTGTATTGTACTTGTTCTGAATTCTTGATCCGCTCGGACCACTCCAACTACTTTCCCTCCCGCGCGAGCGCCAAAATCATCTCTCTGGGCTCTGGCTAGTGGCTAGGGATTGACCACTGAACTACTGAAATCTCTGTCTTCCCGCTCCCAACACCAACCAAGAAGGCAAGAAATCAAGAAATCAAGAAATCAAGAAATCAAGAAATCAAGAAATTAAAACATTGAGGTTTGAGGTTGAGGATGGCGCGTCTAAGCAGAAGGCGCAACGGAAGCTTGAGATGGAGGTCCGCCAAATAGATCAGATCAAAAGGGAGGCGCGCCTCACGGTCATGGAGGTTACGAAGCCGGCAATCATCGCCGAGGGGATGGGGGACTGCGAGTCTGACCCGGGCATGCTGTACAGCTGGGGTTATCCGGTCTGGGTGCCGGTATGGCGGTTTAGCTACTGCTACGGCATTTGGGTTACAGTGTGGTATATCGACCACCTGTAGGTCATCATTGTGGCATTTAGGAGCAGATCTAGTCTCGATTCTGATTCCGAATTCGATCTGTCAGTCGTGTCCCCTTCTTGGTTTTGTTGAATTCCATTCCATGCTTAGGTCGGGAGTTCACAGTCTGTGGTACTTGTTAGTTTCTGGGTATCCTGCGGTTCCAATTAGGATTTAGGTTTATTTATTGCGATCTTGGGCATTGTTGTCAGTTGTTGAGTGTTCAAGGGTAGTTCTTGTTTTCGTTTATTGGGTCTGTCTAGTTGTTCAGAGTTGTTGAGTCTGTGCAGTTTCATTTTTCCATTTTTAGTTTAAATTGTTTAAAGGAGTATGGAATAATGTCAGTAATTAATGTTTGGGTCTCTGCTTTATTATTTGGATGTGATTTCTTCTATTTCATGTTGTTGTTTGCCTAGCTACATAATTCTTCTCTTATTTCTATTTTGATCACTGATTCTTTATTTGGATGTGATGTGTTGGATAATTGATTAGGGTTAGTTACTCTTTGGATGTGAAAAAATTATAAAGATCAAATTTATAGTTTCTTGGTTTCTTGAGTCAGTTTAGACTCTGAACTCCAGAGTTTTGTTGTTCGTGTTGGGATCTTGGGTTCATAAATCATAATCTGGTTTAGAATTTGGATTACTAAAATTCTGCTTCTGAATCTTGTTCTCCGTGTTAGTTTCTTGGTTTTCTAGGATTCAGAGTTAGGATGTAGGTTTATTTATTGCAGTCTTGGGTATCATTTGACAGGCGTTAGCTGATCAGGGATAGTTCTTGGTTTCAGTTATATGAATTTTTTTTTATCCTTTTTTTTTTTTTCTGAAATTAATGTTATTGTCGTTCTTTGACGAAGGAAAGTGTATTTAATTTTGTTGTTTCCTGTGAGGTGAAATTTTCTTTTTTTCAAGATAAAAAGAAATTTATTGTTGTGGTACAATCATCAGTTTGCCTTTTGAAATGGATCTTTAGCTTAATCGTTTGGACAAAGCTCCTGAATTTTCAGGGGGATGATGGTTCGAGTGAATTTTCAGGGGGATGATGGTTCGAGTCCATCAAGATCCCTATAACATCATTTGTGCATGTATTGTTTCTTGAAATACTTGCATTTCGAAATTTATGGGCATATCATGCCAGCAGTCGACGGTGCTGTATTGGTTTACCACATCCATGGAAAACATTTGTCAAAATTGATAAAGGTTTCATGGTAGGGTTTATGGGTACATCTCACTATAGATTTGTTTTTAGGACACTTTCATGGAAGGGTTTTGTTTGTTTAGGTGAACTCTTAAGTGTTAGTGTGAGGTTTTTTATCCTTTTTTTTTTTTTCTGGTAGAAATGTAAATAGAAGCGGAAAATTGGAAATAGTAAAGAACTAAGCTTCATGTGGTACAATCATCAGTTGTGGTACAATTTTATAACCACTCACTTCACATTTCTGCTTCTTATACCAAAATTGCATTCTCTTAAATGAGGAGGAACCTTTAATTTTTAATTAGAATTCAGCCATCACTTCATTGTCATTACGGTTCACATCTTTATCTAAACATGAAAACAACATAAAGGAGCATGAGTTGTGACAAAATAAGCATAAATTATGATTGAAGTTTCATTTAAAATTAATAAATCCAATTTAGTCTTCTTAACAATCAAATAAGATATTCCAAACATTGCAATTCCGTAAATATTGCATGTATTGTTGGCAAATACTTCTATGGATATAATGACCTATTTGTAAAATGAACATATTTTTATTTTCAAAGTTCAAACAGTCGATCCGAACCGTTCATCTTGTTCTCCATATTAATATGTGCTTGGAGACCAAATTTTACATTTTTCTGAATTTTTTTACTATTTATTAAGATGGGTACAAAATTCAATGGTCTGAATTTGATATTTTTTGTACCCATCTTAATAAATAGTAAAAAAATTCAGAAAAATGTAAAATTTGGTCTCCAAGCACATATTAATATGGAGAACAAGATGAACGGTTCGGATCGACTGTTTGAACTTTGAAAATAAAAATATGTTCATTTTACAAATAGGCCCTTATGTCCATAGAAGACACTCTCTGTATTGTTTTGACCTCTTAAAAGATTGTTCCTTATAGAGTAGTATATATGTGTTAAAAATATGGATTGATCTTAGCCATCCATCAATGATTAATTAGATTGAATAAAGTAGACTAGAAATAAAACTAATGGTACACTACAGTAACAACGGTACAATAAATTAAAGAGCCGTTAGAATTCTTTGTATAAATAGAGCATAGGAATTAACAGTGTAAAATACACTCTGATAATTTTTCAATAACAATAATTTCCTCATAATTCATAAACTCAACATGGTATCAGAGCAGTTCTGATAAACTGATAACAATATCCAATAATCCAATAAAGCTCCAAGCTTTTGATATTTACCTCCGATATTTATTAGTAAACCTCATAAAGCTTCCAACTTTCAATTTCTACCAACTAATTTGGTAATCAAAGATTTCAACAGAAAAACCGGCCTTATCAGAAAACTATCTGATCAGCCAACAATAGAAAATCATAAACCAGCAAAATATTGATCCCGTTCCAGCATACCACACTCAGAAAAAACCAGTTCCACAAAATCCCAAGCAAATCAAGCCAAAAAACGCAACAGCATAGAATTCAATCTAGACACACAAACAACAAACTCAAATCAGCAACAGTGCCGGCCCAATCTTGCAAGCTCAATCAACCTCACCAAGAAAGGAGTTACTCTTGCAAATAAAACCAGAAAAACCATATCTAATCCTATCTAAAAGAAACAGAGAGAGTAGGGAAGAAGATAAAGAAAATATTTTGTGAATCTTTATTTCATATTGTGTAATTTTACATCGATCTGTTACATGGGTATTTATAGCAATCATACTAATCTCTCTCACTAACTATAGTTCTAACTACCATGATTAAGAGTTAACTATAGTTAATTAAGAACTGATTCTTGTTGTAACAGAATTCAGTTATACACACAACTCTGATGCTTTAATACTATCATATACAACTAAAAAAAAAAAAAAAACCCAAGTAATCATGAAACAAACCTCAAATCCGATCCAAGAGCAAACAAAGAAATCATCACGAGCAACCCTTCTCCTGCAACTCACTGTGATGCTTGTTAATCAAAATCAAAGGCATATCTCATGTGGTATTGTATCTCACTCTCAAAATTTTAATTTATTTGATCAAATAATTATAGATAGTGGTGCTACCGATCACATGTTTGGAAATGAAAAATTTCTTACCAATTTGAGATTGACCAAAAATACCCAATATGTGATAGTAGCAAATAGTATGAAGGAAAAAAATAAATTATGTAGGTGAAATTGATATTTGCAATAAAAAAATTAATAATGTATTATATTTAAAAACTTTCCCAATAAATTTATTATCGGTAAGGCAATTAACACAAGATTTCAATTGTAATGCAATTTTTTCTTCAAAAAAATGTTATCTTTCAAGAACAGAAAACCGGAAAAAAGATTTGTGAAGGCTTTCTTGAAAATGGGCATTATTTTTTAGATCAAAAATCATTTTTTTGTGCTATTACAAAATCTATAAATTATGAAATTTGACACAAGAGACTTGGGCATCCATCCGACAAGATTTTAAATAGTGTATTAGATTTTCCAAATTCTAATTGTATTAATTGTGATATATGTAAGTTGGCAAAACAAACAAGACTTCCGTTTTCACTTTCTAATAGTAGAAGTGAATCTACGTTTGATTTAGTCCACTCCGATGTATGGGGTCCAACCCCACTTAATTCTTATAATGGATTTAAATATTTTGTTATATTTATTGATGATTTTTCTAAAGCTATATGGTATATTTACCTAAATCAAAAGATGAGGTATTTACTCGTTTTCGAGAATTTTTATGTCTTGTAGAAACTCAATTTAATGCTAAACTTAAAATTTTTAGATCGGATAATGGAACGGAATTTGTAAATAAAAACTTTACTAATCTTTTTAAAGAAAAATGAATTATACACCAAACAACTTGTATAAATACTCCCGAACAAAATGGAGTGTCGGAAAGAAAAAATAGACATTTATTAGAAATGACACGTGCATTATTATTTCAAAATAATGTTCCAAAAATATATTGGTCGGATGCCATTTTTTGTGCTACACATCTAATTAATAGGCTACCTAGTGTTACTTTAAATAAAAAAAGTCCAACCGAAATTCTTTACCAACAAAAAAAGAATCTTGATCATTTAAGAGTTTTTGGTTGTATATGTTTTGTTTATATTAAAAGAAAAGACAAATTTGATTTTATGTCAACAAAAGCTATCTTTTTAGGATATTCACCATATAAAAAAGGCTACAAATATTATGACCCAATTAATAAAAAAGTATATATATTTAGAGATGTAATATTTTGTGAAGATGAACCATATTTCAAAAATAGTGAGATTACCGAAAAGCCACGAGAAAATAACCAAGCTAGGCCAATAACATCATACATAGATGATCTAGATTTCATACCGAATATGGATTATGAAATTGAGACCGATAACCATGAAGAAGAAATAAATAATAATGATGATGATGATGATGATGATGATGATGATGATGATGATGATGATGATGATAATGATGATGATGATAATGATAATGACCATGATAATAATAATGATGGTGATAATAATGAGGAAGAAGAAAATATCATGGTACGAAGGTCCATCAGAGTGCGCCAACCATCTATGAAACTTAGAGACTACATAACTAATATGGTACAATATCCTATACAAGACTTTGTATCATACCAAAATATCTCACCTGAATACCATGCATTTCTTGCTTCTATTGAAAAACAAATTGAGCCAAATAGTTACCAAGAGGTAATAACAAACCCGATATGGTGTAAGGCCAGGGAAGAAGAATTAAAAGCTCTTGAAAAAAATAAAACTTGGGTAATTGTTCCATTACCAAAAAATAAAAAACTCGTTGGTTGTAAATGGGTATACAAAACCAAGTTCAATAGTGATGGTTCCATAAAACGGTATAAAGCAAGATTAGTGGCCAAAGGATATACTCAAACCTATGGTATAGATTATAACGAAACCTTTGCACCGGTGGCAAAAATGAATACCGTTATAATTTTATTTTCTATTGCGGTAAATAATGGTTGGAACCTATACCAAATGGATGTAAAAAATGATTTTCTTCAATAAACACTTGAAGAGGAGGTGTACATGACATTACCACCGGGCCATAAAATGAAAAAAAATCATTCTAATATAGTTTGTAGGTTAAATAAGTCAATCTACGGATTGAAGCAATCTCCTCGAGCATGGTATGACAAACTTAGCTCATTTTTAAATTCATGTAATTTTAAAACTAGTAGTGCCGACCACTCCTTGTTTACCAAAAATGAAGGAAAAAATATAACCCTTGTGTTGGTATATGTAGATGACTTAATAATTACCGGAAACAATTTAGAGGAAATTAGAAAAATCAAATCCCAATTAAACTAAAAATTTGATATTAAAGATCTAGGATACTTAAAATATTTTTTAGAAATAGAAGTAGCATTTTCAAATAAGGGCCTCTTCATCTCACAACGAAAATATACTTTAGATTTGCTAAAAGAAACCGGTAAACTAGGTTGTAAACCGGTCTCTACACCAATTGATACCAAATATAAACTAAATACCGAGGATGGTGAGCCTTTAGAAGACATAAACCAGTTTCAAAGATTTGTAGGAAAATTAATTTATCTCACGGTAACACGTCCGGATATTTCTTTTTCCATAAGCCAAATTAGTAAATTTATGCATTCACCAAGAATGCCTCATTTGGAGGCCGCGAATAAAATATTGAGATATTTAAAAGGAAATCCCGGAAAAGGCATAAACATGAAAAATAATAATTCTAATGAATTATGTGGCTATTCCGATGCAGATTGGGTCGATAGATTTGATGGAAAATCCACCACCGGTTTTTGCACATTTGTAGGCGAGAATCTAGTCACATGAAAAAGCAAGAAACAAAATGTCATAGCTCGTTCTAGTGCGGAAGTGGAATATCGAGCCATGGCATCCACTGCAAGTGAACTAATATGGATCAAGCAACTACTTAAAGACATGGGCATCGAATTTGATCAACCTATGAAGATGTATTGTGATAATAACTCCGCTCGACATATTGCATCAAATCCGGTGTTTCATGAAAGAACGAAACACATAGAAGTGGATTGCCATTTTATTAGGGAGAAAGTTCAAGCTAAGGAAATAGAGACGCCGTTTGTACGAAGCGAAGAGCAATTAGCGGATGTCTTTACTAAAGGATTGGATCATAAACAATTTGAAGATATTTCAAGCAAGTTAGGATTGTACGATATTTACCTTCCTAACTTGAGGGGGAGTGTTAAAAATATGGATTGATCTTAGCCATCCACCAATGATTAATTAGATTGAATAAAGTAGACTAGGAATAGTACTAATGGTACACTACAGTACCAACGGTACAATAAATTAAAGAGCCGTTAGAATTTTTTGTATAAATAGAGCATAGGAATTAACAGTGTAAAATACACTCTCTGATAATTTTTCAATAACAATTAATAATTTCCTCATAATTCATAAACTCAACAATATGTATAGACTATAGAGTCAATATACACTTTTTTTCAGTAAGGACTAGGTATCACCAGATGTAGCTAATTAATAATGGCAAATAACTTCCATTTATATGACGTTTGGAATTGTATATAATTCCGTTCGAATCTTTCAAATGAACGTACAATTGAGCAGTACGTATTCTTCGCTAGAATAAGTCGGAGAATATATATATTTTGATGATAATCTTTGTCAAGATTGATGAACATCAGGGAAGGACCCTTAAAAAAAAGTTAATTTAGGCTCTTGAAATGGTCGATCAAAGTCTAACAAACAAGAATCAGCTCAAAACTCCAGACTGAGTCCCTTGCATTAATTACCGGCTTCCGTTGCTAAAGGCTAATCTGGCAGGCCACGTCACCGATCCGTATTACCCATTTGTTGCAATCTGCACCATTGATCTCAAGAGCACACGCACTATCCCCTAACCGTGCAGAATACTCACAGCCAGCCGGGTTACAAAAATCAATTCCGTGTGTAATTAGATGGGTCCACTTTGAGATTCGTGCCAGATTAAAACGGACGAGTGAGATCTCATGTATTGCACTGGATATGAATTCTGGACTATACCCTAATCACTTCCTTCCCGTGCGAGCGCCAAATTGTATATCTACTTCTTCCCTCCAACAGCCGGCAATCACCGCCGGGGGATGGGGCACTTCGAGTCCGACCCGGGCATGCTGTACTGCTGGGGTTATCCGGTCTAGGTGCCGGTATGGCGGTTTAGCTACGTCATTTGGGTTACAGTGTGGTACATTGACCACATGTAGGTCATCGCTGTGGCATTTAGGAGCAGATCTAGTCTCGTTTATATATCTTGTAGCAAATTTTATATTTCTTTAATCCAGTATGTTTTTCTTTATTGGGCTATCTTTAATGCAGTCTTTTTTTTTTAATCCACTATTGATTATTACAATCTTTTTTTGAATCCACTATGGATTATTACAATCTTTTTTTATATATATAGTTAGATAAGCCTTGGATTTTAATTTGATGGTCTAGATTATTAATTAGGAGTTTGACTCTAATATTGGTTTTACTAAAGTTGTTTTTATTTGTTAATTCTGAAAATTTATTTCTTTTTGTCAAGTCAATATAGTTAAAATTGCAGGACATAACATTTTAAAATTAATGTAAAAAAAATACTTAGTAGTAGAGATGTGAATGAGGACAAGTATAACTAAATGGGTTTTGCTTGCTGGGTTGATGGATCCTTTAAGAATCCGCATGATGGAGATAAATGGTACATACTGTTAAAGGATGGAATTAATGCTGATACAATATGGTGTTGATTTTAATTATGTCTTTACATGTTTTCAAATGCTCTTATAGTCTAATCCGTGGCATCTTCACATTATGGTATTGTTTAGGTTCTAATATTAGTTCTCTGTGGGTGCATTGGATTGTGCAAGAATTAGTGCAAGAATAGCAATTTTTGGTTTAGTGGTTGAAAATAGTGCTAATCCGAGTGGTTTGAGAATAGTGCTAATTTTGAACTATTCGGATTAGTAAAAATGTCGTTTGGATTGTATATTTGGAATAGCGATGAAGAAAATGAATAAAATAATGATTAAACTAATATTATATTGCATTTAATATTTATTACATTAAAGCTGAAATTTTTTAAACTAATATAATATTTTATTTAATATTAATCTAATATTATATTATATTTATTTAATACTAATTTAATATTTAAACTAATATTATATTATATTATATTTAATATTTAAACTAATATTATATTACATTTAATATTTAAACTGATAGTATATTATATTAAATACTAATCTAATATGATATTATATTTATTAATACTAATATAATCTGATATTATATTTATTTAATACCAATTTAATATGATATTATATTTATTTAATACTAATATAATATAGAAATTAATATTATATTACATTTAATATTTTAAAATAATATTTTATTTAATACTAATCTAATCTAATATTAGATATAATACTAATCAATATTTAAACTAATATTGTATTACATTTAACATTTAAACTAATATTATATTATATTTAATATAATATTTTATTTAATACTAATTTAATATGATATTATATTTATTTGATACTAATCTAACATTTAAATTAATATTATATTATATTTAATCTAAAAAATATTTAATATTAATATTTGATATTATATTTATTCAATACTAATCTATTATTTAAATTAATATTATATTACATTTAATATTGAAACCGATATTTATTTAATACTAATATAATATAATATTATATTTATTTAATACTAATTAGTAATCAAATATTTTATTTAATATTATTTTAATATTTAAACTAATTCTAATTGAGAGGAATGAAATTTTTTTATTTATTAATATCACTAATCCTACTAGCTCTATTCTTGTCATTCCACCATTTATTTGGATTAGTAGAATAGAGCTATTTTTGAGCTAATCTAATTTTCCAATTTGTGTTTGGATGACTCAAGAATAAGAATAGTGGAGCTAATCCAAAAATAGCTCTATTCTTGCACCAACCAAACACAACCTGTATGTATAATATGTGTTCTAAGATACTGATGTACAATCTTATTTGTTTCAATTTAAGCCTACGGGTCTTTTCCCTAAAAAAATTATGAAACAAAGAAACATAAGTCATATGAGCATAATTATGAAGTATGCAATGAGTTTAATAGTCCTATTGCAAATTAGAGAAATGTAGATACAGATATTTTGTTTTAAATTTTGCGCATGAAATATTAATTTCATCAAGTATCGTCATGGTTAAAATTGCATTAGCAAAAACCGGCATAATTTGTAAGGATGACTTTAGCAATAAGTACCTTCCTTTATTTGAGTAACGGTTAGAAATGCAAATATTTTTTTTTCTTTTGTTAATTTTTCTCTATTAACTTTTGTATTAATTAATTGAGAGAGACTACAAAGATAAAACAAATAGTCAGACATAATTTTTTTTTAAGTCCTCAATTTGTGATTATTAACATTAAAATAGCGGGGTTTTAATGTAAATATTGACTATTTTAAAATTTTGCATGAATACAGTGGAAAATTTTCCAATTTAAAATATCGACAACTCAAAACACGATTCACTTATTCCCCAATTTCAATGTAAATCTACTGAAAATTGCAACTTGGAAACATATCCCGATCGAAATCTCTGGAATTCTCTGGGCTACTTAAACATACTCGGTAAAAAAAAAAATACTTTCTTCTACCTTTGTATTTCCTTCTCCTGCTCCCGCTACCCACAAAATTAACCCACTCAATATTCATCAATCCAATGGCGCGAGATTTCTCAGGTACGACCGCCCTCTTCTTCTCCGCCACCTCCATCATTCCTCAGAATTTCTCCTCTTACTCCTTTTTTAATTTTTGTTTTCGTCTAATTTCAGGCGGAAATCGAAAAGAGTTGCAAAATACGCTTTTGGATGCTGCTGCGTTGGGGCAACTCTCACTTCTCAAGAGTATTTTCAACTTTTTGTTTTGAACTATAAAAAATTAAAAAAATAACTTAGGTTATCTTTTCGCCCAATTGTTTTTGCAACTTGATCCTCAAATAATCCTCCCTCATCGGTGCTCTGCATCTTCTCCGAAGGAACAAGTCTGGGAAGGAGAGGAATTTGACTTATTTCTCAAACGAAACTGATAATACAATGAGTGAGGCTATGGTAATATGCACCGTTCAACGTGGTCTCCGTATAAATATTTACTTGTAAACTAAATTTTAGAATTAAAAAAAAAAAAACTTTACTATTTTTTTAGATGGATAAAAAATAACTTGATATGAAAGTTTTGAACTATAAAAAACCAATGATTTTTACCCATCTAAAAAAAAGTAATTTTTTTTTAAAAATGTAAAATTTGGTTTACAAGTATATATTCATATTCATAGGGATACCATGTTGAAAGATTCGAATCGACTGTTAGAATTTTGAAAACAAAAATATTAGTCCGTAGTATGGACCAATCCAAGCTATGCATAGTACCATAGTCTTTCTAGAAGACAATTATAGATGTTTTTGCACATGCATGCGGTGAAGTCTACGTGCGTGGGTGTGTTTGTTTAAGAGAGAGAATGAAGCGGTAACGCAGTTGGCTAGAAAAAAGTCATAGACTCTTACCAAAGGTTGAGAGTTCGAGCCCCTCTCACAACTTTCAAAAGAAAGAGAGAGAGAGAGAGAGATAGTTTAGTGCAATCTGTATCCTAGGATACTGTACCATTGGTTGTGTACTGTAGTTTATATTAATTTGCACTGTAAGATGTGACCTACGTTTCTGATGTTTAGAAGGGCTGTTGTGTTGTAATTTGTAGTTGTACGATTGTAATTCACATTCTATAATTAATATATGGCTTGGCAGCTACTGCCAACCTTTCCAAAAAGTAAAGAGAGAGAGTTGGCAGCTACTACCAACCTTTTCAAAAGAGAGAAAGAGAGAGAGAGAATTGGGGAAAGGGGGGGGCTGTGCTTTGGATAGTTTATTACTTTTTTTTTTTTAAGTTGTTATTTTCTCCTCTCTATCTTGCTAAGGTTAGCCATATATATATATATTATTTTTTTTTCTTTCTCTAATTTTCTGTTACTTATTATTGCTTATTTAGGTAATGTGTAATTATTATTGGTTATTTCTCTTTTATTTTTCTTTTCGATTTTGTAGGATTTAGGTTGGTTACTGTTCTCTTCGTCTTGTTAGGTTACTATCCTTTTCGCCACCCTCCCTTCGTAAATTCATATGAGATGCAATAATTTTTTTTCTTACGAAATTGATTTTCAGTGGTTCGTATAAAAGCCATACAGATTCAATTAATTTTATGTATAAATATTAATTGAGAATTTTTATTCTCTATTATGTATGTATGTATGTATGCACAAATATGTTGATCCTTGTATTTTTCATTGGAGATGCAATATTGTTGGAGACCTTTAACCAAGAGACATCATGTCATGGATCACATGCAAACTCCCTTTTTGATATGTTGGATCTAATACAACTTAATATGTATGAAATTTCGTGCTAGAGTAGATCATAGCCATGAGTTTTGGCAACATGAGCCCAAACCTTGATCACATGGTTACTAAGTGGTTAGGACATAATTTTTATACAAACATTGTATTGGATCTTGAGGAGTGCATGTTATGTGTTAGATCACATGAGATTGTATGTACAAAAGGCTATGTATATATATATGTTGCAAATGAATATGTATTTATTTTTGCAAAAGGCTATGTATATACAAAATGCTATATATTTATTTTTGCAAAAGACTATGTATATTCAATCTGAAATATATAATTATTGGCTAGCAAAAGTGGAGGCTAGCTAAAAAAATAAAATAAAAATAAAATAAAATAACAAAACCCTACACGGATTTAGAAATTACATTCTAGGAATCTGGTTTTTAAAATAAAAGCTGCTATTTTAATGACTAGTAAAAGTGGAGGCTTGCCCAAAAAAAAAAAAAAAAAAAAAAACCTACACGGATTTTTAATTGGAAATCCGTGTAGCTCTCTTTAAGAAATTTTTAAATAAATGAATCTACATTCCTACACGGTTTTCTAATTAATAATCCGTGTATAATAGTTTTCTACACGGTTTTTTAATTACAAAACCGTGTCGGAATGTTGGTTTATTTATTTAAATTTTCTTTAGGAGAGCTACACGGATTTTTAATGAAAAATCCGTGTAGGAATGTTGAGATTCCTACACGGATTTATAATTAAAAATCTGTGTAGCTCGAGTTGGATGTCTACACGGCTTTTAATTAGAAATCTGTGTATGTTGTTGATAATTGTACACGGATAAATATCCATTTGCAATAGATGGCATATTCCTACACTCTAATATCCTACACTGCAGGAAATCCGTGTAGCTCTTCGTGACTTATCCGTGTACAATCACCATATTCTAATATGAATAACATGTTGAGCACTTTAGATCGATTACTTGAACTTTAAAAATTGCAAAACAAATTGGTAATATCAAGATCTTGGTTATTATAAAAAAAAATAACGAGTTTAGTATCATACTAAATTTTGATTATATTAAATATTTAGCATGTCCAGATTTATTGGGACATTAAAAAAACTATATTTCGATCGAAATACAAATATTTGTATAATTAATAGTCTAAGTCTCATGCTAAAAAGTATCGTATACGTATTCACCGATCTCACCAAGTTCCGGTGACTCGGTCCATTAAAGCATGTCTCCCTGTAAAATGGTTTCTGATTCTAGATATGTACATTTAAATAAAAACACAAATAATACTGAAACTTCTAAAGGGTGAAAGGTAGTTGAAGAAAGAGACAAAGGGGATATGGATAGAGAAGAAAAACGTAACACGCTGTGACGTGACGTGACAATCAGTCATTCACGTTGTGATTTGGTCACGTGACGTGATGAATTATTTTTTTCACGTGACGTGACTAAAATAGCTGCAGACGATCATGTCACGCGTAGTCATGCCGTGATCACACGAGACGTGAATATACCACACGTGACATGACATTACGTAAATTAGTCACATCAATTTTTTTTTTATATTTTAATATATATTGTTAAAAATTCAGAAAAAAAATATGAAAAATTCTAAAAGATCAGAAACGAGAAAATATTGTTGTTAAAAATTCAAATTATAAATATTCATTAAGCTAAATTAATAATCCCAATCCTGATTGTACATATTGTACGTACCCATAATCTTCAGAATTGTGCATATACGGATTGTATATGTATTGTTTTTGTTCTTCGTTGGGTTGGCTAACCACCTCAGCTTCCTGACTGGGACCAGAATTTAGTGCAAGCCAGTCAAGCAATCCGTGACCGTGCGTGTTCACGTGACTATACGTGACCTGACGTGACGTACCGTGATCACGTGACATGACGTGACGTGACGTATAATTTTCATAGAATGCAGTCACGTCACGTAAATAATCACGTCATGCGACATGCGAGTCACGTCACGTAATCAACACACGTGACGTGAATGGGGGCGGAGCTATGCATCGGAGCTATGCATCAAATCATGCGACATGCGAGTCACGTCACGTAATCAACCTAGTTATCTTTTTGCCCAATTGTTTTTGTAATTAATACTCAAATAACCCGCTGTCATCAGAGCTATGCATCTTTACCAAAGGAAGTATAGATGTTTAAGTCCGCGTGTGTGTGAGTGTGTTTGTTTTAGAGAGAGAGAGAGAATGGGGGCGGTAGCGCAGTAAGTCCTAGGACTACTAGATATCCTCGATCGAGAGTTGGAGCCCTCTCACGCAACTTCGAAGCTTTTCGAGAGAGAGAGAGAGAGAGAGAGGGGGGGTTGTGCTTTGGACAGTTTGTTGCGTTTTTTTAAAGACGCTAATTGTTCCATTTCACTAGGTCTGTTTTTCTTTTTATTTCAACTGTGCAGACATGGCAAAGATGTTAGACAAAGGGGAGGGGATCAAGAAGACTATAGAGATAACAAAGGATGCCAATGGGCTAGGTGCTTTTCATTTTGCGGCATCTTATGGGAGAACAGATATTTGTCGTGACTTGATCGAAGAATTGGGTTTTGATGCAGATTTTCAGTCTGATCAAGGTTTTGATTTCTTTTCTTTGTTTTCTTTACTCCTAAGCTCCATTCTATTTTGTCCTTTTTTATTTATTGTTGTTACATTTTGGTAGATTCTGAAGCAATATGAGATATTGGTAACTTCTTTGTGTTAGATAGGTTATTGTTTCTACAAGCAATGCTTTTTGATACATGCTATATCACACAAACAGCTCATAGGACATGGAAATAGTGTTCAAGTTCTAATTATGTGGTCACCATGAAAAAGATCTTCGGGAAACCGAAATAAAATAAAATTTAATTAATGAATATATTGCAGGTAGAACACCACTTTCCTATGCAGCCCTGGAAGGAAAAACTGGCACTTTGACTTATCTCTGTAATTGTGGAGCTGATCCTACATTCACTGATAGAAAACACGAGACGCCTCTGCATTATGCAGCACAATGCAGTCTTTTTCATACTCTCTCTCCCTCTTTTGTTCACACACAATAAGGAAAGTAGGAAGACAAGTTATAAGAATGGATTGATGGGTTAATCACCCATACACCTTAAAAAAAAAAGAATGGATTGATGGGTTATCTTGGTATATGGAGAAAATGAATTTCCACTTTTGTCATAAAATTTTCTTTCCAAATTTTAAAGTTCGATCTAGTATAGATTAATTACTAAACTTGTTGATAGCAGTTTATATTATTTTTGGTATTTATGTTTAACTTCTATTTTTCGTGTTTCGCCTCCAGGACATGGCAAGTCTATTGAATTCTTGCTCTCCAAAGAAGTTCGTGTGGATCCCGAAAGTTACCGTGGGACACCTCTTCATGTTGCTGCACGCTATGGCCGCAAAAAAGCTGTGAAGATCTTACTGGAGCACAATGCTGATGTAATTTGGTTGAATTATCTTCCAGTGCAAAACTAATATATATAGGTGAAATTTTAATTATTTAATTAATATTTCTTCTAATATGAAGTTTTTGTTTTTTTTCCCAGATAAACAAAGTCAGTCATGAATTCTTCACTCCACTTCTCATGTCTATCTTTGGTAAATCTTTGGATTGCGCCAAGCTTTTGAGTAAGGTATGACTTCTTTTCTTCGTAATAAACCATTTTTAAGTTGTTGGGCACAAACCCAGTTTTTAGGAAATTCTAGTGAAGCTTAAAATGATGTAGCCCAACATTTTCGTGTTAGAAATGGTGAGCTTAATAATCACTAGAGTCATTATAGCTTCACTTGTCGAAGAGTTTCTATTGTCGTGGACTCACTATTGCTCCTTTTGCTTGATAGTTTTTATTGTGTTTATAACTAATATAGGCTGGTGCAGACGTAAACTTGTGTTGTCCTTTAGCAATTGCAATTTGTGTAAATTCAGCTGAGATTGTGAAGTGCTTGAGATTGTGAAGTGCTTGTTGGAAGCTGGGGCTAACCCCAATATTCCCTGTGACGTCAAGCTCAACGAAGTGAGTTTCTTGTTATCAATTTGTTATTAAAATTGAATGGTCACACCTTGTATAAAAAATATACATATCGATATTTTCTTCGCAAGCTCTATCAAGTAATATATCAACAGTTATGTTTTTCTTCTAATAACATTCTTTGAACTTTGTATTATGAAAGTAATGTGACTTCCTTTTTGATGATATATTTTACTGTTGTAGTATGGAATGTTGCCAATAGAAATTGCAGCCGAGTGCGGTGAAAAGAGATTTGTTGAAATGCTGCTTACTTTGACATCTCAGCTTCCTACTGTGCCAAACTGGACTGTTGAAGGAATTATTAATTATGTAAAGTCTCCAGCTTTTAAGAAAAAGGTTGGTGATCCATTTTAAATGCTCTGTCAATTTCATTATTTCATGTAGTCATGCCAATTACGTATGGTTACCTGGGCTATATCCTGATTTATTTGAGATTGTCTCATTTCATTATTTTGCATGCTTTAGCATGAAATTAGGAGAAAGAAGAGGTTTCTTGATTTGAAAGTTAAAGGTGAACAGGCATTTAGGAAAAGAGAGTATTTAGCAGCCATAAGCTTCTATACTGCAGTAAGTTTGCTATTGGAAAGTTCTATATTTGATATTTTTTTGTCAATTGATATTTAACGCTCTCAAGTCTTGGACTTCTTAATTGGGTGTTGTTTCCACTTTCTCTTGTTGTAGGCAAGGGAGATAGCACCAACAGATGCTACAATATATGCAAATAGGAGTATGTGTTGGCTTCGGCTGGTGGAAGGGGATTTTGCTTTGCAGGATGCTCTGATGGCTCAAGCCTTTAGGCCGAACTGGCCCAAAGCCTACTATCGTGTTGGTGCTGCTTTCATGTTACTGAAGGTTACTCAGTTTAATTCAAAAAATTATGATTGCATTTTTTGTGTTTTCTACTTTGGTATCATTTTTTGTGTTTTCTACTTTGGTATTGTCTCATCACTAGAAATTGTTTTACTTCATGATTTAATTTGTTGTATTTATGGTATTTTATTTTCAAATTTTTTTTTATTGTTGGAAGAAATATGAAGAAGCTTCTCAGGCATTTTTGGATGGCTCTAAATTCAACCCCGCCAACAAGGATATGGAAAAGGCTTTATTGTAAGTATTGCTCCATTTTTTAATTGAGATTTTCTAGAGTGTGAACTGCGGGTATTTTGGATTTTAATCTTTTGCTTTGATTAGAAAAGAAGAAACAATCGGTTATTTTCACCAATAGGCAGGCCTAATATGCAATTCTTGCCAAAAAAAATCTGACATGTTGCTGTTTTGACATTAAATTTGTAGGGAGGCCTTGGATTGCATGAAGAAATCTAATGCTGTGTAGGTATTCAGTGAAAAGAGCATCAGTCCGACTTGCTATATTTGGAGTCACATTTTGGTATTGTTAAAAACTTTGTCTGTAGTATTTGACACAGTTTACTTTTGATGAAGGTACAAGTATAAGACTTGTTTAGTGATGTATGAAGCAAGATTGATTATATAAGTATTTATTTTGTTTGATGCGTTTTTTATTATATGGATCCCTGTATTAGTTTCCTTGTCGTGTGTGGTACTAAATCTCATTGCATGTTCCTTGAAATACTTGTATTTCAAAATTATGGTCGCATCTTACAAATAGATGATCGTGCAGTACGTAAATTGGTTCAGCACATACGGGGAATACGGTGGTCAAAACTGATGAAAATTAATGGGGCCTCTTTTTGTGTGAGCCTTGTAAATTGTTACCCGCAGTGTTTTGAAATTCGGTTCTTATTCGGTATTCGGAATGCCACTGAATACTGAATATACAGTATGCGGCCGCATATGCGGATTTTTATTCGGATTTATATATGCGGATTTTAAATGAGAATTCGTATATATAAACAAGCATACAATAATATGTGGTATGACACACTGTTAATATACTCTAAACCTGTATTTTTAATATAGTCTAAACCGGTAATATGTGGTATAAATCACTTTTAATATACTTTAAACCAGTATTTTATCACTATTAATATACTCTAATCCGGTAATATGCTCTAAAATTCATATTCTGACCGAATATAGATTTTCTATTCGGATTGCAACCGAATAGGAATATTTGGCCGAATATTCGGACGAATAGACCGAATTTTAAAACACTGGTTACCCGGGTGTGTTGATTTCATAATCAAACTTTTTAAAAGAATTGATCTTTCCAGCAATCCAGCTTTATGATATTCTGAAAAAACAATAGAGGAAGATTAAAGTCTTTAAGAAGGAAGTTCGTGTTTGGATGAAGGCTTGAATTAGTGGGAATAGTGAACTAATTCAAATTTTAGATATGAGGTAATTTAAGTTTTGATTGGATTAGTAGAATAATTTGTAAATTCATAAAAAATAAATAAAAAATAATCTTTTTTTTTACTAAAATAGTATTTTGAAATAGTCGTTAATTCGGAATTAGTATTATTCTTGGTCTCATCCAAACGCACCAATTTCTTAAAGAGTTGAGTTTTTCAGCAATTCAGGTTTATGATATTCTAAAAAAACAATAGAGGAAGATTAAAGTCTCTAAGAAAGAGAGAATGATGGTAGGTAGCCTCGCATTACTAGTGTCGTGCTAGCTTATGACTCTATTTACAATTAAGCACCTTCATCCGTCATTTGAGCAACATAAAACAATAATATTTGATTGTAAATAGAATTGTACATATAATATTTGAATGCAAATAGAGTTGTACATATAATATTTGATTGCAATTAGAGTTGTATTTATAATATTTGAATGTAAATAGAGTTGTACCCATCTGTGTACTGTGTATAGAGGCGGAGTGCCAACCAACTAGGTTTATCAATACAATTTGTTGAAGCATTTTCTCCAAACATTAAAAGCAAAAGATATTTGTTTGTTGTGAAAAGAAAATAATATAATATATACTATACTTCGTCTTTTTTCTTTTTGCTCTGTTTTTTTTTTACCTCGGAAGGCCAGATTCTTACGATATGGGATAAGAAGAGGATAATTCTATTATCATAATTTTTTGGTACCATAAATGTTGTTGTTTCATTTTTTTTGTTACCAATTTTGTTATTTTAATTATATATTTAACTATTAAAAATGTTTTTTCTTAACATTTTAATTAAGGTTTCTCTATTCATTTTTTTTAACCATTCTAATTGGCATCCAATTAAGGTTTTTTTATTCAATATTTTTTTGTATTGGCGTTGATCGCAACAAAAATACTTCTATTAATTAGATTGAACTGTATTGTAGTTACGAAGGAGAGGATACCTATTTCGCAGCAAAAATACATTTATTCTTTAATATATGGTATTGTCAACGTATATATAGCAGAAAATGTAAAAAGAAACTATAAATGCAAAACGAAATAGACTGCATGCAACGGACAGAAAGCATTTATCCATAAATTATAATTGTAAATGTATTTTTCACAATTCGTTGCATTTATATATGTTCTTACACACGAGCCATTACAATTCGCGAGTAATTATCAAAAGAAATAAAATTATTATTCTTGACAATTTTGAAATTCAGAATCGTAAAAAGAATCAACAGTGTTCCGTTGCCCTACCAACAGCTTGCAAAGCTATTATAAATTCATGATGTGCTGGTAGAGTAGCTAAAGAGGCTTTAAGCATAACCACATAGTTCAAAATTTCATTAATTATCATCCTTTTCTGTGTATCTAATTATCTATCAATTTTTGTCGAGATTCCTCATCATTCTCCGTGAAAAAGGAGCATCCTCTACTTTCAGGTTCCGTTCCTCTCCCACAGTAAGGAATTATATTTCACTAGCTAAGGCAGAGCTACTGTAAAAATGATACTAGTTAAGCTCAACCTGTGAATTAAAGAAGCTCATGAACAACTTGTTGCAATTGCGAACCGGAGCTGCAAAAATATAATAGAATCATAATATTAAAATTTGGAAATTCGGAAAAAAAAAATTGACAAGAGTAGAAACGAAGCATATTTCTCAGCCAAAGACTAACAAGGGTTGGAAAAAGAGGTTGCAATCTAAAATTACAGATGCCCCAAAACCTCGTATGTATGTATAGGTTTCGTAGTAGATATATAGTAAAGCACAAAACACCATATTTAAGAAGACTGCTTCGGTGCATCCATATTATTACTAATTAAGCACATCTTACTGTTTAAGTATCCAACAGTAATGCTTTGATTATAAATACAATATTATGGTGAGAAAGAGTGATGAATCAATTAAAGCCATGCTGTTTCACAACAAGTATGTTTGCGGATGTTTTGAAGTCTGGTGAGGCAAGTAAATCACCGATCACACCAAGTTCTGGTGTCTCAGTCCATTCAACCAATGCCTCATTATCTAATGGTGAAGAGTGTGCCTGTCTTCGACCTACAATCAACATATCATAGTTATCCCCCAAAGAGCGTATGACCAAAATAATCTGCACCGGATCATGGATAGTGACCTCTCTAATAGTAAGGCGATCATTGCCAACATTCTCCACTAGCAATTGACCAATTACTTCATCATCCAACTTTTGCTCTCTAGCATGAATCTCCTCCAAATTGTTTGTTATGCCCTCAATAACGCTCGATATCCGGAAGCGCAAGATGCTAAGGTGCACAAATGGGTGGCACGCCATGTGACCAGCTATTGCAACTGCCTCACGATCATCTGGACCACCCATAAAAAGCACACCAATGTGGGACTGGTGAATTTGCAAGGTTTGTGTGATTCTTGTCAAGCTGTGGTACACCAGTATTCCTACAGAACATTGTGCCTGCAGTTATGATTTTCTGGGTTTAGCTGCCAGAGTTATTTTTCGGAAACTATTGAATTATATGCTCTGTTGTCCTCAAAAATATTTTATTTTAAAAGAAAGGAAGAGTCCAACCTCACACACTCACTAGTTCCATTCGCTCGTAATCCTGATTCGACTTAGAAATGCAAGAGAGAGCATATCATGAAGACTCTTAATTTCTAGGCCAAAAGGCATTTTTAAAACAGAAATGCAAATAGAACCTTAAAAAAAACTAGTCCAAAACACTAATGTATCGAGAATTCAAGATATATATAGAGCCATTTTTTTCCACTAATGTGTCAAGAATTTAAGAAGGATAAATCTAAGAATGGTTTTACTTAAATGTGTACTATCTGCATGACTCATATTTAAAAAATGCAAATTATAATAGCAAGGAATAGCAACTTCACTAATCGACATAAACCTGCTCAAGGATTATCGGGATAAGGCCACGCTCTCGTTGGTCGGCTTCTGCATCAGCCATTGAGTTATTTCTTGGGAAAGGGAGGATGGCTAATGCAACCGTCTTCTCAACAATAAGTGAGCAGATGTCCTGGTGCAAGTTCTCTTGCGGCACAATAGAGGTGAACGGCAGTACTGTGACCCTATCTTTCTTTTTCTGCTTAACAGGGATTGATTAAGTGGAGAATTGTTTTGATTATCTTCATAAATCATAATTTTATTGATCTAGTAGATAACATAGAATCATTAACATTATAATAGTTATAAATGTTGTCAATCATACTTTAAAAAATATTTTTCCTCAGAGTAGTTGCATATATACATGACCTATTACCTCCTCACTAAATATATAGCAACTAGCTTCCTCATGTGGAAGCAGCCGCAGAGCCAAACTCACAATGTATGGGGTTCAAATTTGAATGGAGATAATCACATAAAAATTTTCGTATTGCGAATGGGGGTCAATTTTATAGAAATCATAGTATTTTACTCTATAATATATAGAAAAACATGTATAATCACAAAATTTGTAGTACCCTTTCTATCTGCCCCGTGTTGAAGACTACAGTAAACATAAGGATATAGGGAATAAAGTGGAGGTGATTTTAGTCACTTTATTCACAGATTCTAAATGTTACCTGTGCAAAAGTTACCAAGTGGTTGTGTATGGGATTCATTTCTGTCGTGTCGATTTGGTCCTTCCCTTTGTGATGGCCGATGAGGTTGGATTTAGAACGTGCTTTGAGTTCTGTAAGATGGAGAGCATATACACAAGTGCAATGTTTTGCCCTAAACGAGGTCAGCCACTCAAAAAGGTCGAGTAAAGACGCGATAGGCTTATCATTGAAGAAGCTGGTAATTATGCGAAGCTCTGATTGGGTCTTCAAGTCCCTCACATTCTGATAGACATTAAATTCCTTGTCCAATGGATTGTAGAAGACCGAGACCAAAAAAGAAGATATCGATGTCACAGCAAGTATCATTAAGATTAGGTATGTATAGGTCGCCCCGCTTATGGCCTGTTAACGACGAACAAATCATGAACACGATAGTTTGTAAAAGACAAGAAACACTAAAAAAATGAGTTAAAAAAAAGCAGGCACACATACTCTGCCTAACCTGAACTCGATCAAGATTAATGTCTCCATAATTCCTTTAAAATTCATGACAAGCCCTAATAGTGCTCCGTTTTTAAGTGGACAGCCACAATAAGCAGCTGAAATGGCCAAAGTAACAACCTTGGTGATGCTTGCAATTAGCGTGAGCATCCCTAGCCAAAGCCCGTGGCTCAACTCTTGGCCGGCTGCTGCCCAATCCATTTCACGCCCGACAGCAATAAAGGACATCGGAAGGAGCAACTCCGTTGCCACCATATCAAGCTGCCTGATCAAAGCAGTTCCAAGAGGTGGCCCACTCGGCATTGCCAAACCCATAATTACTGGGCCGGCAATGTCCTGTGCTCCAATTATGTCACTGGCCAGTGCCATCAGGATCACTAGAATAGTGATCAGAGTAATGTGCACTTCCCTAAAGACGAGCATAAATTTAATCAAGTTCCTTTCTTACATACACAAAGTAACAAAATAGCTAAATTCCTTGAGATCACTTTATCTGGTCAAATTTAAGAGTTATCAAGTTATGAGAGGAGTTCATCTTTTAAATGCCCGCCTTGCATGTGTTTATCCTATGCATCTAGTTTAATTATTTTTTAACATATGAGTTGTGCTTTTAAACACTTAGATAATTAGTAGTTTAACACAAGCTAGTTGAATGTTACATATAATTATGAAAAATATGATGTGTGTCTCTGTGTATTTTTTTTATATATACATTGATCTTAGTTTTATTTTTTAACAAAAATATTGTTCTTGCAAGTACTTAGCTAGTCCTCTTAACATTTTCTATTTCCTTCTAATATGCATAGTCATAATTTTCTAGGAACTTTTCATGATGGTATAGAAGTCAAATGGGTGAATGGGTGATCATCATTGCACTCCCGTACATATCAACAAATTAACACGTCTTGAGAATTATAAATATATGTGTCAAACGGAAACAAAGAAATGTTAAAAGAAAGTATTTAATTTTATACAAGAACAATATTTATGTTAGAAGTAATTAATTTAATGTTAAAAATACACAATCATATGTTAGAAGTAATTAATTTACATTTATATGTTAAAATTAGCAACTAACTCTGGTTAAAAATTACTAATCAAGTGTTTAAATGCACAATATATATAGAAACTAGGTACTTGACGCATCCAATAGTGGTCTTAACGCATTTTTCAAAATATAATTATCCACTCTCCTTGCAGAACTGGAGAGAGAAAAAAATCATTTATAGATTATCTAGTTTTTTATGATATACCTGACATGGGCATGCGAAGGCGTGTTCCGAACAATCCACAGTGCATACGGACGAACTATGAGGATGATAAAAGAGATCATAATGGCAAAGAAAAGCAAATTCATGACGACATTCTTCCCGCCAATTCGGCTCTGGGTTATGCTGTTAAACACGGGGAAGAAACTATAAAGCATAAAATCTTGTATGAGCGATGCCGATAGTGCTAGGCGACCAAGTTCACTACTGAGAAGCCCTAGGTCAGATAGCACCTCCGCTTGAACAAACAAGAAGCTGTGACAAATAATAGCGATGAAAAACAACAAAAAATCGTGCTTGCTTTTCTCCAGATAACCGATTTTATTGTGGATGCACAAGTATGCTAAGAAGGTTATCAACACAGGGATGGATATGCTAGTTACAGCAATGATGAATGGCTTCTTACCGGCACGCCATGCCGAACTAGGATCTATCTTGAGTCCCACAAGGAATAAGTTAAAAAAGATGCCTATAGCTGAAAGGGCTTCCTCCAGTCGCCGATTTTTGGGATGAAGGAGCATGTAATGGTCAATACTGTCAACATGTCTTCCTTTATTCCAGAATAGGTAGATGAGGATACCAGCCTATGAATTGCAGAATAGAGACGACAGTGATTTTCTTGTATGTGTTATGGACTTAATTTATTAGGATAGGACATTTAACAAAGTAATAGACTAATAGTAAGTCGTATACTCGTATATCAAAAACATTACCAGCAGGTGCTGCAAATTAAAGGTGTTTTTGCCAAAAACATATAATGCTTAATTAATTTAGGAATTCCCCTGTCCTCAATTCCATCAAGCCATAATAATGGCTTAATTCCCCTTTTCAAAGAAAATGTCAAATGATAGTTATACTTGGCGCGCGGCCGTTGTTAAGGTTTAAAAAAAGAAAATGCGAAATGATAGTTTTCCAGATATAGATATTTTTTGTTTTTTTGTGGGAGTGAGGGGGGAGGGGTTGTTATATTCTTACGATCATTTGACTGACAAAGCGCGATTGTCCGAAGCGTCGAAGAAAGAAGTGTAGCACGTGAGATATGGTAATGATCATGACCAACAACAGTAAAGCATGGGGCAAGAATGCTGATATGTGGACTGACCCGTGGTCGTTGTGGCCATTTGATTGTCCGGCTGTGTTTTTAAGAGAATTAAAGTATACATATGTGAAGTCCTGTCTTGCTCGGTCTTGCAAGATCCATTCCCCAATTGCAGATCCTATATTTCTTTCTTCGTAACAAGCAGTGAGATTGGTGTATGCATCGATGAAAAATGACAGTTCCGATGGAGGGTCCATAGGCATATTATGGTTCTTTTTTTCTTTTTGAAAAATATTGGAGTGGAGAAAATAGGAGGTACTTCCTTAACTTTTATTCGATTTAATTGTCCAATGAAAATCAATTTAAAGAGACAATGGAGAAATTTGTTATGCATAAATAAATATAAACAACCACCACAGTTCAGAAGAAAAAAGCTTGTACTAATATCTAAATTAGTGGATTATATTAGTAAGTTATTGACTATCAGTAAAATGTCCATTTTTGTTGGGTTTCGCAAACTAATTAACTTACAAAATATCATGAGCTCCTTTAGAAAAACAACCATAGGGGTTACTGGTTAGTACTGATTAACTTAATTGGCCTACCCAAAATAGACATTGGTATTTTGTTCTATGAGATGATCAGTTGCAAATTCAGTTCTAATTTTTGAGCTCAACGGTATTGACACATTTCAGCTACATATTGTTTTTTGTGACAGCCACTTTAGAAAGAAGGCTCAATTCCTGGTCAGTCATTGCTTTTTCCCTTTCCAAAAGTTGTTAAACATTAGTTGCATATCAAATTTAATACACCAATTAGTAAATTATCGATTTAGTAGTCAGAAATATTATCGCGTTAGCTTCTTTGATTCTTTATCATTCACCAAACGTCTCTAAATTATATAAATAATTAAAATTCAATGCACAGCCTATCAAAATTTACAGAAAATATATTATATTTCTTTAATTTTGGTACTAATTTATCTATTAATATAGAGGTCAAATAATTGGTTTTGTCAAAACCAGTTGTAATGATGCCATAACTATGACACATATATATCTAAACTGTTCGATCCTAAACTATCTTGAATCTAAAAACCTTTTAAAAATCTATATTAAGCGCATTGGTCTTGAAACGACAGAATTAGGTAATATCTCATAATTACGTTATAAAAATGACAGCAGGTAAGTACTTATTTATATATGTACATTTAGCATAAAGAAAAATAGAGATGCTTGTACGCCTGCGTGTAATGTGTCGTTTCGAGTGAGATAATGAAAACGGTAATTAAGATACAGCTGTATTAATTATGTACAATTTAGAAGTCCAAGTGTCGAACCTTTATTTTTATCCTTTTTAGCATCGAGTAGAGTAGGGCCCGCTACTATATCCCAGTATTGAAATTATAAAAAAAAAGCTGGTCCCACTGTTAAAAGGCTTCTGATTCTGAGATATTGCCGGGATTTTTATTAATCGAAATAAAATTAAATAAATATCGAAATAGAGGAGAGAATCTGGTTTATTTCGAAAAGTAATAAGGACGTGATAGTTTGCAACGTCTCTACGGACAGATTAAAGAAAAACGTTCCTGCTAATGATAATCCCGCACTGATCTAACCACTAACTAACCCAAACTCCGGAAAAAAAAATTTCAGAGATGTTGTAATTTAACACGTCGGTGAACAGTAAAAAAAATTCTCAGGGACGTTTTAGTTTACCACGTCCGTGAACAGTAAAAAAAACAAAATTAGGTTTGATTTTGGTTAAATAAAAAAAACTTACAAAAATTATGTTTCAACTGTAAAAACAATGATTTATTTTTCAACTAAAAACAATAATTTAGTTTAGTAATATTTTTAAAAATAAAATTTATATTCAAAATTTAACATTATAGACACGATTTATATTTTAGATATTATGTCTATCAATATGATGAGATTTGATTTATGTTTTAGCTAAATCAAATGACTTGAAATTCTATATCGCTGATCTTAATACATTATTAATCAATAGTTAATTACATTAAATTTGAATTTAATTGATAGACTATCTATGTGTCCGATAACATAGACATATTTTTTAATTTAATTTATTGAGAACTTCATTATTAATTTATTGAGAACTCCATTACATCAAATGACTAAATTATGTTTTTTAGAAAAACCTAATTTTTTTTTAATTTTTTTAGAACTCCATTAACTATTGATTAATAAATTAATTGATTAATAATAGAGTTATCAATAAATTAATAATGGAGTTCTCAAGTCATTTGATTTAGCTAAAACATAAATCAAATCTCATCATATTGATAGACATAATATCTAAAATATAAATCGTGTCTATAATGTTAAATTTTGAATATAAATTTTATTTTTAAAAATATTACTAAACTAAATTATTGTTTTTAGTTGAAAAATAAATCATTGTTTTTACAGTTGAAACATAATTTTTGTAAGTTTTTTTTATTTAACCAAAATCAAACCTAATTTTGTTTTTTTTACTGTTCACGGACGTGGTAAACTAAAACGTCCCTGAGAATTTTTTTTACTGTTCACCGACGTGTTAAATTACAACGTCTCTGAAATTTTTTTTTCCGGAGTTTGGGTTAGTTAGTGGTTAGATCAGTGCGGGATTATCATTAGCAGGAACGTTTTTCTTTAATCTGTCCGTAGAGACGTTGCAAACTATCACGTCCTTATTACTTTTCGAAATAAACCAGATTCTCTCCTCTATTTCGATATTTATTTAATTTTATTTCGATTAATAAAAATCCCGGGAGATATTGTCTATAGTACATTTATATAAAGAGTAAGACTCGGATGCCATACATAGTGTAAAGTCATTTGTATTATGTTTTCAAAAATTAATCGAATAAATTTTAAAATTCGATTTAAGTAGCTAAGTAAATTGGTTATATAATAAACTTGTAGAATATCAATTTTTTACTATTTTTAAATTTTTTTACTAATTTTTATGATTTATGAAAAACGGCAAAAAATAACTTTAAAATATAAAAAATTGCAACTATTTAAGGTAATTTGTTGCCATCTTTCATAAATCATAAAAATAATAGCAAAAAGTTAGCATTCTACAAGTTTATTATATAATAGATTTTTGAAGTATGACCTTATGCTATTCATATCACCCAAGTCTTACTCTTAAATAAAAAACAAAAATAACACGGAAAATTTGAAAAAGAAAAAAGGTTTATCGTTTATATTCTTAAATCACATTTGAAACAAAAATCAAGGGTATGTTTGGTTGCAAATAATAATAACCACAATAGCTCTTTCATCATTTGTCTTATTAGAATAGTCAAATTCAAAAAAAAAAATTTTGTAAGAATAGGCTATTCTAATAAGACAAAAGAATTGAATTTCCTATTCTAGCTATTTAACCACATTCAAACATAAAACTAGCTATTCTGAACAGTGTTGTAAATAACGGTATGCGGTCGTCGGACGGACGGGGTGCCGCCAAACGATTAATCGGTATACGGCCGATTAATCAGAATTATGCGGATAATTTAACATTTTTATTAAATTTATGTATATATATCTAATTTATTAAAAATAATTTATTAACTCATTAATCTTATCAAATAAACTTAATTTAAGTTAGTTTTATTATTATAACATGACACTACGCTTATTTCTTCTTAACACATAAGCAATTTGCATGTATAAGTAACGCATTTATTTATTGAAAAATAAATTTGAGAATTAAGCTTTTTCAAATAATAATAACATATTATTTGAAAGAAAACATTCTAACACAAAATCACTAAATTTAATTTATGATAATAACTTAATTTCATAAATAAATATGTCGTATTAATTGAAAAAATTACATCAGTAAGTAAGAACAATATATGGTATATAAATAATAGAAGAATTAATCAATTTCAAAGTAAGTAAGAAGAAAAAAAAACATATATAAAAAATATTGGATGTATATCCAAGTACAAATAAAATTACAATACATGATTTATAAATATGATTATCACACACTATCATAGGAAAAAAAAAAAACAATGTTAAAATAAATATTCACTGGAATAAATGGGAATAAACGGGAATAAATGGACGATTAAACGGTAAAACGGCCGATTAATCGTTTTTATCCGCTAACAGGCATCCGTTAAGCGTATTCGTAACGGTTTAGTTTGACTGCCATTTCCGATTAAATGACTGTTAACACTGTTTTTAACAACACTGATTCTGAATAATATTGTTCTAAAAATAGTTTATTCTCATTCTAACTAAACATATATTCACCTTTTGTGCAATAGGACTTCTGTTCCTAGGGACTTCATAACCCACCACCTTTTTTTTTTTTTTTTTTAGTAGACCACCAGCTGTGCACCAGTACTTTTTTGAAGAGGCCTAGAAGACAAAATAGAAATTCTTATGGTAAACTATACGCTGAATTTCTTGTGCAGTGCTTCTCTAATCGATCTCCAACAATGAGTTTATGACAACTGTTTGTATACTTGCGTAAAATAATTTGTGTGGACAGGACGTCTTTTTGTCTTATCAGTAGACCCTGTCTTGGCACGCGAGCCGTACTAACAAAAAACTGTATTTTCCTTTAAAAAAATAGTATTAATTGAAGTAACAGTAACCGGTCATTTTTTCTTGAACGGGTCTAGTTGTACAATGGCGTCTTAGCTGAACCACGTCCACGAAATATAGACCGGGTCCGGGACCGGGACCTCGCCGTTTGTGCTGTTAAAACAAACTCATCCTCACTGTTTATAGTTTAAACTCATTACACTCCTTGAAATCATCTGTGCTCAAGCATCTTTATGCTCCAAGTGAAACAATGGCGTCTGCGAGTAAAACAGGTACACCACAAAAAGTTCTCCTCCCCATCCCAATCTCCCACCCTCTAATTTGTTCTCGACATTACAGTTAAGAAGGCAGCTATGAAGATTCTACAAGCGGCTGATGCAGGGGACCTCCGTTCTCTCAAAAGTAAGTTATTTTAAATAGGTAATTAAACTGTGAATCACAAGGTTAAGTTTTAGAAATAACTTTACCTACATTTTGTGATTCAAATGTAAGTTTACCTATTTACTATAAGTTTTTTGAAATAGGTAAACTGGAAGTTTACCTAGAGTATAATGCAATAATTTAGACTTACTTAATTATGCTCTCCATCTTGCTCTCTTTAATGCTGAAATAGATCACAAAATAATAGTCTTTTGTTCTGTAGTACAATGAACTTGCAATTGCTTGTCTTGCAGATTATCTGTTTGTTAAAATAGCAAGCTAAAATTTTGGTGTTAAGATGGCAAATTTTTCCTTGTTGTGACAGTTCATTACTATGGTGTCTTAATTGTGAAATTAATTTTTGTGCTGATAAATAAAATGTACAGCTGTTGCTAAAAAGTAGGCAAAGGCACAAGAATAGCTCAGGCTATTGCTAGTGTAAGGCATGGGAGCAGAGATGGTCGGGGTGTTCTTCATATTGCTGCGGCTAAGGGAAGAACAGAGATTTGCCAATACCTAATTGAGGAGTTAGGCTTTGATTCCAATCTGGTTCCGGATAATGGTACAACACCTATAAGTTTTGTACTTTATTTTTATTTGTTTCCTGTAAAGTTTTGATGTGGCAATTGAACCTGATTGAGTTTACAGTATTGGTGCAAGTGTGCAACGCTTGAAAATAAATTGTTAAATGCTAATCTAGCTCCTAAAAGCTCAGGTAACATTTGTTAAGCTGACAAGTTTAGCCATACCATATTTCATCAAACATGTGCTGCAGATGGCATTTAGTTTTTTTTTAAGAAGTACAGGCGTATGCAAATGATGTGTCTTTCTTCATTTCTTATATGATTTCTCAAGGGAAAACTCCTATTTTTCATGCCACATATGGGGGGCATATAAACACTGTGAGATACCTTCTTGACCATGGCGCTAATCCAAATGTGAGAGACAAAGATGGCTTTACTCCTCTCCATTGGGCTGTCATTGAAGATTTAACTCTTTTCTTTACTTTCTGTTTGTGTGTTTTTGACACAGTACTGTGGAGTTATGTTATTGTTTTTGGAGTCCTGTTGCTGTGTTTTGATGTTAAGCATGTGCTGCTCATTAGGAGTCTTGATTAATCAACTTAACTGGCAGATATGACCAAAGTGGAAGGAGGTGTGGAAATCTACATGGGGATTAAAAAGTCTTTAGTAATTATTCTCTCTAAATTTACTTGAATTTCAGGTTATGCTGAGATATTGGAGCTGCTTCTCTCTAGAGGAGGTCCCATCGAGGCAAGGAACATTGCAGGAACACCACTCATTTTGGCCACATGTAAAGCTGATGATTCCTGCATGAAGGCTTTATTGGATCACAATGCAGATGTAACAGTCTTCTCTCTCTTTCACATCATGACTATTTACACTGTCATATAGAGCATTTTTGTCATGAGCATTCTGAAAGTGTTTCTTAAATTATGTAACTTGAGGAGAATTTGACAATAAAGTTGTGTCGTACACTTGTTTACTCATGTCCTTATCATAATTTTTTATTTAATTTAACCTAATTGTAGTCTATTTACCTTCCCAGCCCAACCAGGTCAGCGATGGCTTCTTTACACCTCTGTTTATTGCTGTGATTAATGACTCGACCAAATGTGTAGAGGTTCTTCTAAAGGTATATTGAATGTTCATTTATTTTCTTTCTTTTTTCTTAGCTAACGTCCTTGTAGTTAAATAAACTTATTAGGTTATTCCCTATCATTTTAATAGGCTGGTGCTGATGTAAACAAGGTACCTTTGTTAGAACTGGCCTTTGATTCAGCAAAGATGTTGGATTATTTGCTGGAAGTTGGCGCTGACCCCAATATTCCTAATGACGTTGGTTTCAAAAAAAAATTATTTATTTTTTTCTTTCATTTTACTGCCCCTAAATTGGTTTTGTAACTGAAAAATGCATCTTTTCTGTTATAGTATGGGAGATTGCCAATAGAAATTGCAGCTGTTAGAGGTAAAAGGGAGGTGGTAGAAAAGCTCTACCCATTAACCTCTCCAATTCCAATTGTGTCAGACTGGAGCATTTATGGTTTGTTTAGGCATGTTGAATCTCCAATTTATCAAGTAGAGGTAAGGGATTTGTCATGCCTGTTTGTTACATAGTTATTGAAGTTACATGCTTAAGTACAGTTTGTTTCCACTTGATTTAGGAGGAGCTTCAATCAAACAAGAGGCTTGATAGACTCAAAAGGAAAGCTGACAGTGCACTTAGCCGAAAGGAATATATGGTGTCAATCTTCCTCTGGACCTATGTAAGTTTCTCCCTTGTACAGGAAATCTGTTTTAAACAAAGTTTGTGGGATTTTGCAAGAATAATATTTATCATTGAATTCATCAAAAGTAGTAGTTTATCCGTTTCAAGAATTATTGTTACTATAATTGCCATTTGGTGGTCAAGTATTTGAGGTCATCTATTGTGCATTTTTTTTTGGGTTCAGATTTTGGGTTTCCTGTGGTTTGAGCATCAGGTGGATGTAAAATTAAATGAGGATTATGTAAAATCTGGGCACATTATGGTTCTTTTTACTGGTAGGGTTCTTTTACATTATGGTTCTTTTTACACTATGAGAGGGGTCATCTCTTGATCATCAACCTGTATATTACAAACTGTTATGCTACTGTTGAGTTCTGAAGAACTGCAGCATATCTTCAGACCCCTCTCATAGTTTTAATACCGCCCTCTGTTATTACAGAAAGAGCCCTACCAGTGCAATAAACAAATGAGAGGAGAATGCAGTTATCAAAACATGTTTTAGAGAAAAGAGTTAACTAGAAACCCAGCCCCTGATTTTCCACATTTGTTCCAAAGAAGCAAGAAAAGCGTGTTGCATACATTCAATAGTCTCAGTATCTGTCATTCTATTGACACATAAAAAGCATAGAGGTTTGCCCCGTTACAATAAGCATACCCTTTTTTGTATTTATGAAACAAAATGACCCATTTACAAGACCCTCTATACTTTAGGCATCCACCCTTAATAAAGGGGTATCTTGTATGCCTTTGAAAGGAGTTTAGAAATATAATGCACATGAAATAAGAGGGGGAGGGGGTTGTTTGAGCATTACCATCTGAAATTAGGGAGGAATTTGTGTGATATCTTCTCATGCTTCTACAGAGGAGGGTACATTGAAATACTTCTATGTTGAAAAGTGTGCAAAATAATTGTTGAAATTTTACAGTTATATGTGACAATGCTCATTGATTTATTAATATTTTTGGGTAAGTAGGCAATGTCAGAAGACCCAAATGATGTGACCATACATGCAAATAGATGCCTATGCTGGCTGCACTTGTGCCATGGTATCAATGCTTTAATTGATGCATACACCTGCTACTGCCTCCGGTCCAAGTGGCCCATATCCTACCTCTGCCTTGGCTCTGCTTTTAGTTGTCTGAAGGTTTGTTACATTTGCTAGATGTTCTTCATTATGCATCCCAACTGGTGGTTGGTGGTGATTTAAATGGCCTGGCATTTTTTTTGTAGGGCGGTGTGGGGGGAGGGGGATTACAATGGTATTGGATTTTAGATATGATTATTTTGGTCCTCTTGTATGCCGGTCATGCCAGTTAATTTCTGTCAGTGTCAGTGATCTGGTCCAGCCTTATTCCTTTAAATATGATGTCTTTTGTTCTACCTGTCTTGTTAATTTTTGGGTTTGGTTTGTTCAGGTGTAGTACCAGATGATAGAACTGGTCTTTTCGAGGCTCCATTCATTGAATTTGACTGCAAAACGAGGTTGGAGTTACATTTGTATTACATGTTTGGTAACTTTTTTATCTTTTCAATTCCAGGAACATGAAAACGCTTGCATGGTATTTCTACAGGGCTGGAGTTTGGATCCGGCAAACAGAGAGATTCAGAAAGCACTACAGTATATTCATAGCATTTTTTTACAATTTTTCTATTTACAATCCTCCAATACAACTCAGATTGCACCGACTGAACCTTTATTTCATTAATTTGCAGGAAGACAATGGAACAAAAACCTAATGAATCACACGTTACCGGCACAAGCATAGTACAAGCTCTTGAATTTCTTTCAATAACTAATTCTGACAGTGCATAATCTCATGCTGCAACTCCATAAACTCACCATGCATCTTGATGATAGGAAGCTTTTTTTTGTAACATGTTAAGGGCATGTTGTATTAGGTACTGGTGCCAGGCTATGTTTATTCTCTTGAATTACTGAGTTTTTAAGGGCACCACTAAGCGTGGGTCTGAATCCTCTATTTCTGTTAGACCGCTGAATGAATTATGGATTACTGCATGTGACATTTACAAATTTATTATTTGCATTGGAAAATGGATTTGTGCTATTAATATTTGCATATTCTGCTTCTGCCACAGATATAGGTCTGCTTCTCAGTTATGAGATACAACATAGTTTAAAGTACAGAACAGAAACCTAAAGTACACGGGTATTCTCATGCAGTCAATTTAACCGGTAAACTAGTCTTGCTAATTAAATAGTGTTAGGGTTAATTTAGAAATGCAGAATACCGATAAGACCCATACCAATTATAAGAAACTTGCGTTGAGACCCAATAATCTGTACACCAACAAGAACTGAGAAGTTGGAGACAAATGCAACATTGCATACAACCAAAAATACGAAAATAGAGGAAAGATGTTACTGCGGGATAGTTCGAGTCCAAAGAGCACACAAGAGAAAGCAAACACAGAGATTAGGTGGTTCAGTTGGATCTATTCCACTGAGAGACAAATGATCAACAGACTTCACTATTAAACAAGAAATTAAAAAAATTATAAGAGTATTCCAATTATTACCACAAACAATTACACACTCTCTCTTTCTCTCTTTCTGTTTCGCACAAGAAAAAGGAGCCGCCACCTTTGTTTTTGATGCGCAGCCAAGAGAGATATAAGAAAAGGGAGATGGACTAATAGTATATATACTGAACCTATCTAACTAAATTAATATGAAAAAACGGTAATAATCCTCCATCATGCTCAATATGATATGTACAAATTCTACTACTGCAACAAAGAGAACGTTGGATAAACCATGCTCATTATAACAAATTGTCTTCAACATAGAAATAGGAAAAAAAAAAAAAAAAGTTAATCTAAGAGGGTAAATCTGTACAAAATGTTTAGGTGTTTCCCCAACAAATCTTGTAACTTGCTTGGCCAAATTTAGGAATTGTCCAGGAATAGGCATGGTATGGAATGTCTGTTAGGAATGGATGTTGGTGATTGAGAGAGAAGAAAATAGAAACTCTTATAAATAAGGGAGACGGTTATTTAGCGGAGGTTGGGTTTGGTTGAATAATCATTCTTTTGCCCTACAAAAATAAATTTTTGTAGAGCCGAAAGATATGGTGTTCGGCGAGAAGGCTCGGCCGACATCCTCCGCGTCAAGTTTCCTTTTGTAAATTCTTTTACTGAGGGCCTTCTCCCATTTTGATTCTTGAGCCACCATCTTTGCTCTAGACGAAATTAAAGGAGGATTATTAGACCACATATTGAAGAGGTGCGTTTTAATTTGATCTAATGAATTGAGTTTTTAATTAACATTTGGAAATACAAATTAGGTATTGTAATCAACATTTGTAAATACAAGCAACATTTTGTAATTTATATGTTAATTGTCCCTTATTCAACAAAACCATGATTTGTTGGGAGAACCAAAACATTTTTGCACTTTATTCTAGCAATTCTTAATTAATAACAGAATTTTCCACACAAACAAAATTGGGTTGCTAATGAAAAAGGGCTAGACCCTGTTTTCTTTGTCAAAAAAAAATTGGGTTGCCGGGCGAGCAATCTGGTGCTAGGATTAATGTATTCTCACTGCCTCCTTCCTTTTATATATCAAACAAAAGCTTGATGAAATACAGAGCTCACATATCAAAATTACAACTCTGTGTTGTGCTTTCTATACGTGGCATAAAAAATCACAATATCCTAACAAATCATTTTTTTATGAATTTACTTTTCAAGTTTGTAGATATGATATGATGGCAGAAGAATTTATCTATTAATTACACCATTTGAAAACCCAAACCCATAAAGTTGGTAGTTGCACTAAAACTCAGCTACGCGCAATACTCCTTCAACTAACATCTAATGGCTGTTGCCTTAAATCAGCAAAACCATGGTTTCAAGCCTCCTTCAGGGCACAGCCGCCACTGCCGTCTCTCTTCCCTCGATCAAGATTTTCAATTGAACCGAAATTCATCAGATAACACCTCCTCTGGAATCCTACTCAAGCATCCCCAATTCCCAAAAAGCTTATCCACGCCATGTTTGGTAGATTGCCTAACGAAATCAAAGAGCTGTGGCACCATTCCTAATGTGAAATCTAACCCCAGCCTTACCACTTGCCCGAAACTTCCAAAAAGAGTTTCTCCGGGTGTCAAAATAACTGGGAGCAACAAATCTGCTGGCATCAACGAGCTAGTTGCTGAGACAGCTGTTGCAATAACCCTCGGGCCCGATCCGATATGCGGCAAAGGTGAACACAGCCATTTGTTCTATCTCGTAAATAGTGGTAACAAAAAATTCGCAGTTATCAAACCAGCAGATAGCCAATCTGCTGCTCGGGAAGCAGCCGCATACCTGTTAGATCATGAAGGCTTTGCCGGTGTACCCCCAACTACAACAATCAAGATCTCACACCCTATTATGAACAAAAATAATGCTTTGACCGCCTCGTTGCAGCGTTTTGTGCCGAACCATTCAGACTCAAGCGAGATGGGCCCATCAATGTTCATGACAGAGAAAGTGCATCGTATAGGCATATTGGATATTCGCCTGTACAATATCGACCGACATACAGGTAACATGCTGGTCAAGGGGACACGCAACACTACTGATAACAAGAAAAGCTTTGAGCTTGTGCCAATTGACCACGAGCTTTGCCTTCCAGAAAAGCTCGAAGTCCCATACTTTGAGTGGCTCCACTGGCCATGTGCCTTGCTTGCTTTCTCAACTGCCAAGGTGAACTACATTGCCTCCTTGGATCCACATAAGGATGCAGAATTGTTGCGATCCGAACTGCCTCAAATCACAGAAGCTTCGGTAAGGATACTTATATTATGTACGATTTTCCTGAAGAAGGCGGTTTCTGCTGGGCTATGTCTCGCAGATATAGGCAAGATGATGACACCGGTGAGGGATGCACCGAGTGCTCTCGAAGTTCTCTGCAGACGTGCTGCAGGTCTGGTTTTCATAGAAAAATCTACGGATGAAGCCAATAGGATTATAGACTGGGAGGATAGCGAAGTGGAGCCGGAGATGGACAGAAAGGATGCTGCCAAATTATCGAAAAGTTTAAGCTTTCCGAAAGGAAGCTACGAAAATGTGAGCCGAAAGATGGTAACATTTAAGATGTTGAGTGAGAAGGAATGGATGAGGTTCTTGGAAAAGTTTGAGGAGCTATTGCTTCCGGCTTTTGATGCTAGAAATAGTGTAAGCCTTGAGAAGAATCCGCTTGCGAAATCGTGCAAATTTTGAAACAAAACCAGTCAGAAAAAATGGTAGCTAGGCAGCAAGATATCAATCAAAAGGAGTTTCTCCTAGTAGGTGTTGATCCAGCCAATTGGCAAGTGATCGATCATGTGTACGTATATCTCAATATATATATATATATATATATATATATAATCTGCTTTTATATATATATACGCAAGCTGAGAGTTGGTGGCAATGTCCGACTCCGCACAATTCAACTAAGCGAGTTCATTTACCTAGATGCTTGGTTGATTGCTACTGTATTAATTATACTGCCCAAACTTTTGATTATTGTACTTGTAGAAATTACATGTAGTGTTTTCTGGTTTGTGGCTTGTACTTCAGTTAGCATGTCATCAGTGCTAGACTTAATGTACTCAAAATACTCTCATATTCTAATTAAATTTTTGTTGAAATGTATTTCTCGTTGTTCCTATTGATATCTTTCCACTATGCTCTTTCATTAGAACAGATATTAGATCTGACGTTGGTGACATTATAATTGGTCGGCCGTCTTCACATTTACTTTCAAGGCATTTTTGTTTGTTTTCTTTGACCCTTTTGTCTTTTGAATTAAAAAATAAAACAGGCTAATCTTTTGTAGGTTGTGGGCCTGTAGACCCACTCATGAGGCCGGTGAGATGGCCCAATCATTATTAAGTTTTCAATAAATGTTCGTAACAGAATAATAAATGTTCATAGGCCCAAAAATTCATTTACTCTTCCACTTGATAAAAAAATAGCGAGTTCGCAAACTTGGAAATTTTTATGTCCAATTGCTTCTGACCTTAATTACAAGAATTATATAAATCAACATTTTTCCCAATCTTTATTAACCAATTTTGATGATGAGGATAGTATTTACTAATAATAATGATGATGATGATCATAATGATAATAATAATAATAATAATAATAATAATAATAATAATAAAGCTTCAAAATATGAAATAAACAATAAAATTGCAAATATGGCAAGAATTGCAGCCACTAAAACTTAAAACTTCATCTATTTTATAGGATAAAAAAACGACAGTCCTATTTTTTTTTTTTCTTTAGAGCAAAGTCAGAACTCTGATTCTCAGAACCTCCTTGTCCTTGATTCTTACATTTATTGAAAAAAATAAAAAATTTGAAGCAGGACCTCCGAAAATTTCTCCCTATATTGCTCACATGATCGACGATTACTAACATTTGGGGATCTTCCTGAATTCTCCTATTGGCAAAGCACATGTAAACATTAAAAAACTAGTAAAAATTGAAGATCAAATCATTCAACTATATATATATATGGTTTTTTCGAGTTTTAAATCTGTGATTTCCTGCTCGGAGAGTATTATCTTTGCTACTAGACTAAAGGCCAATTATAATTTATTTTTTAGTTGCAAATGCAGTCTTCTCTTTCTATGGACGGAAGTTATTCACCAAAAATTCAGCAAAAAAAAAAAGTATGATAAAACAAATAGGTGATGTTTGGTTGTTTTTTAAATTTTTAAGAAGAATTAAATTGCTTGCTTTAATCGGCGGAGTTACATATATTAGGCAACTGTTTATTTATGAATTTTTAAAAAGGGTAACATACTCGTATATAATTGGTTCCAATCTAAATTTTGTTTACTCCTTAATTTCAGTTTTGTCTACTCTTGACTAAGTCTCAGCTCTAAGTGAAATCAGCTGAATCGCCGCAATTTAATAGAGAATATAATAATAGGAGGGTAATTATGAAGAATTAAAAAATGGGACCATAATAACTCTGTAATATATTTTTTCAAATGATTGAACTAAATTCTTTTACAACAGAATATCGATTAAAATAATTTCTGAGGTTCAACTGTTCAAAAATGGACTAAATGTTAAGGAATAATCTTATGGACTGTGCATCAAAGTAAACTTTAATACTTCATTGTTAAAGAAGATTTTTTTTATCTTAACATAATTTATCAAAAAAATTCGAGTTTCTGATCTAATTCGGTCGATCCCTAGCGATTTTCTTGATATGATGTCATGATCAACTTACCGATTTTGCTTCTAATGAAAATAATTAATAATATATTAATAATAAATTAAATAATATTAATAACAATAACAACAACAACAACAATAATAATAATATTAATCCGTCTGAAGGAGTAAAATGCGGAAAATGAATATTTATATATGATAGTGAGTCCAATATATGAAATAGTGTGCAACCAATTAATTTTTCTAAAGAGATAAAGTAAATTGCTTCAAATTGACTTAATACTACTCTTCACTTGTTTTTTTATGAAAGAGCTGATAATCAAGCCACTAATTAATATTCATTTTAAATTTTTGTTATTATAACAAAAGATTTTTTCCATCCAAATTTCTAACTTATGACATACATATTACATCAGAAGAATATATGTTTCTTTATTATTATTTGATCAACAAAGACTGATTATTTTACTTTTACTCTTCATTTAATAGCTTAATAATGAGGTAGCTGCACAATGAAAGATTCAAAGATGGTGACGAAGAAGATGAAAGAGGAAAGTCAAAGAACGACTCACAGGAGAGAGAGGTGGCGCGAAGGGTAGCTGGGTAGGTCACTAAATCATCCAAGGGATAAAGGGAGATTCGATTAATCTCGTAAATTCAAGTACACGTGTTGATTATGGACAGAATCCGATGCGATGCGAGGCTAATTTACGGTGGTGAAAATGAAATTGGTAATCATCCGAGCCTCTCCATATCCAGCTGCTCATACAAAGAGAATAAGTAAGGGGTGTCTATTTTTGAAATCAAAATTGTCTTAAACTCAGTGCTGTTATATTTGTATCTACATCTGGATGGAAATAAGACATATTCTTAGATTAAATTACGGTGTAGTACAACTGTACAAGAAAACTTATATGGAAAAATAAAAATAAAAAGCCAGTTTAGAAAACTTATATGGAAAAATAAAAATAAAAAGCCAGTTTAGACTGATTCACATAAAAAAATAAAGAAATAAAAAGACAGTTTAATTTGCTACTTTGCTCAGATGAATCACTAATTTGCTAAGAGAAAAAAGAAGTATGCTACTAGAGATGTAAGTATGGACCGTGTCGTGACTAGTCAATAGTCACGCCGTGACTTGGATCATGTCCCATGACCAAATTTGAAATGATGGTCATGGCATATGATGACCACGTTAGTCACACCGTGACTACACATGAACAATCACGTTTGATCAGATTTAACTATCTTTTTTGTAATTTATGTTAGTTTATTTAAGATTCACTATTCGATCAAGATCTAATAGTCATAATTGCATATGACTCGCGTGACTTTATGTCATGATGTGATTAAATCATTAGCGTGACGTGACGTGTCATGTTGTGTCAAATTTTCGAAAGATATTCACGTCACGTGAATGGTCATGGCACAGACACGTGAGTGATACACGTGCCATATCATGTCATGACATATCCAATCACGCCATGATTTTTTTAGATTCCTATCCACAACGATTAGTCAGGAGAAAAAAATTGTACTCTTGTAAGTATTTTGTATCTACCTTTGATCGAAATTCTGAATCCGACTATGTCCATTCCAATTAAATATTTACCAAATGATTTATTTTATTCTTGGACTTTTGGATATAGAATTACCATACTTTCATTTCTCCCGATTTTACTATTTACACATTATTATTACCGACCATCAGAAGTGGATTTAAAAGAAGGGGAGGTGAAGAATAGAAGAGAATGAAGTTTTTTATTTTTTTATTTTTTGATGATTAATAAGAAAAAATAAATTTAATTTTTGTTTTCGTCTTATTTTTTATTTGGTTAATTAAAATTTAGAAGGCTAATAAAAAATTCGGTGAATGTTGTAAGTTTGTGATAAATATATTTTAATGAGAATTATATATATGTAAAGATTAAGATTGGACATTTGTGTAACTTTTTTTTTAATTTGCAACAATTTTTTTTTTTGTCATCTATTACATTTCAAATTGGGAGGAAAATAAATTTGATTTATTACAAGCATGCAAGGCTGAACATTTTTCCTCTTGCATCCTTCACCTCCGATATAATTTTGTCAACCAAACACTATTCGAGAGAAAATTTTATTTTCTTTCCATTCCATCCCTTCCTCTACCCTCCATCAAACGAGGTGTCAGGGACAAAGACCTTGTCCTCTTATAGTTAAACAAAAAATATAAATTGTGTGAGTAATGTACTAATATTTGTTATCTTTAATAATAATTTGTAATTTGCTTCTTATTAATGAATATTTATTTAATTAAAACAATAAACGTATGTCTCACTTTAAATTTTTGTACTGAATGTTACTTTTTATTAAAGTCAGTCTCATTATAGTAAAAATTGTAGTTACACAACAGTTAATATCCGTATAAATTGTCTGCGGTTGCCTCTATGTGGCAAATTGTGCAGCAGGTTAGATCTAACATTTTGACATGTTCATAGTTTCATACCATAGTAACAATGCATGTTTTATATGCGAATAATTCACGTATAAAACATTTTTAGGGGTTTCCATACCGAACCAAATTTAATTTGTTTGACCGAACTTTTACCGAATAATTCGCGAATAAAACACGAATAAAAAGCGAATCACGAATTATTCGCGATAAAAATGTCAAATTTTTTTTAGTTTATTTATTTATTTTTCTTTTTTTTAGGGGATTTTTTTGAGAATTTTTTTTTTCATGTTGTACCGAATCATTGCAAAATTATATCCCGAATCACAAATTTTTTACTCTGTTGATCCGAACTCGAACTTTTAATTTGTTACTATGTTTCATACTTCATACTGAATGTAGCGTATTCTACCAATGTGGCAATGAAGAGAGTAACAAAGAATCATGAATGGAAAATGGGCTCCCCCGATCGAGGGGTTCGTATCCTCTGAGATATCTCAATTTTTGCTTGACCGACGTGTCCGGTGTCTATTCGGGAAACCGTAGGGGGGCCAGTATTATTTGAGCTTTGAGATTCGTGCAAAATGTATTTCAACAATTGAGATATTCCAAAAAATCACGCAAAGTTTGAGATATCTCAAAGGATGCGAATTCCCGATCAAGGGGGGTGTGTATCCTCTGAGATATCTCAATTTTTGCGTGACCGATGTGTCCGGTGCCTATTCGGAGGAATGTATGGGGCCAGTATTATTTGAGCATTGAAATTCACGCAGAACTTATTTGAACGACATATTTCAAAAAGTTTGAGATATCTCAGAGGATGCGAATTCGATCGAGGGAAACTGGGAAACAATGAAAAATCACATCTTGACATTTTAGCTGTATGATATGATAGGCGTCGATTATCTGCGTCGCCTTTCATACAGTAGTTATATCCATAGTAACAGTACTCGCAAATAATTCGTGTTTTTATTCGTTTTTTACATTTCCGAACCGAACTACGAATAAAACGCAAAAAAACATATAATACGTTTATTCGCGAATAAAACGTATATAAAACATGAGTCACAAATTATTCGCGATAAAAATAGGGAAAAAAACGGCTGATTTAATTTTCAAAATTTGGGCCGGCCCACTAAGTGAATAAATTTCAAAAAATAAAGCTGTTGCGGCGTTGTATTTGAAAACAATGGTGTTTGGATCCGCTCCAATTGTTGGAGCACGAATTACCTTTTTTTTTTTGGTTCGTTATTATACTAAATTATTTCCGAATTATATCCAAATTATATCTGAATCACGAATTTTTAATTCCGCTGAACCGAACCCGAATTATTGATACTATGTTTATATCAAAGTGTTAAATTCATCATAACACGCCACACGAAACGATACGCATTATCTGCCTCACTCTCTTCAGACAATTCTCATCCTCTGAAATATCTCAAACTTTGCGTGATTTTTTGAAATATTTCAATCGTTCAAATACGTTCTGCACGAATCTCAAAGCTCAAATAAAACAGGCACCTACGATGCCCCGAATAGACACCGGACACGTCGGTCACGCAAAAATTGAGATATCTCAGAGGATACGGACTTCTCTTCAGATCGTCCTAGCGTGGAAGTCGTACCTCTGCATTAACTCAACTTTTGAGTGAAGAATGAATCCGGACCGTCCGATCATTATTGACACTAATATTAAAGACACTCTGTTCGTTTCACCTGGAGCCGGATTGGTCGAGATTCTGATCAGAACCGATATATATTAACCCTACCACGCGGGGTTGCTGAATTCGGATCCCATAAAGTAACCCAATATTTCAGTTTTGATCCAACCCGTCCGAGATGCTCTAACACAATTTTTAAAGGATCCGAACCTCACAAATAATACTAAGGCCCTTGCGCTATTTATGAATAGGCAACGAACACTTCTAAATTAAAAAAATTGAGTTACTTTTGGGATCCAAATCCGGGTCCAGATCCCCTAACGTAACTCAATTTTTGGATCGAGACCGTCCGATTCAAATCCATCGTTTCGAATCATCTCGGAATTCAAATTCGTTCTCGGAATGTGTGCGCTCTATGATTGTCTCGGATTCAAATCGGACGGTCCCGATTTAAAACCCAAAAGTTGGGTTACTTCACTAGATATGAATTGTCCAAATCCAGGGCTGCTCGGGTCCGGATCTCCCTAAAGTAACCCAATTTTTGAGTTTTGGATCGGGGCTGTCCAATTCAAATTCGTCACTCAGGATCGTCTCTGAATTAATTTGAATCTTTCGATCGGGATGTGTGCACTCCGCTTCAAAATGAATTGTTACAAATTTGAATCGAACAATCCCGATATAAAATCCAAAAATTGAGCTACTTCACTGAATCTGAATTCAGGAGCAACCTGTGTATTAAAACTTGCCTATGGCTATTTTATAGTGAAGTCCAATGAATTATCTTAATAGCGAGATGTATGCATCTCTATCTCTTGTCGTATATTTTGTCATGAGATACAATTTTTCAATGTTAGTTTCATGTCACATACAAAAGAGAGGAGCTTCCAATACCTCGTACTTTTTATAGCTCATCATGCTTCATATTTTATATCTTTATTTTTAAAATTCAAACTGTTGATCTGAACCGTTCAACATGACATATGCTGATCTGTTAGTGCCGCAAGGTGAGGTTTATAATTTTATGGTCTATATTTATTCTGATGCAAATTTAATCTGGTATCTATTTAGATTGTAGAATTTCTCCTTCAGATTCATCTCAGATTAAAAATACACTCAAGATCATCTCATTCTACAAAACAGTCGGCGAATTTACGAAGATATAATAGTAATAGTTAAGGGTAAGGATGTGGTCCTGTAATATATGCTGGTCATAGTCAATTAATATTTACGGGCGATGGCAATAACTAATAAGGTGTCACCGCCTAGCTGCCAATGGCCATTAGAAACAATACATGTTAGAATAGTAATAGGGCAATATTTTGAATAATGTTTATTTTGTCGTCAAATGCAATTTTTCCTCCTTAAGTAGCTCGCTCGCGTGCCAATTAGCTAGAGTACGCCACAAATTGATTCACTTGCTCCAAATGTCAATTCAAACTTTTATATTATAAGTTCTATTAAATTTATAATACATACAAAAAATTGTTCTATTAAATTAAGTAGAGTAGAGTTAGAGATATTATATAGAGAAAATTGTTTTTATGCCACTTCAAAATATGAAAATTATGAACTTATGTCTCCAGTATTAAATCCGCCAAGTAAACCCTTCACCTCTCTTCTTGCGTACTGATAAGAGTTAATTGCTCCTCAGTTCTCAGTTGTAGTTCAATGACAACTCTGCCAAGCTCATCGATTCTGAACCTCTGATTTCGATCCCCCCCCCTCGTTTCATCCAATTTGGAATTGAGAATGAGAATGAGAAGCGCAGTGATGCCAAGAAGGAACTGGAGGGGTATTTGTCTCTGCAATCTCAGAACGAGTCGAGTTGGTCCCTTTCGATGCCGATCAATTGGAAACAATGACAGTGAAGAGGAGAGTGGAATCAAGGATCAGGGCAAGTCCAGTGAAGATGGCGAGAAATCCAGTTCGGAGAGAAATAGCATCCCCACATCGGTTTCATCTAGTGTGCAATTATCGCAAGCTTCATTCTGAATTTTGATTTCACGTACTTTTGGTCTGTGGAAACTGTAACAGAGTTCAAGTTACCAGTATGTACCAGCTGGCATGTAAGCAGTGGCAATTGGATAGTGCTTTAATTGAAATTTCATGGTGTTGGGCTTTTTATGTTCAATCGAAAATTTAAACTTAATTGATTCTGAAACAGTAAGGTCACGAAAATTTAAACTTAATTGATTCATGGTGTTGGGCTTTAATTGATATTTCATGGTGCTGGTTTCGTTCGTACTGGAGAGTGGAGAGAAGTTTATAATTTCATCTGTTGGGGTAATTTGGAAAATATTAAAATACATTTTTTTATACACCTCATTTTAGATTAATTTTAATTAAAAATGTATATTAGATGTATAAATATGGCAAATTCATAAATTCAATGATTTTGGGGTGGCAATTTCCTAATTTTCATGTTTTGGAGTGGCATAAATTTTTTTTTCCCTATTATATATGTTTATCGAGTGGGATTTGGTGATCATAATTGTAATATCTATCATATTGGTATCAAACGATGAATTCAAATAGTTAAAACTGATTTACTTTACAAAACGTGTGTATGTAAAATTTTTAAAATTTAAAATTTAATTAGTATAAAGTCAAGTGGTAAAAAAAAACAATTTATAAGTTATTTTAATGCATTCATTTTTCATTATTTTTTAAACGCTTGACTTTTTATTAAAGGAGTTCGAAATTATAAAATTTTGCATGGACATGTACATAACTCGTGAAGTATATTAGTTTTCGCGATTTGAATTTGTCGTTTGAAGTTAATTCAATAATTTTTAGAGTTAATGAGCATAGCACACAATAGTTTTAATGATTTTGCTCTAAATTTATAATACATAATAAAAATTAAGCTTTCTAATTATACTGCCTTATTATGTTTTTGTTCGTTCAATTTTGTTTTTTTTTTTCTTGATCAAACGACTAGTGTGTTGCACTTCTCTCTTCTCATTAAAAGAAAAAAAAGATATGTGTGTAATATATCTAAAATTCAATGTAACTCTTAAGAAAATATAATTCTATTGTGTTTTGGATTAATCACCGCAATGTTAATTGTGTGTTGTTTATATCATTATATACGTTTTTAGTATTTAAGTACGACAATTTATTTCGAATAAGGCTAGCGTGCTACCTGTAGTATAGTGACATGTTGTGCTATCTCTTCAAAAACTTATTTGATATATTTCAATGGCTAATCCAAACCGTTGAAACTAATCTACTACATAAATGATGTATTTACATGCCAAAATTATAATGTTTTGAATTCATTTGATATAAAGTCAAGCGGTCAAAAAAATAATGAAAAATGAATGTATTAAAATTAACTTATAATTCTTATTTTATGACCGGTTGACTTTATACCAAATGAATTCAAAACATTATAATTTTCGCATATAAATACATTACATATGTAGTAGATTGGTGTCAACAGTTTGGATTAACCATTGAAACATATTCAATAAGTTTTTGAAGAGGTAGCGCGACATGTCACTATACTACAGGTAGCACGCTAGCATCTTCCATTTATTTCAATGTATTTTATAGGAAAACAAAGGTTCATTTCAAATATCTAATTTTTTATTCAATGTCAGAGGAACAACTCTAATTTTAAGAGGGTTCAAATGTCTCCATCATGTCTTTATTTTTGAAAATATACAACTTAAATGTCACAATAAAACAATTAGATATAATTTATATCATTTTCTCTATGCACTTATAAAAGATATAATATTTGATTAGTATCAAGGGCTTGTAATAATACACTGATATAGATAAATTCTGAATTTTGATTTTTCAACTTATTATTTTATATAAAAGTAAAATTCAAAAGTGATAAATTTTTAAGTGCATGTAGAGAAAATAATATAAATCATATATTTAACAGTTTATTCTTATAAAAATACATTTAAAAAATTTCTTCTTGAAAAATAAAGAAGTAAAGGTCTGATAAAGAAAAAAAACAAATTGAACACTCCTTACTATACATTAGTTTAGTTTGTGTACAAATTTGATACATGGTTTATATAAAAATTTGAGATGACACGTATAATATACTAACTAGTTTATGAGTTTTTTTTTATAAAACATAAATAAATAAATAAATTAATGAAACAGCATGATTAGCGCAAGATTTACAAAAACCATAAGAATCGGTTTGAAAAACCGATTTGTATTCCCAGAACCGGTTTGGCAGTCCGTTTTTGATAAATTTTCACCACCGCAGCAATGGACGCCACAGAAAATCCAAATAATAGAGAAACGGGTTCCCAAACCGTTTTTATGATCACAAACCGGTTTGCCAAATTGTTTTCACAGTGGGAAAAAAAAACGTAAACCGGTTTCCCAAACCGTTTTTATGGTGGGAAAAAAATGCAAACCAGTTTCCCAAACTGTTTCGAGTGGCACAGACCTTCCTCCCCAGCTTGTTTTCAAACCAAACCGAGTCATTCTACCCGTTTTTCTCTCTTCCTCTCTGCCTCTGAAGCTCCTTCAGGTTAGGCTTCTAATTTTTTTTTCAGCTCTTAATTAGTTATCATTCCTTAATTTAAGTACATATAATTATAGGTTTCGTTGAGAAGAACAAAATAAGCTTCAGATCTACTAATTTCATTAGGTATGTAGTTTAATTTTTTTTTGGATAATTAATCCAAAATTTTAATTTTCTGTTAGTTTAAATAAGTAAATGTAGTTAATTTCACATTTGTATTGTTAAATGAAGAGTTTTTGTAGTATATCTCCCGTTAATTGATAGTATATTACGAAGTTGAGGATATAAAAAGAAATTGGGGGTATATGAATAAATTGTATAATGATTTAGTATTTTTTAGTGTAATTTAGGTATTTATTTTTATAAAAATCCGAAATATTTTTTTTTTTGGTATAAATAAGTTCTTGTAGTTTAATTATTATTTTTTGTATAAATAAGTTCTTGTAGTTTAATTTCATTTTTTGTAGTATAAATAAATTTTGTAGTGTAAAATTGAGGGTTTGTAGTTTAATTTTAGGGTATATAAATGAGATGTATAATTATTTTGTTTTTTTAGTATAATTTAGGTATTTTAGCGTAATTTTAATAATTGTATAATGATTTAATAATTTAGGGTTTTGCATGTAGTATAAATAAATTGTGGATTGTTTTAGTTTTTTTAGTGTTATTTTAGTAACTGTAGAATGATTCACATATGGAGTATGTTAGCTCATAAAATTTAATTTAATGAATGTAGAATAATTGTTTTTGGATGTAATTTAGGCTAGTTTTTTCGATGAATTAGAGAATTTATTTAATTTAATTTTGTTGTGGAATTTCTTTGAATAATTTCTTTTTTTTTGCATTGTAGTTTATTTAATTGTAATTTTATGTATATAGGGCAAAATGTATTCTGAACAACTCTTACCACTTTTGTTGGTATTGTCTGAAGACCTATACAAAATAAGTCAAACGAGTATGCAGGTATTTGTCATAACTTGGCGATTTTGCTTAAAATTTACTTATAAGGTTGAATTAAATTTTGGGATTTAATTTTTTATGCATGGCAATTATTGTTACAGGACGAGTCCACACTACGTACTAGCAGTCGTCAAATGGGCATTCCTTACCAGCCTCAGATGAAATCAGGTTTGGTGAATTTAGGCTTGTTTCAGATAAATGATGTGAATAAATGCTACATTGATAAATGATTGATCACCGCTCTTGTTGAGAGGTGGAGGCCGGAGACGAATTCATTCCATCTTCCGGTGAAGGAGTTAACAGTTACATTAGAAGATGTCAGTTGTTTGTGGGGATTGCCCATTATCGGTAAAAAAAAATTCTATTACTAATTTATTTGTTTTTAATTTATATGTTCGTCTAACATTTGTATTTACAGGTGCAGCTGTAGCTGGATATACCGATGATAATTGGTCCTAGTTAATCGAAGACTGCTTGGGACATGAAGTGTACGATGGGTACGAATACAGTGATGATGAATTTTTCTTGAAAAAAACAGATGCAACAAGGTCGATGTACCGATGATGTTGAAGCACCATCTGCCATACCATTTCGTGGTCTATGTTTAACAATTGGTATTTTTCTACTGAGCTAGGTGGCGCCGTGTTCAAACGCGCCCTAATTGTGAGATCGAACTAGCTAGGGAGCAAATGAATACCAACATATACATGTCTTCTTAGCTCATCCAGACTGGTTGTGTCAGAAATCACGAAAGTACAGGTCGGTGTGTCTAAAATTTCACGATGATAGTACACATTTATTAATACTTGAGACATTTCCTGAAAAAAAAATTTCACAATCAACCTAAATATCATTCTGAATTTTACATCCTAAAAAATGATCGGAATTGAAAAAAAAAAAACTTACTACAACCTTCAGACGAATGCGAAAAATAAAATGCACGGGTCGATCTGTAGATCACAATTAACTCTCAAAATTTTAAAAAAAAATTCACCAACTCTCTGAATGAACTCTGAAGAATTTTGAATGAAATGAGGGATGCCTTCTCTCTTCTCTGGTCACACTCTCCACCGACAGAAAAAATTGAGGATGATAACACTTCTCTCTTCTCTGAAGCATTGATATAATACTCTCCATCGACAAAAAAAAAAGAAAAAAAAACAGAGAGAAAACGGGATCCCAAATCGTTTTCAAGGGAAAACGGATTCCCAGACCGTTTCACTACATGCCACACCCGTCGCCACACATAATTGATCAAAACTAGTCAAAAAAAGTCAAAAACGGACTGCCAAACCGGTTCTGGGAATACAAAATGGTTTCCTAAACCGGTTCTTATGGTTTTCGTAAATCTTGCGCTAATTATGATGTTTCGTTAAAAAAAAAAATTATTTATGTTTTATAAAAAAAAAACTCCTAGTTTATCATAGTTGATGTACATAATAATTATGATCGATATATTTAAATCTCAGTAGGTGAAAGAAATAAACCGGTAGGATTCTAGTCATTATAAATCTTTAAATCAAAATGTGTGAATATGTCAATTAAGTTGAATGATCGGTCGGTCGGTCGGTCGTCATCTTGGACACATGGAGAATTCATTGGCTGATCAGCTGATGCCTGATGCCTGATGGCTGATGGCTGATGGCTGATGGGGACACAGAGGGTCTCCAACGTGGGCGAAAAGTCCAAAGCATTTTTATGTCGTCGATTCCGATCATGCGACTGGTCCTACTGAACGAGATTAATTTCTCCGGATCAGTAATGTTTCCATTCGATTTGAGTTTGATTCGAAAAAATTTCTAAAAAATTTGATTCGAAATAGTTCAAAATTAATTCAAATTAAACTCAAACTAGACCTGGTTTGTTCAAAATAAGTTCGCAAACTATTCTAGTTCAAATCTCAAAGTAACGTGAACTGTTGATTTCCACTAATGACTTATGTTCACTGATGACTTAAAAGTTAAAACATAAGACCGTCCAGTCATAAGTCATAACTCGTAAGTCGTTACTCTTGCTTTCAATTCTGAAATCCTAAACGACTTTCACCTCTCGCTGTCGGTGACTACAATCATTCTTTCTTATCGTAAAAAAGTTCGTAAAAAATTCGAAATTGAGTTTGTAAAAAATTCGATTCGAAATTAATTCAAACCAAATTCAAACTGGGGTAAGTTCGATTCGTTTGCATCCCTAGCCGTAGGCATGGCACATTCAATATATTTTTTTTAAACAATCAATTGATTTTATTATAAAAGAGTCCGGCTAATATGACATTAGTGTCATTTCAGTCTATATAACACCAACTCTAAAATCTACCGAATCGACCTCCAACGGTGAATCCAAACCGTTCAAACCAATCTACTTCATTAGTTGTGCGTTATATGCAAATTTTCTAATTTTCGAATTTATTTAGTATCAAGTCAAGCGGTCAAATGTGTGAGTTTTTAAATTAATTGTAATGCATTCATTTTTTAACATTTTTGACTGCTTGATTTGATACTAAAATAATTTGAAAATATAAAAAAATTACATGTAAATATATCACTCATAAAGTAAATCGGTTTGAACGGTTTGGATTAGTCGTTTGAACTATATCCAATCAATTTTAGAATTTGTGTCATATGACACCGATGTCATACTAGCCGGACTCATTATGAGATTATAAAATGGAAGAATTGACAATAATTTTTTTACATCTCTCCTTAACATATTTTCAAATTAAGATTTTAACAGAACCAGATCTCAATTATATATTATATACCCAACTTAGCTGGACCAAAGAGAATATAATATTTGACAAGTAGCATGATATTATTGGATAGGTCAAACCGGAACTCAAATCTCGTGCTTCGTTGACTTGAGCACAACTACTTTAGGCAACTTCCAAGCGAAAATACCCGAATTTTTTTTATTAATATCAAAAAAAAAAAAAAAATCTGATTTGATAAAATTTCTATCGGTTTGAATCTCTAATATTGCAAAAAAATTTATTGGTTGAAAGCTTCTTGAAACTAACTGAAATTTAATCGATCCCAAAACCAATGAAAAATGACCTAAAATCGATGAATATTTTAACGGCTCTGGAACAGATCAAAATTCCAGCGATCCTGGGAATTTATCGTTCTATAATCACATGATATTAATTAGATGATACTACCCATATCTCAGCCAATTAGTTTGTAATTTCAAAGATTCTCCTAAAGTTTTAATATTTCTAGATAGTGCAACATCAATCATTGTATCAATATTTACTTCATAAAGAAGGTCACTGTTAATGTCTTAGGACAGCTGGAATTTTGATTAATTCTAGAAACCGCCAAAATATCCATCAGTTTTAGGCCACCTGGCGGATAGATTTTCTATCAGTTTTGGGACCACGGTTCTAAAATGTTTTTAACCAACGAAATATTCAGCGGTATTAGAGGTTCAAATCGATGGAAATTTTGTTGATTTGAGCAGATTTTGAAATCTGCTTAAAAATAGAGTAAATTGTTAAAAAAAAAAAATTGGATATTAATACAAATTTCGGCCAAAATACAAAGTATCCTCCACTGTTCTAGAAATAATGATATTAAAACTACTCATTTATTTATCTTAATATTTTATTATATAGACAATTTTACCATTCCTTAAGTATTTCCGCTCTTTCATGTATTATCACAAAAAAAAATTCCTTAAAATTTATATTTTATAAATTATGTTAGATGTTTAAAATCATTTTATCTCTCATATTATTGTATGATTTCTTTCCTTAAAAGTTAGATTCACAAAATAAGTATTCATTTTTTTAATTTTATTACATCTTTAAGATTATTTAAGTGAATTAATGACATGTTACTTGTATAAAAAAAAAAGTATTGGATGCAAATAATCATAAATAATTTTGAAATTCAACTTATGATTAAAAAAATAAAATAAAAATACAAGATAACACTCCTATAAAAATACATCAATAAATGCTAATATTAATAAATTGTTTGTATTAAACTTAAATTGATAAGATATTCTAGAAATTCTCAATATCATATTGGCAAAGAGTCCATCCAATTGATAGCTCATTAATTTGGTTAGGAGATTGATCCATCTATCCAATTAACAAATATAAATTCATTAGAAAACATCAATAAAAAAAATTCCTAACAATTTAATTAAAATAAACATAGATTATAAGTCTCAAAATTAAGGGAAAATTATAAAAATTAAACAATATATTTGAGTTGGAGCATTTTACATATTAAAATGAGTGTATCATAATATCAAAACCTTTTAAATTTATATAAAAAATTTAAGTACATACCTTGTTTGCTTGAAACTTGAATTCAAAACATATCATTTTGAAATTCGTGATGATTGAAATCAAACTTAAACAATATATACAACAAGTTAAATCAACAAGAAGCAAATTTAGATCATATAACGATTTTCAGATTTTAAATTATACATCAATGCACAATAACAAAAAAGGGAAAAAGGGAAAGAGTATCTAGCAATTATAATAATCAAATAATCAAATAATTAATAAATTATCACTATATTAATTACATTATGAATAAATATGGTAGTTAGAATGGCATTTAAAAAGGGTTAAGAACTAGCATTTGGTTTAGTGGCAAAGAAACATAGTCTTTATGTAAGAGGTCATGTGTTTGAAACCCAAATGAGATAAATTATTTGTTGTAATAACATGTGGGTGGCTTGATCTTCAACTTTACTAAAAAAAAATATTTAAAGAGAATTAAAATTGTCCATACATTATATTTGTTGAAAGATTGTTAATATAAACGGGTGTGGTATCAATATGTCTACCCCTGTTTTAGGCGTCTAGCTAACTCTTTTCTTTTCTTTCACCATTTCTTGGCTATTGTAACTAACTACCCCGTGCTCTGCACTTTTCTTATTAGTGCCTATTCAAGAAACAGTTGTGGATTTTTTTCCAGCTAGAATCTCACATTACTAGATAACTCCTCTCTTTTTGTTTATTTGAGATATCAATAAATAGCTCCTCTGTTGCAACATCACAACTTCTGTGTGTATGTGTGTGTGTGTGCTCCATGGAGGTGCTCACCAAGATGATCATAACACTAATGCTTTGCTTGGCGGTGCTAATGGATCGAAATGTCGGAATGAAGACAGCACGAAGGATCCATGTCGACACAGATGTGGATACTGACGACCTTTTCGCAGTTTTGTATTTGCTCAAACAGGACCCGTCAGAGTTTGATCTCAAGGTTTGAGAATTACCTTGCTTGCCTTTTTTTCCCTGCCCATATTAATTATTCATAGTTCATACCTTGTGTTAATGTGTCTTGATTAATAATTACCTCGGAGAGAAGTCACAAGCTTCCACCACAAGTTGTGAATATGGAAGTAACGGTTTGTCAAGTACAAATGCGCCAGAAAATTTAAATTACTTCCAATTATGGAATATTTTCTTCTTTGGTTCATAAGAAACCACTGCATTTTGAAGCCATTGCATGATTATTTTCAAAAGGTAAACTGCCGACATGCATATCCTTAGGCCATAAATGTTAGATGCTTTTATGTTGTTCTCGGAGCTTTCCATGTTTGATTTTCAAAATTTATAGTTCTATTAAAGGAGATGAATTTTTTTTTGTTACCATGAATTCTGAACTCATCCAACAATTTTCTAGAGGTCAACTGTTGAAATGTTTACAGGGTTCACAAGAAAAAAAAAATGCCTTGTTCTAGTTTTTCATTATTTTAGGAAGTTTCATGTTCCAAAAGGATTTGTCTTCTTTATTTTGCAATATCTGCCAGCTGATTTGTTGTTGGTTTTGTAGGTATATATATGCAATCAGAAAACATGAGCTTTCATGTGTCAGTATATTAATAATCAAGTTTAGTTTTTGTAAAAAGTATATTTCAGAAATTTTCAAATAGAGATCATTTGTCTTTGCCACTAGACCATATTTCAGGAATTTTTAAAGAATTTTTTTTTATATATGAAAAATTACCGGATTTTCAAAGAATCGTTTGTTAGATATATGTAAGATTACACGGAAAGCACATAGTTTACCAAAATTCAAGTTTTTATTTATTTTTATTTAGAAATAGCAATAAAAAAAATCTCAATGATTGAAGTTTGGTCAGTTATTTCATCTACCTACTGAAACGTTGTCCTCATCCAATGTATTTAAAATACATTTATTGCATACGGGCGTTAAGATGAAAAAAATAAATAAATTATTATATACATTTATTGACTTGCAACTTGCAAGACTAAGAAGAGATTAGAGATACTCTTTTTTTTTTTTTTAAATAATAGATATATTTATTAAATACTCTTGTTTGTGTACTGCATGTGTACATGTACTTGTACAAGTATATATAGGAAGATGCTTTGGCTGATCTGCATTAATGCACCGTGGACCGTGGTATAGCACGTGCCAATTGAATAACAATATATATATCCATCAGTAATTAATGTCCAACTATTTTCTATTGACACCATATGTTTGTCTTCAATGCTAGTATTATTTATGCTAGATATAGATAAAATTTGATTAACCCAAACTTATAAAAAATAAAAAAATAAAAAAGAATTTTTTTGAAGTGAAACAAATTTCTGAGTCCCATTTTTATTCTACAAAAATAAGTTTAATTATTTTTACCTACACTTTGGTATTAATTATTCCATGCATGATATTGATATGACAGTCTATTACTATCAGTGCGAATTCATGGACCGACGCGGGCCACGCTGTCAATCAGTTGTACGACCTTCTCTATATGATGAATCGCGATGACATCCCTGTTGGAGTCGGAGGCGATGGTGGAATTTCTTATGGTGGCACCATTTTTCCAAATGTGGGGGGTTATCTTGCAATTATTGAGCAGGTAAATGTGCTACTAAATGGAATTCCAATATTAGGTTATACTTAGCTTTCAGAAATTAATGTTTTACCTGATACGGTGTTGGCTGTGTTGGCTGACAATTTTTTATTGAATTTTCTTCCCCAAGACCTTTCTTGTTGACTGAAATTGAGTTATATCACTGTCATGATGTCGATTTGAGCTCTGCAAGACTGCAAGGCAAAATATGCACTGTGCAGTTTTATTTACATTAATTTGACCCGTTTATTCAAATGTCCAAAGTGCAATTTCCATATTATGAACAAATTGACTGTGATAAGAAATTTGAACCACACCACCTACAATATGGCCATTAATATCAATTCAACCAATGGTCTAAAAAGTTTAGTTCACACTCACGGTGGTTAAATTGAAAATACATGTTTAACCAATTTGTTTTACAAAAGTTAATTTCTGAATCCAATATATTTGACCCAAACAAGTCAAGGACCTAGTATGTTTGCCAGAACAGAATTTGTACAAAAGATGTAGGAACTGAATTTTTTCTCTATTTTTTAATAATTTTCTTATTCAGAAAAAAAATATTGCAAAACTGAACTTTTATTTTGCCACCTCTTAATTTATAGAGAGGTCTAAGTGACTAAGTGATGAGTAAGCCTTCTTATTGTAATAAATGTATTTGCAGGGGATGACAACAGTAGGGGATTGCAGATATCGGCAGGCAATACCTAGAGGAGGCAGTGGAGGTCTATTGGATATAGACACCAATTATGGCTTCCGCAAAGGATATTTACCACAGGTCAAATTTTCAATCTAATTAATTAAGATAAAGATTTGTATTAATTTTAGTTTCCAAGGAACCAAAGAGGTACTAATTTGCATCATCCGAATCATTAAATTCACTCACTCACCTACATGATCAGCATTTATTGGAAATAGCTCTGTATAAAAAGTTGTGTTTTTTTCTTTGAAATTTTCAGGGGGAGAGAAAATACACACCATTACATCAACCAACAGTACAACAGGTTCTAATTGACACCATCTCCGTAGGACCCACAACATTGTTTCTCATGGGAATACACACAAATATTGCATTGTTTCTCATGTCAAATCCGCATTTGAAGAAAAACATTGAGCACATTTACATAATGGGTGGTGGCGTGAGGTCAAGCAACCCGACTGGTTGTTGCCCTGCAAATGATACTACTTGCATACCGGGGCAGTGTGGTGATCATGGCAATTTATTCACTGCATATGGTGCAAACCCAAATGCTGAGTTTAACATATTTGGAGATCCTTTTGCGGCTTATCAGGTGATGATTAATTTTACATATTTTTGTTTTCAGGATTGTTATTGTACGTACATGGTTCCTACTTTCTAGTGCAGTTTCCTTGAGGCAGTAATTATATTAATTAGAAGTAATCAATTTAGTAAACTAATTTAATATATTACAATAGCAAGATGTTCTTTTTACACAATCTCAACTTTTGCATGATATTTGTAATGCTATATTGATTACATACTTTTCAGGTGTTCCATTCAGGTATACCAATTACTCTTGTGCCACTAGATGCTACAAATACTATTCCAATAAGTGAACAGTTCTTCAAAGAATTCGAAAGCCAGCAATCCACATATGAGGCTCAGTACTGCTTCCAATCTTTGAAAATTACTCGAGACACCTGGTTTAATGATAAATTCTACACGGTGCGTCTCTCATACTTCCAATACTAGCTATATTTACCAACACTAAATGAAACTACAACCTGTGCCCAACAATTTTTTGAGTAAAGGTTGGAGGTGAAGCCACCCAACTATTTAATACCCATATTATTACAACAAAGAGACCATGTGTGTTTATCACTAGACCAACAATTAACGATGGATCTAGACAATTCGTGTGGTGCCTAGTGGAGGAGCCACATTGAACTAGGGGTAGTGTTGCCTATCCCAGTGAAAATTTTGCTTACACCTAGACAAATCCTCAGTTGGAATTGGTTAATTCACGGCAGCCCGCAACCCCCTAGTTGTACCGGGATTTTTTTTCCTACCTCTGATAAATATCCTGGTTACGATAATGTCAGACCGATAGGTGAATGACTAGCATGATATGATGATATCAATGTCTGGTATTAAATCGTAAAAAGTGGTTTATACTTCATACATACAAGTATCGTCCTGGACTTATATAATTAGTACAAAACTTAACTATGCATATACCAACATGACCTCTCTGTGCATTACAGAGCTATTTCATGTGGGATTCATTCATGGCTGGAGTGGCAGTTTCAATAATGAAGAATGGTGATAAATACAATGGTGAAAATGATTTTTCCGAGATGGAGTACATGAACATCACCGTAATCACCTCAAACCAGCCTTATGGAGTTAACGATGGTTCAAACCCATTTTTTGATGGGCATAAGAAACCCAGGTTTAATTTGCTACAAAGAGGGGTTCATAGTGGCCACGTTCAAAATGGGGTAGACGATCCTTTTTGTATTGTTAATGGGAGTACAAAAGGAAAATGTGAGGTATGTTCTTACGTTTTAAACTGAGTTGCGATTTGAGGTCAATCAAATTTCAGGTTTCCAGTACTAAGGCAACAGAAATGGAACAAATTTTTCCATTAAAGTTTGGTATCTAGCTGAAAATGCTTGGTCAAAATTTCCAAAATCTTACTGAATTTGCAACACGTGCCGTGGCCCTTGGACCAGGTCAAAACTGGTTAGGTTTGGACATTTTATGTGGTAAATGATACTTGCTTTTCTACAGAAAAAAAAAATTAAAATTAAAATTAAAATTAGACAGTGAAGCTTCTTTTGTACTCTAGTAACAATTATCTGCATGGAAGCAGGATGGATACACTAAGGAAGTAACCGGTTCTGATGCGGTTAAGGTGCTTGTGGCCACCAAGGCCAAAACAAGTAAAGATGCTAACAGTTCGCTCGACAAGGAATATTTCAAACACTTTCTAGAGGTACAACTGAAATTGGAGCAATTTCTCAAAACAATATACACTTTTTCTTTTTGTTAGCAAGCCCAACTTCTGGTAAGCCCGGACCTATTCCATAAGGTACTAACTGATACCAATGCTAAGAGATTAGCTATCTAATGATTTCTTTTAGATGGCAAGAAGTATTTTAAGGTTCAATTACCAGTTTCCTTAAAATTAAAAATGAATTCTTTGTTGCAAAAAATTGTGAAATATATTTAATCTAACTAATTAATTATATGATACATGCAGGTCCTAAATCTTCCACAGCATGCAGGCCGCTTTAATATTCGCACACAATTTCCTTATTACAGAGATATCCTCTACTTCCCCAATTTTTCAAACAAAACCAGAGGGAAACCTGTTATCTTTGATATGGATATGAGTGCTGGAGATTTTATCTCCCTTATTTACCTTCTTAAGGCACCTATTGAAGATATTGACCTAAAGGTTGTCTCACTTTTCACGAATAAGGGTATATTAAATCATACTCTAGAAATCATCACTATAAGAAAGAAAAGATGTCAGTTGATGTTAAAAGCATAAGCAAAGAGTTAGAAATTTGGAGATATATCCGTTTCTCTCAAAAGATCGGAAAAGTCTCCATAATTCATCCCGTCATTTTTTACGATAATAAAAGAAAGTGGAGACTACTCTTACGTGTCCATATTTTAAGTTAATAAAATAAAGTCAGCCTGAGGAATTTCTTTTTTTTTTCTTTTAAGGTGAAAACAGAGAAAGAGGGTTTTAAAACAATGAAGATATGCATTTTTTTTTGTTTGCAATAGTATGCAAAGTTAAAATTTTAGCGGGGATGTCTAGAGAGTTTTACTAATTTACTAATGTTAGCAAATCACATCCAATATGCTCATTGTCCAAAAAATTTCTTGGTGATATTTGCCTTATTTTGTTTTGGCTTCTTATATTGCCTTATGTTGTTTCATAGGCCATACTGGTAAGTGGTGATGGCTGGGCAAATGCAGCAACAATAGATATAATATACGATGTCCTGCACATGATGGGACGTGATGATATACCAGTTGGACTAGGTAACGTTACCGCATTAGGTACACCTAGCCTTGGTTGTACCTATTTCAAGGCCATCCCACTTGGTTCAGGTGGCTACATTGATTCTGATACTCTTTTCGGACTTGCTCGCACTTTGCCTAGAAGCCCAAGAAGGTAAAAGATCTTTAACTGGATTCCTGAAGGTGCATTAAAATCTTGGATTTTACAATTTAATCTAAAAATGCTGTTCAAAATTTTACAATTACTGGTTCAACTGAAATTTATGTCTGCATAATTTCTCTAGGTATACAGCTGAAAACTCAGTAAAGTATGGGGCCCCAAGAGACACAGATCATCCCGAGCTTAGACAGCCATTGGTTTTTGAAGTATGGGAGTCTGTTATGCAAAAGCTGAACCCAGGGGAAAAAATTTCTTTCCTGACAAGTGGGCCCCTCACTAACTTAGCCACAATTATCCTCTCCGATACAGCAGCAACTTCTAAAATAGAGGTTAACTACTAATTAGTACTTCATCCAAACTATATTCAGGATGTTTGGTTGTTTGATTGATAAAAGCCCATAGAAAACAAATTAAATGAAAACAGATAAGGGACCGCATCCTGACATTCTCTAGTATGGTCATGTATAATTTTGGTACTAAAGAGGAATGATCTATATGATTTATCTTATTAAAAACTGAACTTAATAGGAATTAAGTATTGTAATACTTGGTGCATGATCATAATTTAACCCATTAATTGCAAATGTACATCAGGATTGACCTTGAAAGTGACCCCTATATTTGTTAGGTGTCTGATTTAAATACAAATTTATATAATGATATAATCACATTTATTTGATTCATAGAGCAATATCTTTTAATATTTGCAGAGCATAGTCATTGTTGGTGGCCATGTAGCTAACAACTCTGAAGACAAGGGAAATGTTTTTACGGTACCAACAAATAAATTTGCCGAGTTTAACTTCTTTCTGGATCCCCAATCTGCTAAAACAGTCATTCATTCCGGTATCAAAACTACCATTGTACCCCTTGAGGCTCAGCGCAAGGTGGCTTCCTTTGAATGCATCTTGCAATCCCTACAACACGCCAATAAGACACCAGAACTGAATTTTACATACGAGTTACTCACTTTGATGAATGAGTTGCAGAGAAAATACCAAGGATATAAACACATGGTAACTAATCATTTTTCAATTTATTTTAGCAAAAAATATACTATAATTAGAAACAAATGAAAGCATTTTCATATTCCTCCAAGTCAAACTTTGCAACTGAATACAATAGTATCATGGAGAAAGTATTCTTGTTTAAGCATCTATCAAACTTTAAAGCCCTTACTCAAAATTGTAATTTGTTTTACAGGACATATTTCTTGGCGAGATCCTTGGTTCGGTCTTCTTGGTAGAACAAGCAAATCTAAAACCAATCATACAAGTAAATAGCATCGATGTTATTGTTGGAGATGAAAGAAATGAAGGTCAACTTGCTGTGGACAATGTGAAAGGAAAGCTTGTGAATACATTGGATAGTTTGGATACAGAAGCATATTTCACAAAAATTGCGACTTCATTGGCTGAGCAAAAGCAGACAGCTGTAATTTCTAGTTTTGATGAGCAGAAGAGAATTTGGAGCAAGCCGCCCCCTTAAAATTTAAAAACCTATTTTAGTATCTCAAACAAAAAAAAATTTTAGAAAACTTTGATTCATTGTTTATTTGGAACCACAACTTTGACAAATAAAAAAAAAATGATTTAATTAGTATTTTGCAAACCACAATACTAGTTAAATAAATTTAGTTTATTTTTCATTTGAGGAAATATCATAAATTAAGATCCTAGAAACCAAGAAAACAGGGGAGGCCATTCCAATTCGGAAAAGAGGAAAACCTCATTATTGTAACTATCTACATTGCAGGGAAAGCACTATTAGGAGGTTTATTATTCAGGAGCAATCATCCGGTCATAAAATTTTAAAATTCACTTGATTGCTGACAAAAGTAGGCTGAAAAATGGGCTAATGCAATAAATTATCAATATTAGGCTGAAAAAGTTTTCGACCCCTAATCAGAGCCCAAGTTCTTTCGTACTAAAAGAGCAGCATTAATCAAAGTACAAAGAATAAAGAAAGAAAAAGAAAAACGTAACATCTCAAATAGGAAAGCAAATTAGGGCTCATAGTACAATCCAAATTAGTATTCATTGTGGTAGTATCCCAAAGTATCTGTTTCATTGAAGCAGAGAGAGAGAGGTACCACCAACTGTACCAAGTGCTACCAGTTCAGATACTGTAAACCATTCATATATTCTTTCTTTTAATCAAAGCCCCAATTTCGCAGTTTTAAAAGAAAAGTGCACGTCAAATAAAGAACAAAGAGAGATAAGGAGGCCATTTGACTGTAATGCATATCTGATAAAACCTTGGATTTTTAAAAGAAAAGTTGATTTATTTAATACCTTAATTTGAATAAGAAATAAATATCAAATAGAGCATATCAAATATAAAAAGAGTATCCATTAATCAAAGTACAAATTACAAAGAACGAAGATGAAAAAAAAAATTAAAATCTCAATGGAAAGCAAATTAGGGATCATAGAAACAGAGAAGAGGTAGTATTCATTGTGGTATTCCCAAAGTATCTGTCATAGTACCACAAAGTGCTTCCAGTTCAGATACTGGTAACGACTCTTATATTCTTTATTTTTTAATCACAGCCCCAATTTTGAAACGTTCGGAGAAAATGTGTATGTCAAATAAAGAAAAGAGATCTAAAGAGGCTATTTGAATGTAATGCATATCAGAGAAAACCTTGGTACTCACCCGAATTATCAAGTATTGACTTATATACTTATATTATCAAAATGCGAGAAAAAGATATCATCAAGATGCGAGAATAGCATAATTACAAAACAAGACCATCATTATGGTAGCTAATTTCTTAGACCACTCGTGACTTTAATTTCATCACAGCCCATTAAAGTTTGAAGCACTCTTTCGGAAATAGAACTCGATCTTATTAAGGGTAAAAGAAAAATCAACAGTTTGGCTCTTAAGATATAAAAACGTTTCTGTATAACACTTATTTAAACCAATGATTAAATCGTTTGCCATCTTAACATGCATGTTGGTATGGAGTAAACTTGACTGATAACAATCACACTGATCCTGTTTGAAATAATTAATAAAGTGACACTGCCTGTATATACCGAAATAGTATGAAAATATGAAAAATAAAACAAGTACATTTGCACGAAATCAATTTCCACTACCAAAATGGCTAACTGTTATGGCATCACTAAAAAGGTCGCAATAAATTATAATTATTAGACTGAAAAGTTTTGGACCCCTAATCAGAGCCCATGTTCTTTCATATTAAAATTAAGAGCAGCATTAGTGAAAGTACAAAGAACGAAGAAGAAAGAAAAAGAAAAAACGTAACATCTCAAATAGGAAAGCAAATTAGGGCTCATAAGTACAATCCAAATTAGTTTTCACTGTGGTACGTAGTATCACCAAGTGCTTCCAGTTCAGATACTGGGAACCACTCAAATGACCGTTCTTTTTGTAATCACAGCCCCAATTTCAATTCGCAGTACGTTTTAGGAGTACTAGCTGCATGTCAAATAAAGAACAGAGAGAGATAAGGAGGCCATTTGACTGCATGTAATGCAAATAAGAGAAAACCTTAAGATGTCCAGTGACTCGTATTAAAGGGGCTCAGAGAGATTTCCAGAATACAAAACAAAACAAGATCATCTTTATTATATTGTATCAAATTTCTTAGACCAATACTCTTTCGGAAATTGAGCTCACAAGTCACAAGGGTAAAAGAAAAATCAACAGTTTATGTTGCCATTCAGATTCTTTGTTTTGAAATCATCGCTCCTGTAAACTTACCAACGTTAATTAATTCTAGTGCCGGAAGATTCAATATATCTTTTCAAAAGTAAAAATAAAATAAAATAAAGAACGAGCATGCATTTCTGAAGAAAAGTTTATCTATTCAGTACCTTCGAATCAGAAATGAACTTCTCATAAGGTACAAGAAATAAAACATAGAGCATTTCAAAGATAAAAAGAGTAGACAACTGCATGCTAACTCGAAAATGTACCCCGTTGTGGTCATCAGAAACTAGTTTTTTTGGAGACAATCCAAATAGAAGAGAATGATCTGAAAAAAATGCAAAAAGATCATCCGAAACTAGTTTCTTTGCTTTCCGGGCATACATCAACAAAAAAGATTGAAAAAAAAAATGCAACTACAAGCGAGAAGATGCAAAAAGAATGAGCTTGATTTTTCACAAAGGTAGGATACAATGATCTGAACTGAGTAACTTGGCAGGAAACGATCAAGATCGAATCATGAAAGAGAGATTTTCATTCATCCCATTTGAAAAAGAATAAAGAAACGCGAAACAACAAGCGAGAAGAAATAGAAAACATGAGCTTAATTTTTCGCTAATAAAAAGGATACAATGATCGAATGATGGAAGAGATTTTCATTCCATTATAAAAAGAATAAAGAAACGCGAAATAGCTGATGTCTGTTACCGCTAGCAGGGATCTCAGTTTTATAGAGGATGAAAACGACGAAATGTACGAAATCTGTGAAAAGAACAGAAATACCCCTTCCTTCCTAAATGCTAAATGGGCCGCTTTCTTGGGATGAAGAGGATTTGTTTTAGCCAGCCTTTCTTTTCTGTAGCTAAGCTCTCGGTCTTTCACAAACCAAACGAGGCCTTTTCTGGGCCGGGTTTAAGTTCTTTTATTTCCCTAGTAATGGATTTAATCATTTAAGCTTTCAATTTAGCAAATCCAGTTCGTGCGAATGGATTCTATGTGACTAAAATGCTTTTATAGCTGTTATTGTTGCATCTTAAGGGACTTGTGACACTGACAACACATGCGACTTCAAATAGTATGTCACTTTCCTAGTAGGTCGATTTATTTCTTAATCAACTATTTTAAATATTTCAGTTTATTTCTTAATATTTCAGTTTATTTATTAATATCATGTTTTATTTCTTAATATACTTTGATTTATTACAAAATAATTACTTTAAATTAAAAAAATTTAATATATTTTGGTTTAAACTGAACAAACCGAATAAACTGAAATAAAACTTTAGTTAGGTTTGGTTCAGTCTGTAATGCTAAACCGATGAACACCCCACTGTCGACTAAATCAAAATACAAGAGTGAGGCTACGGTATTATGCCTAGTGCATTTGGGTCCGTACTATAGATTTATATTTTTATTTTCGAAGTCCTAAAAATTCGAAATCTACCCAAACCGATTACAAATTAATTAGTTTTAGAGACTGAAACCGCTCACAAAACCATCCCTCCAGAACTGATAACAAAGGGACCGGTAACAATGCCATCGGTTTCAGAGGCTGAAACCGATCACAATGCCATCAAATCTAGGACCGCTCACTTTGTTATCGATTCTGGAGAGCTCCAAACTGATGGCTTTTTGAGCGGTTTTAGTCTCTGAAACCAATTAATTTGCAATCAGTTTGGGTAGATTTTGAATTTTTCTCAAAAGTTGAATAGATTTTTTATTTTTTATTTTTTTGGATATTAATAAAAATTTCAGGGATTTCTGTTTTATAGAGGCTGAAAACGATGAAATGTACGGGTGATGTAAGAAAAGACAGAAATACCCCTTTTCTTGCTAAATGGTCCGCTTTGTTGGACTGGAGAGGATTGGTTTTAGCCTACCTATATTTCTTTAGCTGAGCTCTCGGTCCGTCACAAACCAAACGTGGCTTTTTCTGGGTCAGGTCTAAGTTCTTTTATTTCTCTAGTAATGGATTTCATTTAAATCATGTTTGATTACGGTGGTGTAAGAGGTGTAATAAACTATTTACTCTACACTTAAGTAGTCAAATGATAAGTAATGTGTAGTAACATATGAGTTAATCCGAAGTACACACTTACTTCATTTGTAGAGCCTACTGTTATATAAGCAGAAATTTAATTTTCAACATCTTACTTCTCTAGATGAATTAATTTAAACCATAAATTAAATTACCAAATGAAATATAAAGTATGTGAAATAAGATAGAATAAATCATTTAATCCTCACTAAAATTTTAGTCCACAACTAAACATGACCTTAAGCTCCAATTTAACAAATCCAATTCGCTAGAATGGATTATATGTGACCAATGCTTGGAGCTGCACAGTAACTCGGTACATGCGACCCCAAATAGTATGAAATTTGAATCGTCTACATTAACTCATTGAGTTAATACATAATAAATTCGGACCATCCAATTTGTATTGGCACGAATAATAAAGGAGCCTCGTGTATTTCACTTCAGACCGAATTAACCCTAATAGTCTCAATTCTCATCAGACAGTCAAGATACATTAACTCAAATTCTGAGTCATTTAACTCATTGAGTTAATACAATGGAAAATCATGCTTAGCTTTGCATCTTAATAACCGCAAATGAAAAAGAAATAGAAACTTCTATTACATTTGGTAAAATAAAAAATAACAAAGAAGTTTCACGAAGTGACCATTCTAACTTCTAAGTTTAATTTAGTGATACATAAGCATTTTAAGATCTTAAACCAATGATTCAATATATTGTTTGCCATTATCTGAACTTGTTGTTTGTTTAGCAAAAAAAAATTCTGATAACAATCACACTGAACTCTGTGATAAATAATATTGACAGCATCAAAACACTGCCCTGTATATACCGAAATAATATGAACATATATATGAAAATAAAAGAATATACCGAAATAATATGAACATATATATGAAAATAAAAGAAGTGCATTTTAAGTTCCAGTACCAAATGGACTAATGAAATGGCCTAGTCAGAGCCAAGTTCTTTCATATTAAAACAGCAGCATTAATCCAAGTACAAAGGATTAACACAAAGAACGAAGAAAGCAAAAGAAAAACGGAACATCTCACTAGGAAAGCAGATTAGGGCTCATAGTACAATCCAAATTAGTATTCATTGTAGTATCTCCAAGTATCTGTCATAGAAGCAGAGATAGAGGTACCACCAACTGTACCAAGAGCTTCCAGTTCTGATACTGGTAATCACTCATATATTCTTTTTTTTAATCACAGCCCCAATTTCGCAGTATTAGGAGAAAAAGTATTATGTCAAATAAAGATCCTTGGTTTTCATCCAAAATATTAAGTATTGACTTGTATTATCAATATGTGAGAAAAAAAAGTATCATCAAGATATCGAGTGACTTGTATTAAAGGGGCTCAGATAATTGCAGAATTACAAAACAAGACCATCATTATGTTATGGTATCTAATTTCTTAGAGGTACCACTCATGACTTTAATTTCATCACAGCCCATTAAAAAGGATTGGATAAAGTTTAATACACTCCTTCATTCGGAAATAGAGCTCATAATTAAGGATACAAGAAAAATCAACAGTTTAGCACCGGAAGTTTCAATATATTCTTTCAAAAGTAAAAATAAAATTGAAATAACGAGAAACTCTGTCGAAAAGTTGATTTATTCAATGCCTTAATTTGAATCGGAAATGAACATCACAAAAGGTACAAGGAATAAAACATAGAGCATATCAAAGATAAATAGTAGACAAGTTCTAACTCGAAAATGTACCCCGCTCAGCTCATAAGAAACTAGTTTTATGGAGACGATCCAAATATAAGCTTCCGAGCATACATCAGCAAAAAGATTGAAAAAATACAACCGCAAGAGAGAAGAAAAATAAATAATGAGATTGATTTTTCGAAAAGAGAGGAAACAATTAATGATATCAACTTTAGCAAAAAGAAAAGTTCAAGATCGAATGAGGAAAGAGATCTATCTGCATCCCATATAAAAATAAATAAAGAAGAATAAAGAAACGCGAAATAGCTGATGTCTGCTACTGCTAGCAGCGATCTCTGTTTTGTAGAGAGTAGAGACTGATAAGTGATAACGACGAAATGTACGGAGTATATAAAAAGACAGAAATACCCCGTCCTTGCTAAATGAACCGTTTTGTTGGGCTGGAGAGTATTTATTTTAGCTGGAGCTGGGCTCTTGGTCCGTCACAAATCAAACGAGGCTTTTTTCTGGGCCGGTTTTAATTTCTTTTAAATAGCGGGAACAGCTTGTAGCTGTTATTTTTTTATATTTGATAAAAGACTAGTGCCCAGCTTCATTAACATGAAACTTCAAAGTCAGTTTACAGAGAAAAATTCAACTGTTATAATTCCACACTCTCATCCTCCTAGGAACTAATATTGCAAAAGGCATTGTTCATAAGCAACATAGTCACACAAAATAAACCAGTTCAATGATCAACTAATATCCAACAACCAAATAAAGGTCTAGTCTGAAGACGAGTGCGTATCCTCTGAGGTATCTCAACTTTTGCGTGATCAACGTCTACGGAGTAGATATCTCAACTTTAAAGACATTATTCACGGAGTAGATCAATTTTAGTAATTTGAATTCCTCACTAAGAACCCAATTCAACGAGTTTTAAAATAAATTCATAAAAAAAAGTTGATGAAGTTAGGAACACTTTAGTTGTATTCTGATTATTAACTCTAACCTTGAATTTATTCCTAACTCTACTTGATTTTATACTCGTAATTTCACGGCCTTCTATTTAAAAGGGAAAGGGTCAAGTTTTGTCAAATTTGACATTTTTTTTTAAAAATTTATTATTTATTAAGTATTTTACAAAATCATTGTTTTCAGGTCATTGAATTTTTGTACTCATCTTAATAAATAGTTAACAAAAAAATATAAAATTTGATCTGCAAGCACATTTAAATATATGCATCATGTTGAACCGTTTGGATCGACTGTTTGGACTTTTAAAATGTAGAGTGTAATCCGGTATCACCAAAAAATAGTATAAATAGATCTCTTAAAACAATTATAAATTTAATTTAAAGATATCATTCACGGAGTAGATCAATTTTAGTAATTTGAATTCATCACTTAAAACTAATTCAACAAGTTTTAAAATAAATTCATTAAAAAAATGGATGAAGTTAGGAACCCTATAGTTCTATTCTTATTATTAACTCAACCTTGAATTTATTCCTAACTCTACTCGCTTTTATACTCCTAATTCCACGGTCTTCTATTTAAAGAGGAAAGGATCAAGTTTGGGTCCTCAATTTTTTTTTAAAAAGAATTTAATTATTCTTTGAAATTACATTTGCATCCGCTTGGTTCTTAAAAAGAAGCAAATTGGTCCCTTGCTTTTTAAAAAGACATTTCATCAAACTTTTTGCTGATGTAGAATCATATATTTGACACGTGTAGTTTGATCTGTCACATGAACAACAATCAAGTAAAAGAAAGGTAATGGAGTTATATTTCTTTATCACATATCAATCATTATAATCTGAGTTTCACATATGATTTTCTCTATAATATTGCTCAACTAAAATAAAATATTTTTTGAGTGTTGCTGCAATTAGGGGTGGCAAAAAAAAACTCGTAGTTCATGGCTCGATCATGATTCGTATGTGATTCACTTGCTAACAGCTTGCTTGTTACTGAACCAAGTTGTTAACGAGCCAGCTCACCACTAGCTCGGTCCAGAATTAACGAGTTCAAACTGGGGCTTAACTTGCTCGCCAGTTCGTGAGCTAGCTAGCTCAGCTAGTTATCAATTTGTGAAATTGTATCAATTTGTGTGCATTTTATACTGCTCGGTCCAGCTTGCTCTAACTAGATTCAAAAAATTTGTAAAATTTATTTTCTTCTCAAAGCAATGTCCATCTAGACCCGACAGACCAACTCGCCAGCTCGCGAGCTAGCTCGGTCAGACCATAGAGCTATTTAACTGGTCAAAGGATCTCTTTGCAACTCGCCACCATATGAAACCGACAAAATCCCGATCAAATGTCCAAAATGAACTCAATCCCAGTGGCCTTATATGACTTCGTACAAGCCAAACCCAACCTGACTCAGCACCTCTAATTGTGAGGTTCTTGGTTTGTGCTAATGAGCCAATGGTTCCCACTATAGAACCAATGTACTGTGTATGGTCAAAACTTGTATAGATTTTAACTTCATCTGCTTTAAGGCATATTACAAGTGTTTCCATGAAAAGAGATCTTTTGACATGTTTCTTTTGTTGAAAGGAAAGAAAAATCAGCAGTGTTTCTATTTCCAGGTATACAGCTGAAAATTCAGTAAATTATGGAGCCCCAAGAGACACAGACCATCCAGAGCTCAGGCAACCTTTGGCTTTTGAAGTATGGGAATCTGTTGCACAAAAACTCAAACCAGGAGAAAAGATCTCTTTCCTGACCAATGGACCCCTCACTAATTTAGCAAATATTATCCTGTCAGACACAGTAGCAAAATCAAAAATAGAGGTTGGTTGGCGTAAATATCAATATTGCTTATTAATTAGCAGAATCAATTACCTATTGAAGGCCTGGATGGTATGGTATTTAGTGTCCAATAATCTAGTTTTTGCTACAGGGCATGGCACAAAAGCTAAACAAACCTTTAATTAGTGGCTGGTAAGTGCTACTACTCACTGAGATTTTACAATTGGTACAATTGACAGTACCACTGTTCAAATAGCACCTAAATTGCATGTTTGTAACACCAGAGCTGCCATTTCCTCTATCATTGCAGAGCATAATTGTTGTTGGAGGCCACATAAATAACAGCACAGGAGACGCAGGAAATGTTTTTACAGTGGCATCAAATAAGTATGCCAAATTCAACTTCTTTCTTGATCCCAGAGCAGCTAAAGCAGTAATTCAATCCGGACCGGAAATTACTCTTGTACCTCTTCAGGCCCAGCGCAAGGTGGCTTCCTTTGAAGACATCTTACGATCTCTTCGACTATTCGAGCAGACTCCAGAACTGAAATTTACATATAAGTTGCTCTCTCTGATGAAAGAATTGCAAAAGAAACACTGAGTTTATTATCACGTGGTAATTATCTGTTTTTGATAAAAAAAAAAATTCTATATAACGTATTTTTAAAATTCTACATATATCCTGCCTCCATTTTTTTAAAAGAAATGGAGAACCCAAATCCCAAAGACGAGATTTGGAAACCAAAAAAGGAGGGTAAAGAACTATAAGAGAGGTTGATATTTTCACGTTTATCAGGGTTTGATTGAGAAAAGGGCAGAAGGGAGGAAATAATTTTACAAATTACATGATGTACACAACTTCACTTTTTATGTAGGAGCAAATGAAAATGCTCTTGTTTTGGTACCTGAAACAATTTTTATGCTCTACCAAAATATTATCCAGGAAGTTTTTGGAATTAGACTTCTGATATTTTCAAGCACTTGAACTAATTATTAATCTATGTTCATTGTTGCAGGATATTTTTGTTGGAGAGATCCTTGGTTCTGTCTTCTTAGTAGAACAAGAAAATCTAAAATCATTCATCCAAGAAAATCAACTTGATGTTGTTGTTGGAGATATAACAAATGAAGGTCAAACTGTTTTACAAAATTTTCATGTTCATTTGCAAAATAAAAAGCAGTCAGCAGTAATTTTCAGTTTCAATGAACAGAAGAAAATATGGAGCAAACATGCCTAAAGTTTATCAGTCTTCCTTCAATCGGTGATTAGCGAAACAGAATTTTACTCAATATGAATTTTACATTTCTGAATATCTTCTTGTTACTTCTTTTGTTTTCTTCCGAATTGTTCCTACTCGAGAGATAAGACCACAAATTAAGGCTATTTAATTATAATTAAATCTGAAAGACTTGTCATCGCAATGCAAGTATTTTTTTCAATATGTAATCAATTTGACAGATTGCTATTACAGAAAGCAATGCCGTACTAGTAATTAAAATAGAGATTTTCTTATTGTTTCATCTATGTTGTACATGTAATTGAGCTGTTAGTTAACAAAAAGAAAATTATATGATTGACTTCTATATATATTTGACCACTAATTCACCAATTTAGTATAGGCTATTTTAGGACATATCATTTATAGAGTTCTTTTTTTATATATTTATGTTGCTATAAACTATGTCATTTGTACTATATGTAATAATGAAGTCAAGAAATACAATGAAGTTTTCTCATAAAATTTTGTCTCTTCTTTCAAGTCTCTTCTTGGGAAATCCTAATAAATTGGTATCAAAGCCAGGTTAGATAGAAGAGGATTCAATCATGGCGAAGGAGGAGAATTCAGACTGAAGATCAGGCATATACGCAATTTAGTCAGGATTTCAGGTAATTACAAATTTTTTTATAATTTGGTTAATTGGAATTTTAGTGATTTGGTGGTTAGTTATTTGGGTGATTTGGTGTATTTTGGTTATTGGAGGATTTTGATAATCGAGCAATTTAGAGTGTTTTGGCTGGTAATGGTTATGTTATCATGGATTCGAACCCTAATTGATAACATCATAAGGATCTAATCTTTACAACTACATCAAATTTGCCTCACACTGATACACATAGTGTACTTATGGCGAGTGGTTTTCAAATTTTGAATGATTTTCTGATAGTTTATGTGATGGTAGTTGCGTTATGATAATTCCAACTTTGGTGAGTTCGTAATTCCAATTTTGGTGATTTTGGGGATTGAATATTTTGGTGTTTTGGTAGTTTAGAAATTTTTTATTTGGATGATATAGTTCGACCATTTTTGACATGACAAGTTTTGTGCTTTAGTATGTGCGGAGGATAATAGTTATTATTGTCAGATATTTGAGGGATTGGATGATAGACATATTTTGTTTCAGGATGAGATTTCAAGTTAATGGGAGGATTGTTGTGTATGCCTCTTATCTCATCATATATTTCATCAGATTTGATTTAGCAAGATGTCAAAATAGTATACTATATTTTGGCAAGCTACATTAATGAGGAGAAATTTAGTATTTTAGTATAGAGTATTTTAAGACGTGTCATTTATAGAGTTCTCTTTTTAGAAATTTATGTTGCTATAAATTATGTTATTTGTACTCTATGTAATAATGAAGTCAAGGAATACAATTAAATTTTCTCATATAATTTTGTCTCTTCTTTCAAACCACTTCTTGAGAAATCCTAACAAATCCTAACAATTTGTTTTGGAGATTTTGGCATTTAGTATTGGCCTCTGATACCAATTTGTTAGGGTTTTGAAGGAAGAGAGGCCCAAAACAAGAGAGAATTTTATGAGGAAACTTAATTGTATTTTTGATTTCATTATTACATAGAATACAAATGACATAATTTATAGCAACATAAATCTCTAAAAAGATAACCCTATAAATGTATATTCTAAAATACTCTATACCAAAATACTAAATTCTTTTTATTTAATATAGTCTATCAAACATAGCATACTATTCATGACATTCTGCTAAATCAAGCCTAATAAAAATATATGATAAGATGAAAGGCATACACAACAATCCTTCTCTTGACTTGAAATCTCGTTCAGAAACAAAAGATGTCTATCATCCAATCTCTCAAATATCCGACAATAATTGCCATTATCCTCCGCACATGCCAAAGCACAAAACTCATGATGTCAAACATGGTCAAAATATATCATCCAAATAAAAAATTCCTAAACGTCAAAAACACCAAAACACCAAAATTTCTGATCCTCAAAATCACCAAAATTGGAATTACCATGACACAACTACCATCACAGAAACTACCAGAAAACCATAAAAAATTTGGAAACAACTCGCCATAAGTATACTTTGTGTATCAATGGGAGACAAACCTGATGTAGTTGTACAGCTCAGAACCTCGTGATATTATCTATTAGAGTTTGAATCCATGACAACATAATCATTACCAACAAAAACAACATTTCACCAAAATTGTCCGATTCTCAAAATCCTTCAATAACAAAAACATATCAAATCACCCAAATAACTAACCACCAAATCACCAAAATTCCAATTAACAAAATTATAATAAAAAAATAGAATTACCTGAAAATCCTGACCAAAATGCGCATATGTCTGATCTTCTGTCTGAATTTACTTGGTGTATAACTTCACGGATTGAATCCGAAAATGATCATGTCATGGTCCAAAAGAATCAACTCACACGACTTGGTGTATGCACTGACTAAACAGTTCAACAAGAGGAATTGGCAATTAACAATATGTGTTAGCACATCCACGAACTGAGAATCAGAAGACGAGAGGGATCTAAATCGACATATCTTAACAGCGGAAACAAATGTCAAACTTCCTCAATTTTTTCTTCTTCTTTTCCTTTTTCATCATGATTAAACCCTCTTCTATCTCACCAAGTTCTGATATCAATTTGTTATGATTTTTAAAAGAAGAAACCACAAACAAGAGACAAAATCTTATGAGCAATTTTCTCTCTTCTTCCTCTTTGCACCAAACCATAACAAATCCTTATAGTTAAATGTTCAAGCAAAATACTAAATCATTTATATTAATCTATTCCGATAATTTTTTCATATAGTAATCATGTTAAACATTTCAAATGAATAGTTTAGACTTTAAAAAAGATAATAGTGATTCACAGTGCGTATCAATTCGCATTATGCATAGCCCAAAGCCTCCCTCTTAATACAATTATTTGTAAATTTATTTTCAGTATAAAAGAAAATTGGACTGCAATTAGGAGTGCAAACAGATCAGATATGGAATGGATAGTGGTAAAATCATATTTGTATCTGTTTTTTATTTTTTAGAATATAGATACATATCAAATATTACATGGATATAAATACAGATCGAATTAGATATTTATAAATATATTATATATATATATATATATATAGAGAGAGAGAGAGAGAGAGAGAGAGAGATGGGCTAACTTGCTTTGGGAAGTAAAGAGGGTTCTTTACTTCCTGCTCGTATCTCCATTTTCAAAGCTCAAATAGCTGATCCGAACCGCTCAACATGTTCTCCATATTGAAATGTGCTTGGAGACCAAATTTTACATTTTTTGGAACTTTTTTACTATTTATTAAGATAGTTTGAAAATCGTTGATCCAACGGTTTCACTGTTCAAACAGTGAAACCATTGGATCAGTGATTTTCAAACTGGCTTAATAAATAGTAAAAAAATTCCAAAAAATATAAAATTTGGTCTCCAAGCACATTTCAATATGGAGATCACATCTAACGTTCGGATCAGCTATTTGAACTCTGAAAATAGAGATACGAGCGGGAAGTAAAGAACCCTCTTTACTTCCCAAAGCAAGTTAGCCCATCTATATATATATATATATAGAGAGAGAGAGAGAGAGGAGGGATCCAATTACACTTTTTTTTATACATCATGACATTGTTTTTTTATAGTTTAATTTTGCGATTTCAAAATCCAAATAGTCGATCCAAACCGTTCAACATGATTGATATACTAAAATATGCTTGGAGATCAAATTTTACATTTTTTTGAATTTTTGTACTATTTATTAAGATGGTTACAAAATCGATGTTTTTCAATGGTCCGAAAACAACGATTTTGTAACCATCTTAATAAATAGTAAAAAAATTCAAAAAAATATAAAATTTGATCTCCAAGCACATTTTAGTATATTAATCATGTTGAACGGTCTGGATCAACTATTTGGACTTTGAAAATGGTAGGTGACAAAATGTGTCAAAAAAAAAGATGTAACTTGATCCATCCTCATATATATATATATAGAGAGAGAGAGAGAGAGAGGTTGGCTAATATCAAATCAGTTGTTCCTGAGGTCCCGTGCAACCAAGTCTTTTTTTATTTTCAAAGTCCAAATCGTCAATCCAAGTCGTTAGATGTGTTCTCTATATTAAAATGTACTTGGAGACCAAAATTTACATTTTTTTTAATTTTTTTACTATTTATTAAGCCACTTTGAAAAATGTTGATCCAACGGTGGCTTCTAATTTTACTGTTTTGTTAAGCCACCGTTGGATCAGCATTTTTCAAAGTGGCTTAGTAAATAGTAAAAAAATTCCAAAAAATGTAAATTTTGGTCTCCAAGTATATTTTAATATAGAGAACACATCTAACGGCTTGGATTGACGATTTGGACTTCGAAAATAAAAATAAAAGACTTGGTTGCACGGGACCTCAGGAACAACTGATTTGATATTCCCGTGCAATCAAATTGTTTTTCAATTTTCGAAGTTCAAATCGTCGATCGAAACCTTTAGATGTGTTCTCTGTATTAAAATGTGCTTGGAGACCAAATTTTATATTTTTTTTTGAAATTTTTTTACTATTTATTAAGCTACTTTGAAAATCGCTGATCCAACGGTGACTTCTAATTTTACTGTTTTTTTAAGCCACCGTTGGATCAGCATTTTTCAAAAGGGCTTAATAAATTATAAAAAAATTCAAAAAAATGTAAAATTTAGTCTCCAAGCACATTTTAATATAGAGAACACATCTAACAGTTTGGATCGACGATTTGGAGTTCAAAAATCGAAAAATGACTTAGCTGCGCGGGACCTCAGAAACAACTGATTTGATATTAGCCAACCTCTCTCTCTCTCTCTCTCTCTATATATATATATATATATTTTAAAAAATTATAATAATTATCTAATTATAATATTGAATAAAATATTTTTTTTATAATATATATTAAATTATATAGTATTTATTTATTATTGGAAACAGATAATTGAAACTTAAAATCATATACAGAACATATGTATATACAGCATATGTATCTATGGGGACACGAATATATATTTTTTTTTGCAATACAAATCAAATATAGTACGTATATCATCCGCTCCGTTTTCACCCCCTAACTGCAATGGATGATGTGGTTCCCCCCGGCCGACAGGCTGGCCGAGATGGTTCATTTACCGGGCACATTTTTGGTATCCATTAGTAAAATTTAAATTTAAATTTTACTAATGCTATTAGGAAAAAAAAATTGGTCCAAAACTTCTGCAAATGGCACATCCTCTCCTTTCTTTTTTCATTCTCGATGTAGTCCATAACAAATTTTTTTTTTTCTTATCCCCGTCATCCTCGCTTGAAAATATAGAGAAAGAAAGGTAGCCCTACCTTTTTTTTATTTTATTTTTTCATCTTTTTCTTATGTTTTTCTCTTCGTCATCCCTCTAAGCTCTGGTATCACTGTTAGTGTTAGTTCGCCTTAATTTAATTTGACGATTTAGGATTTGATAAGAGAGAAAGGGGAAGAAAAAGATAAGATGCTGCTAGAATTCTCTAGAAGCATACTAATTTCTGTCTCTATACCTCCACAGACAATTCATTGCCCAACTTTTGTTAATCATTTATCTTATTTGGCTGCTATTATTATCATCCCATGTTGTTCTTACTATTGTTATTATTTTGCAAAATAAGAAGAAGGAAACACTGTACACCACATATTTTTTTTCAAATTTGTTAAAAGGTTTTTCACTCAGGCATCCCAATCTCCTTTATACCACTAGATGCAACAAACAATGAACAACTCTTCATGGAATTTGAGAAGCAACAATCTAAATATCAACACAGTACTGCTCATGATATTTGAAAATTACTTGAGATACTTGGTCTGACAATGAAGTCTACACAGCAAGTATCTGATAAAACATCAACAGTACTTTTGATCTGGATCATGCCCCGGATGGGATGCAACCATGGCACACCTCAAGGTAACCCTTTCCATCTTGGCCATGTCAGATGAAATAGCCCTTGCATTGTAATTTTGCATTTTATCAAACATAGCAAGCAAAAGCAAAATAAACAAATACATATGGTCAAATTCTTAAGATGTCACTAAGCCTAAGGAAACACTTCCTATGCGGCTGACAAATGTTTTGTGAATTTCTATACTTTTGGAGGGCATTGTGCAAATTTTGCCTCCTTTGAAAAGGTTCAGTAGTTTGGCTATGAGAACACAGAAACAATTGTCTGCAAAAGGAGAGTGTTTGGCATTCTTTATCATGTTTATGTATCCATTGTTTTCTTATGTCCCAGTTGACGTGGGATATAAAATATGTGATGGATGGGTCCCGCTGCTTGACATTATGAACCGGAAGGGGTAGTCTTTCACACCCTTCTGGGGTTTTGGGGTTGGAGTTTGTGCTGGGCACAACCTGGTTTGGGGTGCAGGACAATACGGCCTCGCGACCTGTTATCGAATTTGTACCAGCAGAGTATAAAATTGGGATGGGCACACAATCGATCTGATATCTTGTACTGTAGTAGTACCGCTCTTACAGGTATGGTGTCCTTGATCTGGTACTCAATGAGGGCTTGTAGCTTCATGAACTTGTCATAACCCAATAGTTCTATAGCAATCTGTGTTGGTAATACCAGGGGCATACCGCCAGTACATTCAGATCATGATCCCAATCTTCATTTCTAATTTGCCTTTTTCTGTGGCACATGTAGATATCTTTCTTGTGGGATTCATGACTGGTGTGTTGATTTCTATAATGATGATCGGGGGAGAAGTACAACAAAGTAAATGATTATGCCAAGATGGAGTACATGACCATAACAGTAATCACCTCAAAATAAACCTTATGGTGCTCATGATGACTCAAACCCTCTTTTTGAAGGGCATGCAACTCCTAGGTTCAATTTGCAACAAGGAGGAGTTCACAGTGGGCATGTTCAAGATGCTTTAGATGATCCTTTTTTGCATAGTCAATGCTAGTTCCAAAGGGATATGTGAGGTATGTACAATTTCTTTTGTCAGGCCAAGTATGCTCCCCTACTATGTTTCAATTGAGTCTAGTGATGGATATGATTTTGCGTACCTAGAAGGGATAAATGAAATTAAATAGAAAATGCTACAACTTTTCATAACCACACAAATTATGTGTTCCTGCCCCTTCTCGTCTATCCTTGTTTCACCCACTTTGTGTTCATGGATAATTTGGGGCTCAAAAGATTAAATATTAAGTTTTGCCCCCACAAAAATAAAAAATCAAAACCAAACAGTGGAAACCAGTTGATGAGGAAGTGAAAGTTTGAAATTGTGTTCTTTGTAGAAGTTCGATAACCTCGTAAAACTTCCATATCTAATGTTCTGCTTCTTTTTTTTGGAAATTGTACATATAAATTTATAATGAGCTATTTGCAAAAAAAGTCTATTGTTCTCAAATATACAGGATGGAAAGGGACCAGAAGGTGTATAAGTTCTTGTTGCAACCAATGGTAAACCAAATACTGATCCCTACAGCCTCCTTGACTGAGAAATTTTTTTCAAAAACTTTCTCAAGGTAGGTATTTTTGGTTAGTGTAATGTACTTGTGAGTCTTATGTCTGTTAAGGATAACTTACAAGTTGTTAAGAGGACTTGTGAGTCCTCTACAGTCTACACATTGCTACACACAGTCCGCAAATCTGTCCTTTGTTATAATTTTACCTTTTTGTTAGCATGAAATGAGGTTTAAATTTTATCAACTCATCTTTAACCTCATATTTGTGCTCTCTAGCATTCCTCAAATTAGGCCCAAGCCCAACCCACATACAAATCGTCCACTCATTTCACATAATAAATGCAAATACAATTTCAAAATACATAATATATGAAAAGCATTTATTTCATTACCCCGTACTTATCCCAACAGCAGGATGAGGTAATAAAAAGCAATTAGTAACTGCAAAAAATGCTTCATGTTCTGGAAGAAGAATGTGATTTACAGCTAATAAATTTTGGTTTTATTTACCCACTCATTTGTTGAGCAAGGAAAAGTTTGCTTTTTACCAACCACTGTGAGTGTCGAGTTGTATCCTTCTTCCTCTTTTTAAACCTGCCGGAAGCACAATTTCATCACAGTTTCAATCTTAGAAAATATTTTGATTTTGAAAGGAGAAGAATGACACCTTTGCATGAACTGAGGTTGAAGCACAGCAGCATCATGGCAACCCTCGTCCAAGAGGTAAAGTATATCATGTACATAAGGTTTTACTTTGCTCTTTATATTTATTTGACATATCCATTATTTTTGAATAAAATCTAAAAGGAAGTTATACTGCTATATAGAAAAACCTTAAAAGAGGTCTTGACTCTTGAGATCCATCAAGTAGATTATTTGTGCATCGAGGAGGAAAAGGAGATTGAAAATTCAGTGCGTAGCTACGCAACATATTATAACTCGTATTCGATTAATTTGGATATAGGTTTCACTAGAATTGTTAGAAAAAAAAAAATAGCTCATGACACTCTATTTTCATTTACTAATGGCACAATACATTCTACGGCATTGGATATGGAAGCTGCCGTTGTTTCTCATTAACTCCTGTTCAAGGCTCTTTTTTCTCTTCTTTTTACCCTAAATGAAATACTTTGGTTGACAGCTTTCTTTCTCATTTAGGACAATTTGCATTAATACTATGGTCAACTCATCATTGTACAGTTATTGTACTAAAATTAAATGTATAGAAAGATTCATTTTGTGCTTCAACTTTCTTCCTTTATTTCCGAAGACAATATATCTTACTAAAAGCATTATTTTCATGATATTGTCTATTAGTGCCTCACAATTTGCATCATATTGCTAGATCATATAAATCTCAAGTAGGAGTATTAGATCTAGTAAGATTAAATGAACAAACTCAGTGGAGAATTAATGGCTCATAATTTTTTATTTTATAAACATGCAAACACATAATAAACCAAAATTAGACATGGTTGCCCAAGTTGGTGTCAATATAATTTGTTTATATGAAACCGCCTCATCCATAGTTATTTTACTTTGTTTTCTTTGAAAGGGAATGTTAGATTCACGTTACCCAGCACTTAAGGAAGCTGAACGTGAAGACCTTCTCTTTGCACACCATATAATAACTCAATTTTTTGGGGCTGCTGAGACAACTCTGCATGCAATGCGAAAGATTGTGTAAGTAATCTAATTAGAATGTATCTTTGTCCTTTGCTATTTCGTTCATTTCAGTAATCACATTTATGCGAAAGAGTATCTTTTCTAATATAGCATGTGATTGTGGTTTCATTGAGAGAATGATTTCTAATTGTTTTGGTATCATTTTGATGAGGTCAACATTCTTGTCTTATTTCTTAAGCAGGTACAAGTATAGTGAAATGGATCAACATAAGATGGGAATTGAATTGCACTTGATCAAAGGGCCCAGTGATTAGTAAGCACAGTTATGCCTTAATTTAGTTTAAAGTTCTTAATGTATCAGAATTACCACCTATTCATATGGTTCGTCTGGCACAGCTCATAGCTCTTTACAACATTTTCTTATATTTATTTCCTGAAATAAGTTCATGACATTTGTCTTTCTTTTCTCTGTCCTTTTGTTAATGAAGTTATGTCCAAAGTGTCCTTTTGTATTTAAACTGTGGGTTAGTTATAGGATGTATTTAAAAGGTAAAAAATAAATAAAGCATAGATATACTTTATGGATGTAACTTTTGAGATTTAACTTCATCCATTTCTAACCATATGATTAGACAATCTTCACGTAAATAAAGCATAAAAGTAAATAATTATCAGATTTAAATATTTCTAGATTTTAAAATTTCACTTTGCTGATTTCATGAAAGTGTACATGTATTTGAAATGGTCAGACCTCCCTACATTCAGCTAGAATTAAGGTCATCAAATATAATTTGCCAGAAAGAATGATCCTTCCTGGCTGAGTTCAAGAATTTGTTTCTGCACTGTCTCATGAGTTTAGAAGCAAACGTCTCCAAATTCTACATAATGATCATGATATTTCAATACACCTTTCCTTGATTAATAGTATTTGATACATTTCATTTGCTTTTTCCATATTTAAGTTCCGACTGCATTTACATTATCAGTATTTGGAATATTTATTTATTTTTCATTGTAAGCAGCATTGGGACATTGAGGGTTACAAATGCATGCCGAGTGTTACGTGATGCCTTCAGTACAAACGACAGGAAGAGGTATATTGATCTTGCATGCATTAGATAATGTAACTTGTTTAATTCTATGTAACTTTTGTATATGACAATGGTGAAAATTATAGGCATCTATTTATGAAGATTATAGGCATCTATATATGACAATGGTGAAAATTATAGGCATCTATTTATGAAGAAACCTGAAGGGTAACTTGTGCAAACTCGTGCACCAGTCTGTTCAAGTTATAAGTTTCTTCATCCATAGTTGCTCTATACATTTACATCAAAATCTTGTGTTATGATATGATAGAATTGCTGGATGCACACATATGCTTGCCATTTTAAATGCTGGTTTAAAATGGCCATATATAGAATTTTGCTCTTTCATTTTACTTGAGAATTAAATTATAGTCTGTTCTAGATATAACTATTTTACGCAACATCGTGGCTCCTATTTGTATTAGTTGAAAATCTCCAACAAAAATACTTTAAAATAATGTCTAATATATCTACCCTGATCCGGGAGTTGGCTGTGTACATCTCTTATACCGCAGAAAATGCCTGCGTGATATGATCTTTATTAGTTTAAATTATGGTGACTTCATAATTTCAAAACTTAGCAGGCTATTGACACTTATACTTCTTCAATATTATAAAGTGCATTGGAACCCGGGTATGGTGATAAAAATAAAAAATGAAAGTAAATCTTCTATGTCTAATTTGAAGTATTCTCTCTGCAGGTGCCTCAGTTGCATCAAGGAATTGAAAAAGGAATTTAATATTGTGAAGCCCCACCTGGAAGCTCTGATGGAGGTACAGTGTCTTGCCACTTGTTTTAATTCTCCTCTTTATTTTCTAAGATACAATTACACCAAAGGACTTTAGTACCAATTTATCGATCCAGTTTTGATAAAAAAAAAAAAAAAAAGCAATGTAAAATTGTTATCATATCAACAGACTCTTTGATGCTACTGAGTCGGAAAGCATTGCTGGTCTAATAATTTTCTTATTGTTTTCCCTTTTCTTCTCTTTTCTCAACTGCTTATGCAATCACAGTGCATCTGACCCTTTCTTGATTTTCTCATTTTGACAATGTAGCTTGAAAAGCAAATTTGGGCTGCTGGCGGAAGGGTCTATTAGTGGTTGTTTGTGCTCTGTGTACATGCGTGTGCACTGATGGAGCTAAGTATAGACTAATAAAGGTGTCCCCTGACATCCATAAATTCGGCTAAAAGACCATGTAATGCTGTGGTTTGTGTAGTTAGTAGCTGTTGTTGTGTGCATGCATCTTATTTTGTTTGTGCTTGTAGCGTTGTTGTAGGTGCAACCTTTTGTGTATCCCTGTTTGACTTCCGCCAATGAAATTGTGAACTCAATTTGTGTGCTAGTCTCGGTTGTTGAAGTTTATCAATTACTCCGCTTTTTGTTATTTAAACTTCACATTGATTTGAGAGAATTAATCTTGGCATGGAATGGCTATATATGCTAACAAGCATGTCATATCCTAGAGTTTCATTAGTACTTCCTCAATCTTGGAATGGAAGGTCGGAACTTGGATTCGGTAGCGAGAAATATAAGGATATTTTTTGTGAGGTACGAAAAGGTTGTTCATAAATAAGCAGCTAGTTAATTTTAGATATTTCAAAATATTTTTAGATCTAAATTACCTATATTATAAATTGATGAGGTTTGATCCAAATGGCTTTAGACCGGACACTGTCCAAAACCTCTAAAAATTATATGATTAAAGTCCAAACCGCTCAACATGATTTTTATATTAATATGTGCTTAGAGACCAAATTTCATATTTTTTGGAATTTTTTACTAATTTTTTAGATACGTAAATAATTACTGTTTTTTAATTTTGAGATATGTATCTAAAAAAATAGTCAATAATTTTCAAAGCCATTTGGACTGTTTGAACTTTAATCATAAGATTTTTAGAGGCTTTGGATGGTGTCCGGTCCAAAGCCATTTGGACCAAATCTTATTCCTATTATAAATCAAGAGTAAAGAACTACAAATGAACTTACATTATCATTACCAATCAGAATAAAAAACAGATCTATATGACAACTGAAATTACCTGGCTTGACCTAAGTTTGTGTAGACAGACTGCACCTTTTGATATCGTTCTAAATCATAGTTAATTAGTCTTTTAAGTTTTGCGCTCTAAGCTTGCTGCCCATTAGGACATCATTGTCGCGGAGCCTGGGTTCAATCGTCCCTGTTAAAATATAGCAGTCATACTGACATAGACTGCTCTGATTGAAGATGAATCTTCATCAAACGCAATACATCTAAATTTTAATCCTAATTTAATCCAAAATGAGCTTGACGGCCCATTTTGACGGTTGAGCACGTCAAAAGGCTACTGCTGGACCTGAATATAAAACAATGGATGCTTCCTGTAAAAGAATATCAAGAATTCTATTATTTTACTCAGCCCAGTCCGGTGAGGTGTTGGTAGATTTTTAAATGGGAATCCACAACAACAGGTAGCATATTGTCCCTTGCAGATAATTTAATCCCTTTTGTAGCTTTAACAAATATTGTAGCTACTGTTAATGATAAATTGTCCTTCTACTGTCCCATGAGCTGATCGAAAAACCACTCATTCGGGTAAACTTCATTCCAAACTCATCCAAGAGGAGGGTGAAATCCAAATATAATCAAACATAAAAATATCGTTTTAATTTAGCTTGGTCACCCACAATGCACAAAGGCACACAAAACAACCCTTCATTTATCATCCATGTCCCAATACCAACACTCATATCGCAAAATAGTTGTGCAACCATTCTATTATTTTATTTTACAAACTATGTAGATATAGATGGTGCTGTCTGAGTACAATAAATCCTACAGTTACTGGGTGGTGGGCTCAGAGTTCTCTTCCTGGTGCATCTGATGGAGAACATAAGTGCCTTCAACACTTTTGTGCACCTCCGCATGAAATTTTTCCTCTTTGTTTCCTCTCTTCAGCTTTAGAAGCATGTGGAACTTAGCCATATCTTCTATCACCTACCATCAACAAAGTATATCAGTCAGCATGTATTTAGAACCTTACCACACTTGTTCAGCTACCTGTACTTGCAAAGTTAAGTCTCCTTATTTTCTTGGATAATTTTTCAAGTCTGTTGCAGTGAAATTTGTCAGGAAAAGAAACATCTTGGTATATTAAAACCAATACAGCTGTAAGTTAGGTGTTATTTAAAACCAGCATAATGTCACACCAAGCTGACATATCTGCTCAAACTGCCCAAACCCAAGCCACAACTGAACTGAATCATTAACTTTCTTAAGACAGTAAGACCACAAGCTGACAATACACCAAAAACCCAATCAATGTACACAACCCAACCCGACATGGACCAAACTATTTTCAAACCTATAAACCAGAAACCTGACTAAATAAATCACACTACCAACCCAGCACCTGAGCCAAACCAGACCTCCCCAATTACCGGATATATCACAATTCCCAATCCGAAGATCTGAAACCAAAAACTGGGCAAAACCAAAACAGACCAGAGTATAACCACCCAATTGCCAGATATATCACAATTTACTTCTACTGTACCCAGCCCTTAACTCAATAAACTATGTCCTGATTAGCCTAATTTAAATCCAACATTAACTGAATTGGGGTTGTATAGATAATATATCTCTGACAAGGCCCTCGGTAGAGGATGAAGGCAAGCAAGAAAAGGAACAAAAGGTAAATAGATTTCAGCAACTGTTCTATATCACTATCGAAGTATCAGCATGTCAGACACCATTATAAAACCAACAAAACCTGTACCAATATCTACAAGTAGGAAGAATTTCATTAATATACCTCAGCCTTGGCATGAATGACGTCCACAAGTTCATATGGTAAAAGGGAGTTAGATCTCTGCTGGATGCTGGTGACAGCATGACTAGCAGCGTCTTTCACCACAGGGTCATGCACCGGCACCTCACGCCATCCTGACTCGTGTCCCTCTGAAAATGTAAGTACAATCAGCTTAAGCATAGTAACAAAGGAGTTGCCTTTAGTTAATTAAGTTGTGTGTGCCCTTTAACACCAACCAAAAACCCTACAAAGCACAACATAAAATTGACAATAAACTATGAAGACAACAGCCAACATCGGGCTGCCAAAAGTGAATTTGGTGTCCCCCAACAAGTAGGCATGAGGAAGAAGACCAGAATAACTTTTTCCACCAACATTCATAGTATATCTGGTAATTGTCAGTTCAATAAATCACCTCGTTTAACACCAAGGTCAGAAGTAGTGAAAGAGGTTGCATCCTCCTTGTGAGTGAACTCTTGCAACTCCTTGAAACCGAGCCATGGCTTGACCCAAACCTTGGCTTCATAAATTTTCTTCTTTCCCGCATCAATAGCCTCAATAGTGAGATGGTGGAGTGTGCCAGCAACCACTTGTTCCTTTGCCTCCACCACCCTCAAGAACTCCACGAGAGCATTCTAATTCAACAAAGGGGGAAAAACAGAGAATTAAAAATATTAGAAATTTCTATAGCAGCATTTGTGCTAAAACAGGATTTTTGTCATTTCGTATAATTGATCAATTGCAGTATGAGCATTTGTTCCTTGATTTTGGTACACCACAGCACTGAGCACTCAAGGCTGCTAATCCATGGCACTTATCAAGATTTTTCCCAATTACCCTACATTTTTGGTACCAATCAAAAGGTTACAAAAATTATACTGCTGCTCCACTACGCTTCTTCTAATATAATGATGCTTTCAACCATTTATCAAGGTACAATTAGTCCATAATCATCGAACCAAGTGTCAATTAATAATTTATAAAACCGAACAACAACAGGTACTAGTCTACCCATAAGTATTTGTGAGGCCATAGGTGAAATAAATATCACGAAAAACTTAAAAATTAATTCAGCAACAGGTCTCCAAATTCTGAAAGTAATTAAACTACCTAAAGAAGTATCCAATAAGTACACTGATAGGGTCAGAATTTTACAAATATACGCGAGTGAAGTAATGAAAAAGCAAACAATTCATGCACAGAAAAAACAAAGGGAAAATAGAGAGACCTCTTTCTTATTGTGTTCTTCCACAGCGAATCGCGCGAGCTCCTCATGCTGAACGCTGTTCTCTTCAGAGACCGGACAATTACGCACGCCTCCCAAGGTATTGGCCATGGCGATCGATTTCTCACACGAAATGGATAAAATCAAGAGGGAGAAGAGGAAGTGAGATATGAAACTAAATACGCCGATTGAATTTGATGGCATTTCTCGTCTTAATGCGAGCATTTGTACATGAAATGTTCGCACTACTACTTAATAGTTAATACTTTCCCCCTTGGAGATGGAAGATCTTGTGCACCTGGTCCATTGAAATAAGTCCTCTTCCTATGGCAAGTGGGTCCCGAATGATCTTTTCTATAGTAATTTCAGAAGAACAGGTCCAACTTGGAATATTAGAATATAAACAGGACAGGTAACCATAGTTCAACAGATTTTTGGATGAAGCTGGTTTGGGGTAATCAGTGTAATCTAGGGATGTGGGAACCACGTCGCAGTGGATTACATTGTTTCTGAATTCATATCCAACCAGAGAATGGGTTCACCTAGATGATAAGGTCGGCAGAGGATGCCTTGCATGCGACGCACGTGGATGTGGCTTTCCGATTGTTTCCTTACCTTGTAAGCAGGTGACTGGCCGCTGCCGTTCAGTAATTCGTATCCTCTGCATTAACTCAAAAGAGAATCTTTGAATCCGATTAGCTTTAAGATCCGTGCGGATAATATCTGCACTAATTTTGAAGAATCCTGTGTTAAAATCAGACGGTCGGATTGACTCCTTTAAAAATCAGACCAACAAGATTCATTAAGTCAAGAGATTCCCTCTTGAGTTAATGCAGAGGATACGTGTTCGGCGTTCAGGGCCGACTTCTGCTGATTTTTTATTAATAGAAAAAATATAAAATATAAGATTTTATGAAAATTTAAATACAAGAACGTTCAGGACACTATCCGGAAATTATAAATCTTAATAGTTAATATTAACTATTGTAAGAAAAAAAAATATATAACCGGACATTATGAAATATAACTATTTTTTTTCTCTTCAATTTTAACTGTTATTGTTTTGAGATTGCTTTTAATAAAAAAAATTTGTAGCTAAACATTATAAACCATAACGTCCAGCTACAGTTGTTTTTTTTTCAAACAATCAATAGCGATCATATTAATTGATCGTTATAGTTACGTTATAAATTATAATCTTCTTTCTATATTTCAAAATTTATAAAACTTTTTTTATTATTAATATTTTTTCTATTAATAAAAAAATCGGCAACTTCTGACCGAATTGGATCGAATTTTGTTATTTCGGATCGTGCTTTCCATTTGTAGTAGAATTGGATCAAGATGGTAAATTAGAAATAAATTGGATCCGAGCAGGTCAGATTGAAGCCTGGTCGATTGGTGCGGGCTAGTTAGGCTAGGATTAACTCCATAAGGTCGAAGCCCGTTCGAAATTATTATTTTTAAAATATATTATTCTTTTAGAGCTAAAGTATGAAAAAATAGCTTTAGATGAAAGTTTAAATAAGCAAAACCTAGCCACCGCCATCCAACTCTCTCCTCCAACCTCTCCTCCCAGCTCGTCTCAATCCGTCCGCCACCACCTCATTAGTCTGTTCACACATACTTGTATTATTTCATAAGGGGGCCAGTGATATCATCACTTATTTACATGAGGGACGTTATTTTTGATAATTATTATCTCTTGTGAAGAGATACATACTGAGGTAGAATCTGTATGATTGGCAGTTACGGACAACGTTGGATAATACCCACAAATACGTATTCTCATATGAGAGAAACAATTATCTCATACCTTAGAATTTCATACACAAATAAAACATTAATGATATAAACACAATCCATATTAAATGTTTTATTTTGGTCACGTCCAATCCCCTGATCTCCATCAGGTATCCATTTGATTAGATTGACAACTCCTTGTTATATGATCTGCAGAACATAATCATCATCTAATCCAAATGCTAATTTTATACCAGTAACTAATGTTCCTTGTTAATTACCAAGACTATGGACACTTTAGAGTATTTATTAACTCTTGTATAAAGTTCCACAATTCCAAGTCATCAACCTGAATGATCTATAAGTAATAAAATATTCTAGAAACAAGATGATAAATAAATCATCCAATTACATTAACAAAACTTAGAAAACAATCATTCTATAATTGACTTCTAGATCACAACACTAACAGGTGTAATGGTGTGTCACACCCCGGATTGGTGCATATTATTTTAAAGTAAAGCTTAACATCCTAGCATGCATCATGCATCAATCGATTCAACGAAAATCTGATTCATTTGTAAAAGGACAATTTGCACTAGCTTATTCAAATTCAGATGTTTTATATTTAAATAGTAGGAATTTTTTGTTTTTTAAATTTGTTGTCAAGTATAATTTTTATTAAATAAAAATAAAATTACATCTATCATTACAACATTATCGTAACATTAAGCCAATATAGGTTGTTCTTGGAATTCAGTTTAACAAAAAAAAAAATTTAAGCCTAATAACAATGTCCGTCATTTTAAACGGCAGACATATATTGGTGTCCGCCATTTTATTTGGCGGATGCCCCTTTTTATATCCGTCATTTTATTTGGCAGATACTTTTTTTTTGTATCTGCCATTTTATTTGGCGTACGTGGTCGAAATTTAATTCCACAAAAAAGTGGTTATTTAGTTTAATTTTTTTTAATATGGTATAAATAAAAATTCGGGGGTGTAACCGGTGTTGAAATCACAAACCAAATAATCAACCGGAGATACATTTTTGGAGACGCATATCAAAGGACCAAAGAGTGTAGAAATATTCAGATTACACCCAACTCAAGCGCTATTTGTATCTGATTCTTGCTAATTACATAGGATTACAAGCATTTCTATATTATTGCTCTATATCTTTCTCTTTATTAATTTCAAACCTTTCTTTAATTAGTTCCAACGGCTGTATTGCCCAAATGTGTATAAGTAGTATATCTTTTTTAAATTTGTAATTAATATACAAATACTCAATAAATCAACCAATTAAATACAGTTCCTATGTTCTCAAATTTAATACTTCCGTTCCGTTACACAAAGGGAGACGTACTGCGATGGCAGCAACAACCAACAATAACTTTACTTGTTTCTTATAAAATTAAGAACTAATATTCTGATTTGTTTACTTCATGTGTTGCTAATGGAAGATATTATGATGTGATTTCATTACCTCACCATGTATATATGCTTTTTGGGAGCCACAACGAGCAATGCTTTTTAATAGAAAATTATACTTTACAATGCATTATAAGCCACTTCATATTTTGCTAACATGGAAGTTCCAATATAATATATTGGGAGAGTTGATGGCAACAGATGAAATTTCTCATGCGATGCAGTGATGTGCCAATTCTGATCCCCTTCATTATCATCACTAATTTACTTGAACTGCTCAATACAATCTTTGTATTAAAATGTGTCTGCCTACCTGGAGATCAAATTTTATATATTTTTTTAATTCTTTTACTATTTTTTTAGATATATACGAAATCATTATTTTTGGAACCATTCAAAAATAATAATTTTATAAGTATCCAAAAAGTTAGTAAAAAACACTAAAATATTATAAATTTTGATCTCCAAAAATATTTAAATACAAAGATTATATTGAATGATTTAAATCTACTGATTCTACTTTAAAATCAGAGATAAATAAAAGTGAGGCATGATTCTACTGTGAACCATTATTTTTAGGCTTCAGCCCAGCCAACTTTTGGGCCTCATTTGGAGAACATCTTGGGTACGCTGTTCGGATCCGTTTAGTATATTCTCGTCGCCCCCGGAATTTGTTTTTTCTTTGAGTCACTGGTCATTCCGTACACTGGAACAATTAGTCACTGCCTTTCGGTCCCACAGAGGCGTATGGGGTCCAATTGACAGCAAACCATGTTTAAATGAAATTTTATTCTTCAGCTCGACCACTATTTATAACAAAGAAATGCCGGACGCCAACTCTTTTGTCAAATCAAAATTGAATAATAGCCTCACGTCCGTCGGGAGGGAGAGACGATTTAGAAGAACACGAGTCGCAGGAGAGAGAAAGGGAACGAAGCGCCAACAAAAGGAGAGATCGCTAGAGATCCGCGTTGCTCGCAAATCCAATTAGGTACTTCTTTTCATATATTTCGATCTTCATTTTAATACATTTCCTCGAATTACCAGCTCAGATTTGTGATTTTGTGGTTGATTTTTTCATTTTGGGTATTCGGCTGGATCTATGGGGAAATACTGTTGGAGTTTATAGTTGTGATCGATTACATAGGGTTTATGTTGTTATGATGTCAAATTAGGGTATTGTTCGGATTTTTGTAGGTTTCTTGTTGTCTAGGGTTTGAAATTGGGATTTTCTACTGGGTTCAATTTTCGGTAGTTTGAAATTATAATACATTTTCTAGTGAAATTTTTTTTAACTTCTGTATATTTGTTGTGTCTACTGAAGGGACGAACATTAGTAATACCAAGAAATTTGTTTCGGTCCCATTTTTTTGTCTGGAAATGTTCAATGCGAGGTTATTTTGCTTACTATTTTCTCAATACCTAATTGTATCAGCAATTAATGTCTGAAGTTAAAATTTGTAGTAATTTGTAAGTATGTCTTGAAACGAAATGTTTTCAGAATTATTCTCTTTCTTTTGTTTTATTTTCATCGGCACCTCAATGGTAAGGCTGCTAATTGCTGAAATATGCAATTTTTTATTAGAATTTATTGATTTTGTTTATTATATTTCTTTTTTTTTTTTATAATTTCTTGAGACATTAGTTTCAGTTTTCATGTAAAAACATTAGGTCCTAGTGTTTCATTTCCTACGGAAATTCATATTGAGGTCTGGTTCTGTTTTGCATCTGATTTTGTTGATCATCTTATTGGTGAATTAGATAAGTGACTTCCTCGTATACTATACCATATTTCTTGCGACACTTCCTTGACCAAAATGGATGTTTTTGCTAGAATCTTATGCATTCTTTATTTTATGTTGATTATTGTAAAAACTAAGTAAAATGTGCAAGATTCTCATCTTTGGAGTCCTCATTAAAGTGGTTTATTGCCTTGTTTCTCACGATATGTTGTCTTGTCAATTGCTATGTGTTTCTTTTTTTCTGAAAAGCTACAAAATCTTTTTGTATATTTACACGAGTTCTTGTTTATTTCAGTCCTGTTCTTCGTTCAACGTACAGTAATAAATCCTCTCCAAAATGTCGCCAGCACCAAAATCCAAGTCAAAGGAAAAGACCACCTCAACCTCCAACAAACTCACAAAAGATCAAAACCCTCAGAAGCCAACCCAGAAACCCGCCTTATCCAATGGGGGTGGATCTGGTGCTCTTGCAAGTGCTTATAACCCTGTTTCTGGGACCTTCCATGCTCTTGACCCGGCCGACCCAGCAACCCTCCTCCTCAACCCAGGGAAGTTTCGTTCGATTGATGAGCCTGATGATCACTCACCGACATCCCATGGTGATTTCGATTCAGCCTCTAACCATGACAGCTGTTCTGGTGAGTCAGAGGACACAGTGCCAAAAGCAAACAGTAATGGTTCAGGTGCAGCTAGTATTGGTCACTCCCGGACTGACTCGGTGCCAGGTTGTGACTCTGAAAAGCGTGAAAAGATCCGCCAAAAGAATGAGAAAAAGCACCAGCGCCAGCGTGAGAGGCGAGCTCAGGAGTTGCATGAAAAATGTAGCGGCTATTTGATGTCGCGCAAATTGGAGTCCCTTTCTCAGCAGCTTGTGGCCATGGGGTTCTCACAAGAACAAGCAACAATGGCCTTGATACAAAATGAAGGTCGGGTTGAAGAGTCGGTGGCTTGGTTGTTTGAAGGAGGGGAAGAGAGCCGTCAGCCAGAGGGTTCTGCCCCTGATTTGCATTGTGGGGTTGGGCTAAAAATAGATATAACTGATGAGTTAACAAAAATAGTTGAATTGGAGAAGCGGTACAAGTGTACTAAACAAGAGGTGGAAAGAGCTGTGGTGGCTTGTGAAGGAGATTTAGTCAAGGCAGAGGAGAATTTAAAGACCCAGAAACAAGAGGCAGCAGCCGTGGCGGCAGCGACACGGCCAAAGACGCCACCTCCTCTGCCTGCCAAGCCTGAAGAGATGGCCCTGCATATGGCTGCCAATCAGAGACTGCCACTTCAGACTAAGGTGGTAGGTTCTGTTCAACCCCCACTACAACAGCAGAAAAAAATGGAGAGAGATTTCAATTATGCAAGATCACAGGAGCCTATGAAGAACTTGGTACAGCCACTGGATCGGCTGCCTGTTAACCAAGCTAATCTAGACTACCGATTGAAGCAACAGCAGCATGCAACTACCGAGAAGAGGTGGCCGGTTGGACCCGGTAACCCTAATTCATATCCAGCTTCGTCTTCCCATATGCCTGTTTCAGTGTCACAATTGAAATCTGAACCACACTTTCCAGTATCCAGTAGCATGATGAAGGGCAGTACAGCTCCTGTCGGTGCAGGGCAACTACATCAATTGAGAGAACCTGTCGTTGTCATGCAGAGGCCCCAAACTATAAACCCTGGCAAACAAAATCTCCCTTCAACTAGTCTAGGGTTAGGGCATTCAAATGGTTCTATTCCAGGTTTGGTAGAGAGTAAAATGTACAACAGGGGCCTAGTTCAGAGCATACCTGGTCTAGGTCATGTTAGCAATAATGGCTCTACCAATGGAAGTGCCAGTATGCATCAATTTGTGAATCAATCCCATCTAGACATACCGGTGAACACTTCATGGAGTAATGGGTCATCTTTAACTTCCCCTAGCTCGTTAGGTTTGTTTACCAGTTGGGGGTCTCGATCCCTGAATGGTACACAACAGAATGAATGGGGCAGTGGCGGGGGTGGTGGTTCTCCGTGTGATTATACCTCTATAGACTGGAGCCTTGACTTGGCATTGTTGAATTCCTCAAGCAATACCAGTATAGGCAGTGATCGGCTGTCTAATACCTGGTCAACCATGTTCATGGGCGGTCCTGGCAATATGGTTAGAAGAGGGAGTACAGTCAACATAAATACTGGAGGTGGCGGGCCATACCTGTCAGGGTTGCAGGAAGGTGCTGGTAACGAGGCTCGGTTTAATGAGTGGACATCTCCATTTTCAGGGGAGGATATACTTGGGGCATCTAGGAAATTTGTTATGTCGCCTCCTTGTAGAAGCGGCGATGGTTTCTTGGAATAAAAAAGAGTGAAACATGGAATTATATGTGGGGATGGTAAAAAACATTGTTGTGTTTGATCTTGATCTGGATGTCTCCTCTTTAATGTGTTTCTCTCTTTGTTGTTTGTTCTTCTGTGTTGATCTTGTTCTTGAAATTTGGTTTTTCTTGGTGCCCTTTATGTGATTTGCTGATAATCTAATTGCCGAAGTAAGGCATTGCTATTTCTTCCCTGCCATATCCATAGCACGTCTATATTAAAGAACTGACCATAACATCGCGTTCTATCATTTTTGTAATTCTATGTGCCAAGAAAATATAGACGAGCATGATCCGGATGATGTGTTTACAGTAATTAGTTGGTGCCAGAAACCAAATCCCTTGCGCGTGCAGTGCTTCAAACGGATAAGACGGCTGGCTTGTAAAGATAAGGAATCCATTAGGTGCAATGGAAAGGCATCATCACGTCAGCATAAATAATTAATTTATCACCAAATAAAATAGATTTTATTATTGAAAATGGCAAAATAGTATCCCCCCAAAGAGAAATATTTAAATCCAACTAAATTCTTCATGCTGTGTAATAATTTTCTCTACCTCAAATGGGAAGCTGTTCTTTATAAACGTATAGGGAGAATACCATTCCTCGCTCTTTGCACTACACCAAATTAGGTTGTTACCCCCAATCGTATTTTGCAACATTGGTAGTTATTGTACTCAAAAGCAACAGCTGCTTGCGATCCAAACTATTGGACCAGGTGCCTGAAGATGAATTCACCACCTGCCATCAGCTTCGGAGCTTCCCCATAGCAACATTCGTTTAATCCCTGATCCATTGAGCATGTAAAACCACATCCTCAGTCGCCACTTTTCCTAAGGCACCTTTTGTATATGGGCACCCACCCAGACCAGCCACTGAAGACCACACTTGACCCATCTGTTTAAACAATATTCAACTAGATAGTTGAACCAAATCAAGAGTCAAGATTTTTCTTTTTCTTTGCCTGCGTTGTTCTATTGCAGATATGATTATAACTGCCTTGGTTAAATATTTGTCATCATAACTATTTTACTAACAGGCTGCCTTGTAGCAGGAACATGGGGAACATGAAATAGGAAGAGGGCCACAGAACTTAGACCCATGGAACAAGCAATGCTGTACTGAAATTTGCAATTAGGTTGAAATGATATATGTTTTACTATAATTTGGGACACATTAACATCTTTTGTAGCATATGATGGAACAGAGTACTTGTCTTGGATATGACTTATGAGAAGCATTTTTGTAGCTGTATTCAGTAATTATGGACAGTATATGTGAAAAAACAGATATGTACATACCGAAATGTTGTAAAAATGAGAAATATCCATAATTACAGCTAAATGATTTAAGGAGCTCCTGTTACAGATTGGATCACTCATTTTGCTACTCCAATATGTCACTTTTACCTATTTTGGAACATCTCTATTAAAATACATGGTCTCTCTTTACCAAATTCTGCCAACCCCTTTTAGTGATAGTACCGCCATCACCAATACAAATATCATTATTATTATACAAGGGACACCATGTAACAGTGGTAAAGAAACTAATGGTCTCATGCCAAGACAAAAAGGGAAACCAGAATTACTGTATGACAGGGTGTAAATAAGTTTGATTAATGGAAAGCTGGGGCGCATTGCCACTTTTTTCAAAACCAAAAGAAACAACAACAAAAATTACTGTATTGAACAAGTTAGTAACGTCGTGTACATGCTAGCAAGTTCGTAAAAAATCACTAGCACAGATAACGAGATCAGAAGTTCAAAAGAGCATATACGCACCTGGAGAGAGACCAGAATAATGGAGAGGCATTGTCCCTAGGTGCATGGAAATGCACTGCCAATTTCTCTGATGGCACCACAGCCATCACAGCCTCTAGAATCAGAACCCCTGTGCATTGTTCCCCACTCTTATAGAAAATGGCTCGGAATCAGCAGCAAACCACAATTTCTTTGGCACCTGATTACAATGCAGTCTTAAATCCCTAATGGAACAAACCAATAACTGTTGAGAAATATTAACAGTCTTTATAATGTGCAGCTCAGAATTCCAGTATAAGTATCAGTTATGACCAGTTGCGAATTGGTCATAAAAAACAGAAACTGAAACAAAATAATTAGGGAAAGGGAATTTCACATAATTGTAAATGGTGGCAGAGCTTGAAAGGCTCCCTAGCGGGGTAGATTAATATGCACAGAACTCTGTTACCTGGTATCCCTTTCAGAAAACTGTTACCTGGTGATTTCTCTCTGTACCCAATACAATTTTCTAATTTTCATTGGGGTCAATTGACCTGAAACCTTAGAATGTTGTTCTACCACTGTTTATAAAACACTAAAAGAAAATAGAAAATGAAAGAAGTAAATCATGTATTCTAGGTGAATATAGAGAAATTATTATTGAGAAGATTAATTTGAGGTTTGGGGTCAAAACGGGAAAACTGACAGCATCGACATTCTGTATTGCTGTCATGACATCCTTAGCATGGGACAACTGTGATTATAGAAGAAATAATCAATTACACACTGGTTTTACCAATTTAGAAAATAATAAAGACCAACTCAAATAACTCTGAACACAAGTACTAACCTAGGTTGTTAAAATTTACAATGAAATGCAATTCCATAATCCCCAATCTCAAAATGCAAATTTTCCATTTATGAACAGCAACAAGATATTATCCTCAATTTTACAAACTAAAACATTAAAAGATTTGACTGATAGTGTGGCAAATCTGGACCACTAAGTTCTTACCTGTGGGACCTACTTAGGAGAGACGAAGCTTATTGCCTCTATAACTGACAAATCCAGAGAAACCAATTTATTAATTAGCTCAATCTTGACAGATGTTGGTATGATGCCTTTTTTATTTTGCAGTCCATCTGCCCCGCTTCTAATATCTTTACTAATGTGGGAACTGCTATATACAACTATCAGACCTATTAGTCTTCCATCTTACAATTATTTCAGAAAAAGAAGGGCATCATGTTTAAACAAAAAATGAACTGAAATCGACGTATTGCTTTGGAATAGTGGTCAATCATATCAGTGAAATTTAATGAAAACTTCCTCTATAAAGAATGAAAGGGACAGAGAACCCTAAATTTTTGTTTATTTGGGATAAATCCCTAACTGAATTACTTTCTTTTCTTCATTGCAGCAGTTAAAGATTTGATAATTTTCAGTCAGGCCCATCAGTCGTAACCTAAAATGGTTTTGATTTTGAGGGTGTCCGGCACCAATTGTATGTACTGATATCATAGAAAAAAATCACTGTAGTTACCGTCATAAGAAATGGACTTGGTCAATAATAATAACATTAGAGATTAGTACGTTGCAAAAATTGTCAAGCTAAGAAAAATATCTCTTGACCCTGCTTTAAAAAATATGTTCTCTCTTGGTCGCTACAAGATGAAGTGTCGAAATGACTTTGTGTGTCTGACAAACCACACATCGCATTAGTTCTTTGATTCCTTTTAGACAAAGGGTTTTAAGGGCTTTGAGTGCAGTCAATCCTTTGATATTCTTCTCCATTGAAAGTTGTCCCTAAAACAAGAACGATAAAAGAAATAGACAAGAAAACAATTGAACATGAAAAAAAATACTTCCACATCTGTACCTAAATAATTTAAAAATATCATACTTTATGCTCCTTCAAAGAAAAGGACGTAACCTTATACCCCTTTTCCGCTCCCTCAGTACCCCGAGTTTTCTATGCTCAGTAGTTCAGGGACGGATGTTTCTAGAATTTAGTAGAAGAATGTGAGATATGCACTTCTTGGGCATACAGGATGATTCTCATATTTTTAGAATTGTATGAACTATCTTGAGCTTTCATATTCCTATAGCCGTTGCCTACAAGGTAAGAAGAGGTATCCTTCTAAATTATGTTTACAAAATTGAAAATAATTTGCAACCAATGATATCCATCTCCAAAGTTTCCTCAGTTCTCAGAAAGTTGAGAAAATAATTGAGTTTCAATACTTTATAATTGAAGGACATATAATGATACTCACTTGCAACTGTTAGATAAACTGCATCGTTCGTTCCTCACTGAAGCAATTTCCTGTTTCATTACAAAACTCAGACCTTGGTCTATTTTACGCATGAATCCTTCTCTCTACCCCAATTTTTTGCTCTTTGAGGCTTGACAAGGAATAGATGAGGGAGGTGAGAGGCAGAGAACAGAACCTACGGGAGGAAGAACCGTGCATCAGGTATAGATTTTTCTTGCCAGATTCCTACAACTATAGTATCTTATAAAGGTATCAGAATATTTACCTGGTACAGCTTTTAAAAACCATGAAATAATCAGCTGAAGAATCGAACACGACAAAAAAAAAAAGACTTATCAGTATAATTCTTAATTTATTTTTGAAAGGAACATGTTTGGATTATATTGTTTTTAGATTAAATTGAGCCCTAATTATGAATTGGTCATAAAATATACAGCAAATCACCATCCAATAAGTTGTAATTCAATTCCAATTTGTCCTTGCCAAATAAAAATAGACAAGGCAAAACAGCCACAATATATAGAGATTCTGTTAACAAGGAAGATAAAGATGGATCAAGTTTGTAATATTGTATCATTGATCCCCTCTTAAAGAGAGACTATTTCTCAAACAAATTACATCATCTTGTAGAAACCATTGCCCAAGTCGCAAATTAGAAGAGCCTAATTTAACCCAAATGTAAGTAGCAATTTGGCAACATATATCTGACCTTCACTACATTGAACATGCCTTATTTAAAACCAAAAGCATCAGATTGAACTCTACATTTACATCTAATTCGGTTCCAAATGTGTCTTTTCCTTCTCAAACTCAATCGATTAATTTCATAAAACCTAATTCGGAAACTTTCAGCAATAGGAAAACGAACAAGGAAGAAATTTACGTGAGAAATCGAAACCACAATTGAAACGAGGACTTGATCAGCAGGAGAGTCTTCTGTGACGAATACTAATGTGGCCGAGGTTGCGGTCGCCTCTGGCTATAGCGAATTAGCGATTAGCGAGACGATCAGACGAGGCGATCCCCAAGAGAAATTTTTATTTTTCGTTATTTATTAGTCGAGTCTCTTTACTTTTGATCTTATGTTTCTATTCATAGTGCAAATGAAAATAGCTAGTATCTTCCTGTTTAGGTGCTTGCTTTTTATCTCCTTTTTTAAGGAAGTATAATATATTAATATCAATAGGCTGGTTTGGTATAAATATATAATACTTTAATAAAAGATATAGGAAATCCTAAAAGTGTTATTTTTAAGTACGTTTTTAGATTTTTAACTAAAAAATAGGACATAAAAGTTCGATTAGAACAACATTAAAATATGTAAGAACATAAATTTTAGAAGAAAAAAAAAATACTCTATGATAACTAATTTGAGCCAATATCATGAAATTTATAAATAAACTTGGCCTTGCTCGGAATCCTATATTAAAAGACATGGATAATCAGGGAATATGTTGAAATTATAAATATTACTCTGTTTGTACAAATTATGTAAATCACTTCACCTTCTACTATATAGGATTTTTTTTATAAACTATAAAGAGAAAGAAGAAAATTAACAAACTAACTTGATAGTTTTGGTTTTTATAAAAACCATAAGTACCGAGATTAGAATTTAGCCCGGACTATTTTCTTTTGTTTTGTGCCGAATTAGAATTTCAGCCCCATAAATTTTATAGGTTGTTAGATGAAGTGCCATGAGAAATCAAATTTTCTCCTTATGCCAAAATGGCAAATCGGCCTTCAATTAACTGAAATTTGTTTTAACAAAAATCCTTCAATTAACCAATTAGAAATTTACTTTAACCAAAAAAAAAAACAGAGAGAGAAAAACCCTGTGTCGAATTGGGAATTCGGCACAGAACCAAAAGCAATTAAAAATAACTAAAGTGGACCAATTAGATTGAGTTAAAAAATATATATATATATTGTCTAATATATATATATATATATATATATATATATATATATATATATATATATATATATATATATATGAGTAGAACTAGGGTGCTTCTAAGTTTACCCAACCTCTTGTGAACTTGACTCTAAATCTTCTACCTAATGATTGATGCGTCTACATGTGAAAATTTTAAAGTTTCGAATTAATTTAATATAGAGTCAAGTGGTCAAAGGAGTCCAAAAAATGAATGCATTAAAATTAATTTATAAACCTTAAAACTTTTGACCACTTGACTCTATATTAAATTAGTTCGAAACTTAAAATTTTTCACATGTAGACGCATCACTCATTAGGTAGAAGTGTTTCAACAGTTTGGATTCATCGTTTAAAGTCGATTCGATATATTTTAGAGTCAAGTTCACAAGATGTTTGGTGAACTTAGGAGCACCCTAGTTCTACTCTCTCTCTCTCTCTCTATATATATAGGACAGGGCTACGGTGCTACGCGTAGCATAGAGCACTTCCGTGCAACGGCTCAAAATTTGAGTTTTTAAAATCCTAACAGTCAATCCGAACCGTTAGATGTGTTATCCATATTGAAATGTGCTTGGAGACCAAATTTTACATTTTTTGGAATTTTTTTACTATTTATTAAGCCACTTTGAAAATCGCTGATCCAACGGTGGCTTAACCAAACAGTGAAACCGTTGGATCAGCGATTTTCAAAGTGGCTTAATAAATAGTAAAAAAAAATATAAAAAATATAAAATTTGGTCTCCAAGCACATTTCCTATATATATATATTGTGCCGAATTTCTAATTTAGCACATAGTGGTATTCGCAAAAAAAAAAAGGTTGGGCCGAGTTCCCATCTCGGCACAGCCATAAAAAAAAAAAAAAAAAGATTATACAAGACAACACAGATTTTGATAATAAAATTTGGGACCGAGATAACATTTCGGCACATAAAAAAATTGGTTCGGGCCGAATTTCCATCCCGTTACTTATGGCTTTTGTAAAAACTAAAACCATCAAGTTGGTTTGTTAATTTTCTTTTTTCTATTTATGATTTCTAAAAAAAATCCCATATATGCTAGTAAATCACCGGAGTAAATTAACTTGTTGCATGTGATTGCTTGCAATAAATTTAGGCCATATTTGATATCTTAAAATTACCGCAACTAATAATTAGTCGTTAAATTTTGTCAAACACATCTACATGCATTTTTTTTTGTAACATAAAGAAAATATACGTCAAAACATTGTGCATAAAAATATATTTCAGTTTCAGACTTTCATGTGAAAAGATACATTAAATACTCAAAAGGAAGGAAATAATTGGGGAAGTTTCCTCTCAAGCTGAATTTTACGGATTTTTTTTTTTATTTACCACTCTAAAAAATCGTTTTTAATTAAATAGCACCGGAACCTTTTTTTTTTTTTTATCAGAAAAGCCACTTTCACGGACTCAATCCACGCACTCAAAACGTCTAGCGCGCAAACTGAATAGGTGCACCAAATGGTGCGCGAAGTGAGGGAGCAGACCCGGATGCGCGGATTCAATGGGCGGATGCGCGGATTGAGGCCGCGCACCAAGCCCATTTTGCCGAATGAGGCCGCACACCCAAATCAGAGGTCTATTTAAGTGTGTTTGTGGTACTGTTTTCATTCCACAATCAAGAAATCAGAATACCTGAAGAACAAAAAAAAGAGTACCGTAAGTTTTTAATTTTTTAATTTTATATTATTTTAAATTACTGTAAATTTATTAATTTATTTAAAATTTATTTTTAATTTACTGTAAATTTATTAATTGTTAGGTCTATTCATTCAATCAACCAATTATGATTGGAATTGCTTATTATTTTTGGTGGTGAACTTTTACACGGGCCAAATGATGCTTATTATAGTATCCAACTTTCGAAAATGTTCAATATCAGTCCAGATTTAGATTTTAGAGGTATAACTAGAGAAGTGTACCAGCAAGTTGGTATTGATACGAATTATTATGAACTGGTAATTTCCGCAAGGATCAATATTGGTCAAGGCAACCAAACCTGGTTCGTACAGCTCCCGGTACAAGACGATAATAGCTGGGAGTTGTATACCAGAATGACAATTAATTTGACCACTCCTTTCAAGTTCCTAGAGTTATATGTTGTAGCGAACCCCAGACAGAACCCCAGACGTAACCCAAACCAGAACACCGGAAGTAACCCCAAACAGAACACCAGACCTATGCCGCAAATGACACAGGGTCGGGTTCGTGAGCAATCTATAACGGATCCTGTCCGGACCCTAACTTTGAGGAGTACTAGTCAGTCCCCATATATGATAGCTGGTCCTAGTCGGACCCAACCTGATAGAGGACGTCCTCGGGCCCTATCTATATTGGACACCTATACTACCTTAACCTATCTAATCTATCTAACTACAACTAAAAAAATTAAAAAAATTAAAAAAATACCTTTTTACCGTTGGAGCGCTGCTGGGGCCTAGGGGGCTGCTGCTATGAGAGTGAAATTCGGGTGCGTGGACTCCTTTTATCACCACAAGTAGGGTGTGCGGCCTCAATACGCATACTAGAATGGGCGCGCGGACTCAATCCGTAGATCCGATTCCGTGCCTTCAGTTCGCGCACCGATTGGTGCACCTTCTCAGCCCACGCACTGGCTCTTTTTTGTACGCAGATTCAGCTCGCGAAAATGGTGATTTTGAAAAAAAAAAAAAAAAGATCCTGGTGCTATTTAATTTAAAACAATTTTTTGGGGTGTTAAATAAAAAAAAATCCGTGAATTTTGCGCACAACATTTGAACAGTCAAAATAAAATAATATAATATGTTGGAGACGGAATGGTTTGTTTTTAAGAAAATATGAGAACCCGAAAAAAAATCCGCACATAGTGCATACATTTTAAAAATAGAGAAAATTAGTTATTTGTCACTCTAAAATCTTCAAATCTGAAAAATGTCACCATGAAACTATAAATATGAAAAATGTCACTCTAAACTTAGTTAATTTTTAAATTTGCCACAAATAAACAATTTTTATATTTTTTTTTATTGAAAATTAACTGAAAAATATAGTTTTGAGATACGTAAAATAAGAGGTCCGAAGGGTATATAGAGAAATGCAAAAATACGTATCTCAAAACTATATTTTTCACTTAATTTTTAATAACAAAAGTATAAAAATTGTGTATTTGTTACAAATTTAAGAATTAACTAAATTTAGAGTGACATATTTCAGATTTATAGTTTTATGATGATATTTTTTAAATTTAAAAATTTTGAAGTGATAAATAACTAATTTTTTCTTAAAAAATATTTCCGTAAGCCGCCACCGTACACACAGTTAGTTTCACCAATTTGAGAAAAGATCTTACACCTTAAAATAATTCTTAAAATAATTTCGATGCAACTTCTTTTCTGTGGAAGTAGGTAGGGTTCTATATAATTCTGAGTTTTCTTCTTCTCTCCTCCAACCATCATTTTCAATTATTTTTTCTCCATCTTTTTTCTTTACAAATCTGGTTGGATTTTTTTGTAGCATGGTTTGGGCAAAGGTTTGGAGCGAGTGGAGAGAGTCAGAGAGAGCTGCACCTCAAACAAAAAAAAATTAGTTCGCCCAAGCTCTTTGCACTGATTTTTTTTTTTTTTGGCTCTCCCACTTTTTTTCAAAACATAATCCAACTATTCTCTTCTCAATATATTAATTATATTATTTTATTTCTCAATAAAAAAAATCAAATCAAAGGACGCAACCCAACAAATTTAATTTGAGAACGACATATTCAAAAAAGGTGATATTGGAAAAGTATTTTGCATTTATTTCATAATGAAGAGAAATTTCACATTACGAGTTTTTGGTGTCGTGGTATCTTTACATTTCAGAAGAAGAGGTTTTTAACAATTAACATCACAAGTTTTTGGTGCGACATCAATTTATTCAGTTCTTTTTACAAATTTAAAATTCATATGTTAAACTCAAACATTAATTTTGTTCACTTTTATTAGAGACGCTTCTGTAACGTGTTCATTTGTTGACCGTTTGATTTTAGTGTAAAATGAACTTTCAAAACCATAGAATTTTGCGTACGTAAAATGAAAAAGATCAACAATTATATTTTATAGTTTTAAAATATAAATGCAAAAAATTAAAAGTTTTGTGACATTATGTGGTAAAAAAATACATGACACTAAAATTGTTCTTATTGTAAATTTAAATTTAAAACATTAAATTATCTTTATTTTTTCGCGAAAATAAGTTCATTCCTAACCTCTTATGTATTTAACATTATTCTTCTTCAAAGAAAAAAACAAAAGACATAAATGATGTACATCCAATATTCCAACCGTCTATTTATGGTTCCAATTGTCAGCTCCTTAATCTCAATAAATTACTTGTCATAATAAATAAGTCGGACCGCGATATTTCGTTGGATGAGTCTAGATAAGGAGTCAATACTGTTAAGTTCAAAATTACATATTTTTCCTTCTTAATTTTAAAATTACGTATTTCCACTCTAAACTAAAAACGCACATATTTATCAATTTTATTGTTTTTTATATTAAAACACTGAATTCATAAAATACTCATTTTATCCTTTTATTAAAAACCATAAAACATTCATCTTTCCAATTTGAATCTGAAAGGTTCATCTACAGTCTAAATTGTTTTAAGATTCGTGTGTGCTAGGTTTGCACGAATCTTAAAGCGAACACTCGCGAATATTGAAGCAACGTGCACAGATCTTAATGCGATGCACACATATCAAAATTGTTTTAAAATCCGTGCGCACTAGATCAACATGAATCTTGAAGCAAATACACACAGATCTTATTGCGATGCGTGAGGATCGGACACTAGAGGAATTCTTCAGATTCAAATTTGAGTTCGATGGGGACATTTTATACTTTTAATAAATGGTAAAATAGGTATTTTTATAAATTTAGAATGAGTTTTAGAGCAAACTAGGGTGTGATGTGCTCACCAAGAGGAGTTGGTGAGCACCCCTCTAAAAGGCTATCAGATTGACTTCGAATTACGAATCCAAACTGTTAAAATTCATGTACTTCGTGAGTGATGCGTGTGAATGCAAAAAAATTTAAATTACAAATTCATTTAGTACATGGTCAAGCAGTAAAAAAAATTATGAAAAAATGAATACATAAAACAATTTAAAAAATAACTTATAAAATATTCATTGTTTTGACCGCTTGACCATGTGCTAAATGAATTCGAAACTTTAAAATTTTTGCATGTACATGTATCACTTACGAAGTACATGAATTTCAACTGTTTGGATTCGTAGTTCGAAGTTAATTTGATAGTTTTTTAGAAGTGTGCTCACAAACTCCTCTTAGTGAACACATCACACCCTAGTTTTGCTCCGAGTTTTATTAGAAAAGACAATAAAATGAGTAAATATGTAAGTTATTGAAATTTAGAAGGAAAAATATGTAATTTTAAAATTTAGAGAAGAAAATACGTAATTTTGAAGTTTTTGAGGAATATATGTGAAATTTCCCCAAAAAAAATTATCAGGCCACCCAGACACAGCTAATAGCTGCGCATCAAATTTTTCTATCAAATAAACCAAATAGCTGCGGCTCGGCTTTGAGTGAGATGCGTCCTGATAAAATTAAAAAAAAAAAAAAAAAAAAAAAACTCAATATTCAATATCAATTATGTTTATTATTTTCTAAAAGACAGTAAAAAAATTCGGAGAATCAGATTGCTAGTTTTAAATTACATTATTATATGATATTTATCTGTCAGCGGAAAACCTTCCTGTTTCCACTTTGGCAGAAAGAAAAAGGCTAATAAACAAGAAAAGGCTGAAAAATGTTCTGACATGGGATGCTGTAACATACTGACACAGTTCTGACATGGAACCTAATTTTTACTGATATGGTCAGTGATATTAAAACTCTATTCAGTAATTTAGGAGAGACGTATTAAAATCCAATGACCAATTTATAATAAAAGACAAGGTTTAGCAAATCTCCAAAAAAAAAAAAAAAAAAAAAAAAAGTTACTCTTAAGAAAAAAACCTATGAACTGAGGGAGTACCTGGTTGGAATGGAAAATATCCATCGAACGGATCAGGAGCATAGTTAGAATTTTTTATCAGGATAAATATTTTTTTTATAGTACAATTAGTAGGTTATAAATTGTTTTAAATTATTCAATTCAGCATGTGAATTATTCAGAGATAAATAACACTATACCTATATTTGTTTTTTAAAATTCAAAATAGACAACTGTGGATCCTGCTTCAATATGGCTCTGCCACTGAAATTGATTCCTCGATCATCTTAAATAAACTGAATTTTTAAGTCATTTAACTAAATCATAATTTTATGAAGTTAGATTATAAAGCATGTATATTGCTTGGCCGTTTAGAACCGATTTTGGGTCCTTCCGCTGTTAATTCTTTTTACCTCTTTGTTGTTAAAACTTTTTATCCGTTTGTTATTAATTTTTGTGATTTAACACTTGATTAAGATAAGTTGAATACTAATTAAGTCATTAAAATATTAGATATAATCATAACACGATTACTTTGATTTCGAGGAATGGTAATGATAAGATGTCAGTATGTAATTAATCTCTCTTTAGATTTTATCTCCCAAGATGTAGTTGCTTTGGCATGTAATTTTTTTTTCAGATCAATAAATTTGCCTCGTGCCCCCAAATAAACATTTTTAAAGCTTGGAGTGATTTTGGTTTATCTATTGAAACTGCTGAATTAAAAAATCAGTGAACTGTACCGCTATATTCCATTACACAAACAATGAATTTCATGATATCAACAACCTTGAGCTGAAATTCTGTTGTGAACGGATAATAGAGTATTATTGACGGAAAGAGATCACCTGCTCTGCTCTTCAGGAGGTAGGATTTTTCTGTTCCTAGTGAGATTGATATGTAGGTCCAGACGAGTTTATAAATTTAAATATTAGTTTTTAGTTTTGGTGTGGGCCCACGTGTCAGTGACTCAGCAACATAAAAATCATGTCTCATGGAGGGCAGAGAATTCGGTCTCATTATTGACACTTTCTCCAACCTTCTTAGGATGCACTCATGATGTCTCATTTTGACATTATCAACAAAAAAAATAAGAGAAAATTGGTTATTTGTCACACCAAAATTTTCAAATTTGAAAAATACCACTTCAAAATTAGAAATCATCATAATGCCACTCTAAACTTAGTTATCTTTTAATTTTGTCATTCCTACACAATTCTTAACTGAAAAATTATATTTTGAAATATGTATATTTATATTTCCAATTATACCCTTTATAGTCTTTCCTCCTTCTGTGATCGGTGCCTCTTTACCCTGCACCTCTTTGCCTCTTTGCTTCTGATTGCCATGCCGATTGAGCCTCTTGGATTAGTCTCTCACCGTTTCAAAGGCATCAGAAAAAATAACATGAGAAAGAAGAAAAAAGGAAGCTTTCATGTAAGACTACGGTAAGATTAGATTTTGTATGTACTGTCTGATATATTTAATACCAGGCCTAACCACTTTGGTATAGAAACCACAAATTCCACCCATTATAATATGTATTTGTCGATAACCAAATTATCTATCTTCACAGACATTATTGTGAATTTCAATTAGACAACCATTTGAGTATGGTGGTGAAGAAGGGCTCAATCTGGTAATATGAACAGTTCTACTGCCATGAGTTGGCAAACTTCATTCGCTATAGTCGTACTAAACCGAGATTAGGCAAACTAGAAGTTCACCAACACAGAAGCAAAGAGGCATAGGGCAAAGAGGCACCGATTATAGGAGGAGGAGGAAAGGCCGTAAAGGTTATAATTGAGAATATAAAAATACATATTTCAAAATATAATTTTTCAGTTAAAAATTGTGTAGGAGTGGCTAAATTAAAAGATAACTAAATTTAGAGTGGCATTATGATGATTTCTAATTTTAGAGTGGCATTTTTCAAATTTGAAAGTTTTGGAGTGGCAAATAACTAATCAGCTATAGTATATATTATTCTATCTAATTTTAAAGAAACAAAAATAATATTTCTAATATTTTAATAAAAAAAATTATAACTTTCACTACAGCAGAAAAGCCCATATGGGACCGGCCAAATCGGTCCCAGATGGGTAAGGCGCCGGTCCCAGATGCCAAAATCGGTCCCAGAAGACCAAATTCGGTCGCAGATGTCTCAGTCGCAGTTGCTCCGTCGCTGATGACCCCCATGATGATGTCACCGGTCGCAGATGATGATGTCACCGGTCCCAGAAGACACTTCAGTGACGGATTAAAATCCGTCCCTGATACCATATGATGACGTGGCTGAATCTCATCAGCGACCGCCATATCAGTCTCTGATGCCTTCAACATCGGTCGCAAAAGTGTTAATTTTTTTTTTTATAATTTTTCTGTTTTTTTCCTTTTCACCGATTGGTACGAATCATCATACCAAATAAACACCCATTATGTTCATTTATTTTTTCCCAGCCCAATCGTTACAAATCATACCAAACAATAATTCATAAGCAATTCAAACAATTCACAAGGAATTCAATAAATTCAAAAACAATTCACAAGAAACTTAATTAAAACGTAAAGGACCAAACAATTTACGAAAACTACATAAACATCAAATATCTAAATACTACATAAGTATCAAGTATGAAACATCAAACTTCGATCAACTGGATGATGCCTCCTTCTCCTTCCCCTTTCTACTCGGCGCCATACCGAAATAAATTACATAAATAATTCAATTAAACAAAATTAACCTAAGTAATTCGATTAAATAAAATTGTATATATAACCATGCCACTACGATAAACAATTGTATATATAACTACTCTTCTTTAAGTAGCAACTAATGCAGCATTTTAAGTAGGATATTAATTCTAGATCCGTGCAATGCAAATTAAACATCAATTGCATTTCTTTACAAATGGTTACAAATGGTCCCTTATCATTATGTTTATTGCAATATGCAGCAATTGCCATTCAGTAAAAGATCTCATATAGTGCTGCATGAATTGTAAACTCTAATCAAATGTACCAATATCGAAATGGTCCCTTAACAGATCAGGAATGGCAATTACCATTCAGTAAACTCTAACCATGATAATTGTAAACTTAACCATATATTTTACGGAATGGAAATTTGTAAAATATAATGGCAACCAAATAATTGAAAACAAATTGTCACTTGTAACTCTAACGATGATAATTGAAAACAAATTGGTAATTTCCGTTACAATTATCATTTGTAACTCCTGCAAATTAAACAACAGAGTTTACAAATGGTCCGTACCAGTATTGAAAATTCTACAAGTTGGCTTAACAGATTATTCACAATATGGCACGTCCATTAGTTCACAAATTATTCACAACCGAAATTCTTCAATCTAAGCAAATAAGGCACAAGAACAACAATAGAATTTGTTTACTAACTCAAAAGGGGGCTAAGCCCATCATCCACAGAAAATGAAACAAACACAAGAGAATTTGTTTAAGTACCCGGAATGGCGACAATCTCAGTGAAGGTCAAGTGATACTAAGAGGGTTAGTGTTGGTGTGCCTCTGTCACCTCCCACTCCGCCTCTGATCGGCCTAGCTCTCAAACAGCACAAGCACCAGCAAACGGGAGAGGCAGAGGTCGGCGTCAGCAAAATCAACTCTAGAGCGGTTTCCTACAGCAAAATCAACGATCGTCGGGCGAGGCGGAGGTCAGCGTTAGCAGACGGAGTCGTATTGTCGTCAGCTGAGGCGTTAGCGGCGTTACCACACACTCTTCGGGAGACCAAAAAAAAGAAAGGGTTCACGCGGGGTTTTCAGTGGAGACCCTTCAGAGACCGGCATAAATCGGTCCCAGAAAGGTTTTGTCGCCGATCCCTAAAGGGTTTTGTCGCTGATGGTTTTCTGTTTTAATTTTTTTTTTATTTAATAGCCCTTAGAGACTGGCGCCAGTGCCGGTCCTAGATGCCGGTCTCTGAAGCCTAAAATTGCTGTAGTGTTTCTTAAAAAAAAAATAATAAGGCCCGCCTAATAATTAGGCGGTTTCTATTAAAAATTAAGAATTGTCTATTTATTAGACGGTTTGAGTAGATTTAATAAGACATAATTTTGGTGGTCATAGTTGGCAATTTTTATTTAATGTTGGATATTAATAAAAACAACAGCTCAATTTATGTCAAAAAGGATTTAAAAGGAAAAAATTATAAATATTTTTTTTCGTAAATTACTATAGCTGTGTATCGATGTGGACTCATATTTACTGACATTAATGACATTATCAACACTTGAATTTTTTCACAAAGAGACAAACTGTCACATTGAGAACAAATAAAAGTTCAACAATTTAAAAAAAAAAAAAAAAAAAAGCAAATCAAATTTTAGTAGCCAATTTATGGCAGGAGGCATATATGGTGAATAACCCTCCAACAAAGATACACATTTAAATTTTTTTAATTCCATTACAGGAAAAGGTCCTACTATCAAGTCGGACTTTTTTTTAATTGTGTTCAATAAAATTAGTGTGCAAGCCGTGTTCAAGTAAAGTATCATCAAAGTCGTAATTTCCATATTAAATGTATTAATAATTGAACACGCTTTTATTAATTCATGGCGTAGCTCGATCGGAAAGAGATTGAGGGGACGAATTTAGGATAAGACTTTTTTAAGTATCAACATTTAATTTTCAAAATCAAAAGTCTTATCCTATATATTGCCTATACGTACATTAATTCTTGTCCGGTTTGGGGACGAATAGTTTTACAGCTATTTATTCTTATAATTTTTACAACTTTTGAAGGAAATTTTTTATTTTTGATATATGTCATCATGAGCAGATCTATATGATCTGGATAACACGCATATAAAAAAAAATATGGGACTACTATATATGTTGATGGTGGTTCATCAAATAATCCATTTTTTCTACGAAATAAATCAATGCAGCATCAAATAGTATTTAAATTATATGATTTTTTTTTTTCAGATTATCTCTATATTGAAAAATATACGTATATTTTTTTTGTAAAATTTTAAACTTGCTTCAATTTTTAATTAAATAAAAATATTATTACAATTATCAACATAAATAATTGTTAAGCAATTATAAAAATATGAAACACAAGCCATGTTAAATATGTTCTTGTTCGTTATTTCCTCACATGATGTCAAGAAGACGAGTAAACGACAGTGCGATGCTAAATCTTCTCTATTATGTTTTATAGATATATTCAGAGGCAAAATTAAATAATACGAATGGAGTCAATAACCAAGAGCGAATTTAAGTAATATGAACGGGATCAATTGACTTTTATTTTTTTTAATATTTATGTATAATTTTCTATATATTTTAGAGTAAAATATTAGGTGTACCGTAAATTGACTCATATTCTAAATTTGTATGATTGATGGTGGCTCCACTCTTGAGTATAACCGTATTATAAGTTTTTTAGCGATTGCCTATGTATTATTGACATATGAAAAACATTAATTATTGCCTATATAGATAGATAGATATGAAAGTGACCTCATTAGTTGCTGAAAAGTTTGTTTCTGTGGACCTAAATGCAGAGCGTCAACACAGAGTGAAATGAAATGAAATAAAATTTGATTGCTTCGATTCCTTGGGTCGAAAGAAACTGGTACCGATCGATTACTTGCAAAAGCCGCGTCAGTCAAACTACGGTAGCAATAATTATGGCAGCACATGCCAATATAAATGGCAATGGCATGGGTTATATTTATATGATATATATCGATCTCCCTTCTTCTGTAGCTGTGGCTGTGTGGCACAACCGCACAACGGAGGGAGCAGAATCAAATATATCTGCTTGAGTGCTTGGTGGTTACAAGCTGCATTAATATCCTCCCAGTTACCTTAGAGGATTGGCCTCATTTTATTAATCCCAAACCGGTTTGAGATTTGGGAGGAAATAGGGAGCAGTTTTATTGGGCTTTGAGATTCGTGCCAAGCTAAAAAAGAACGGTCCGGATTCACTAATTGTAAAAGATTCCCTGAGAACTCAGGTAATGCACTGGATATGAATTCGTTACAAGCTTAACTAGCATGAAGCCATGAACAAACGAATCACGTGCATGTCTCATTTGATGCCCAAGCCCCAAGGTGACGACTGAGGATAACGAACCAATGAACCACTCCGGGATGATACTGTCGCACCCTGTGAACCTATATTTTGTAACCTCGCGTGTAACACTAATTGTGGGGCCGAACTAAAAATTGAGATTGAGGTATGAATAAATTATTGTAATGTAATTTTATTTTACAAAGGAGATCGAAAGATATGAGTACTTATATAAAATTGTAAAATTTAACGGACAAAAATGCTAATTTTTAATTTACAGAGGTGGCTTAAACTTTTAATTTTTAATTTGTAGAGGTGGTTTCAATGCATAAATCCATTCACACCCATATTCAAGACATAAATCTGCAACTAAACACATTAAGACATAAACTCAAGTGTACATGGAATGGATTTAACCTGCTCTTCTCTTCTAATATGTTGTTCATAGAGTCTTATAAGGATCACTTAGAAATAAATATCAAAGGCGTAAGACTAGCAAAGTCCAAAAAAAAGGACGGATCAAGACTCTGTTCGGGAACTTGAGCTGATTTTTTAAATATCAGAATCACTTAGCACTATCTCCAATAGATGCCCAAACTGATTTACCCTCGGGAACGATCCACTGTGTCTCGAGTTGAGACCCGAACCGACCTATCTTCAAGGTAATTCAGTGGCATCTTGACCCAAGGCCCAAACCGACGTAAAGGTTTATAAATACCCAAAAGTTCATTGAAAAAAATGATGATAATATTGAGCAAGACAAAGTACAAAGATGATAGAGTTACGTACTTAACAGATCAGCAATAAGTTTTATCTACATCTTATTCATACTCACAAATATCAACTCAGACTACTCTCTTTAGGAGATATGTTGTGTTCTGATCGCTTCAGCCCAATACTTTTTGGGAGAGGGGCATATCAGTTGTAGTATAGTAAATAATTCGACTAAGTAACTCGATTTTGATTGCCAATTTCTCTATATTTGAAGTTTTGAACTAAGATTGAAACTTTGACATATTTGATACTTAAATATTTCTAATTTTTTTTTTTTATATTTCTTGTTTTTAAAGGTTTAAACACAGTCTCATTATTTGTGTAATTTACATTAGTTACTAACAATGATATTTAATGACTTTGTTTTATATGCGATCAAATTTTGTAATAAAAAACTCTAAACATGTCGTGCAATTTATACACACAAAAACAATTACCTGACAATAAGTTACATAGTTCATTATATAACTGTGCGATTTATAAGTCTCGTCAAATTACATGTTTTTGACTCTGTGTGTGTATATCCATTTTTATATAATGCACGTAGTTGTTCTGATTTGCTAACGGCTAAGATTGAAAGATGAATTTTGAAATTTAATATTAGCCCTCCAAAAACATAATCTGTCTTATTTTGTTTAAATACATCTATTTTATGTGTAGAAGTCTAAATTTAGTTAAAAATATATTCGTCACACATACTGCAATATAGTTTGTCACAATTAAGAATGAATCCCTAGCGATCTGTTTTCTTATTCCTCCTTAAATCTATTTTTGATTCATATAATTAATTATTTTCTTATTTCTTCGTTTTCTCTTATTCATGCATTTATATTATATCTTATGAAATAAATGGATTCATTTTCATGTTATATCTGATCCATTTTTTTCATTTGTTGTTTCTTTTATTGTTATTTATTATTTGAATTTCTATTTTTTTTTCGTGTGTGCCTTGTCTTTTATTTTCAATTAATATTTTTTTCTTAATTTTGTGTGAATGTCAAACAAAAAGATATCTTCATATTATATTCAATTTTATAATATGTTTCCGTTGCAACGCACGGGTACCGTACTAGTGTGTGTGTGTGTGTGTGTGATATAGTTTCAGTAATATTATTAGTATGTGCACTACAACAGATATTATTCTCTGGAGTCTTTGATGCATAATTTTGACCCTCCATTAATTTCCACTTCGGAGTTGAGAGACCCATTTAAACATTTTGTTCTTGAATCGCTACTCGGAAAGCGCCATAGGAGATGCTAAGCTCAGAGAGGAACATAAATATTGATTGGTTCCACAATACTAATAGTAGAGGGGCAAAGGGACAAAATAAATATTAATGGGAGGTTTGGTCTCCCGTATGATTCTTTAGGAGCCCCCGGTCAATAAATTCTTTGTCGTTTCAGAATGAGGAATGATAACCGTCTCCAACAACTTCAAATCCATAACGCAAGCCTTTGCCCTTTGGAGTAGAAACTCGGAAGAAAAAAATAGTTTGTTTAAGAATAGACTTCTATGAGTAAACAACAATATGATTATACACAAACATATACTTAGTTTTCAAAATCCAGGACTTCCTACCTGGTTCAATGTGTTTCAGCCTGTCCGTATATTTTTAGAGATATTTTTAAATCAATTAATGACAGTTAATACCATACAATACAACGAACATTATTAAACTTACTAATTAGGCAACAAATGAAAATGACCGGAATCAAATCTTTCCATAACTAACCGCTACTTTTGGGGTGGAGTTTTGGAAGCCATAACAAACCGTGGTCAATATTTTGGGCAGGCTGGGAGAGAGACGCTGTAACAATTACAGCATTTAATATCCTGCATTAACAATGAACACGTATCCTCTTGGATTTTTTTTTTTTTAAATAGAACTAAAAAAACAAAATTAACAAAGCAGCCAACTGGATAAAAAAAGTTATAAAAATAGTCTTCACCGGTCTCCCAAACCGGTGTAGAATTTATGAGTCTTACCACATCGGTTTTCCAAACCGGTGTAGGAACTTTCTACTCTACCACAGTGGGCACACAGTTTACTACACAAAATTGGCCTACACCGGTTTTCCAATCCGCCCAAAAAATACCTACACCGGTTTTCCAATCCGGTGGAGCCCCAAAAAATACCTACACCGGTTTTCCAATCCGGTGGAGCCCCAAAAAAATGCCTACGCCGGTTTTCCAATCCGGTGGAGCCCTAAAAAATGCCTCCACGTGCACATTAGTGTGTCCGAATAGGGCCTTAGGGAATCGTCTGTGGCAATGCCATAGACGGGGGAAAAATGAGTCAGCCGGGTGGAAAAATAGCTTCACTGGATTGGAGGATCGGTGTAGTCAGGCCCTCTCAAGTTACACCGGTTTGGGAATCCGGTGGAGACTATTTTTACAACTTTTTCCAGCTGCAATGCTCCTTTGGTTAATTTGTGTTTTATGATTTCTATTTAAGAAAAAAAATCCGCATTAACTCAAAAGGGAATCTTTTGAGTTAATATATATGGACCGTTCGATTCACTTTAAGATCCATGCGGATAAGATCCGCACTAATTTTGAAAGGTTTTGTGTTAAATCAGACGATCAAATTAACTATGTTTAAAATCAGACGGACAAGATGCATTATTGGAAAGTAGACACCAAAATTGACTCCTTCCTATTTCTCTCTCACTAATTACTAGAAAGTAGACACCAAAACAATGCGAGATTGTGGAGTAAATATTTTTATGGTTCGAAAACTCGACCGAGTCAACTTGGTATCGGTCAGATTCGATTTGAGTTTCATTCGAGTCTCATGTTCATGTGATTTTTTCATCAAAACTCGGTTGAATAATATTTGACTCAATCGAGTTAGCTGATTTTTTTGTCCGAGTTAGTCCAAGTCAAACCGAGTCAAGCCGATTTCTTAGATGTTCTTTTAAAAGCATGTTAGCACTTGATAGTTAACAGTTGTTGATTTACGGTCACAAAATGATAAGAAAGTAGTCAGAAGTTCCTTTACTATACATATTTTTCGAGCAAAATTAGAGTATGATGTGCTCACTAATAAAGGTTGGTGAACACATTTTTAAAAGACTATCGGATTGGTTTCAAACGACGAATCTAAACCGTTGAAATTCATGTACTCATGTTTCATTAGTGATGCATGCACACGAAATATTTTTAAAATTTCGAATTCATTTAGCACATGATGAAACAGTTAAAAAAATGAACATTTTATAAGTTCACAAATCATACGCAGTTTGATTTTGTAGTTACCTTCTAGCGATGGATAAAGTGGTTCTTCCTAATTTTGGGCAAGTATTGTTTTGTAAAATTGCTAAAGGAATGGGTACCTAAGAAATGGTGATGTTACACAATTTGTGTAAATATTGTAACAGAGTAGTTTTGGCTTCATTCAGTTGACAAATCATATGCAGTGCTGTTTTAATTTTGTAGTTCTCGCGCTGCATGAATTGAAAGCTACTCTGTTAAAATATTTACCCAAATTGTTTAACATCAGCATTTCTTAGGTACCCATTCCCTTTTCAATTTTACAGAGCATTATTTACGCAAAATTATGAAGAACCACTTTATCTATTTCTAATTTAAGCTTACGAAGATAACATGATATTTTTTTTTTCAACTAACAGAGAACTAGAATTCCAATTCCAATAAGCTTTAAATTGACAAAGGTGAAATCTATCTGATTTCAATGAAGACCAAAAAACATATGTTTTAGAATAAATTTTTATCATGCTCTCGGAAATTATTTAAATCCTTATATTCTTATAAAGATAAAATTTTAATTTTAATTTATAGTCAAGACAAAAATCTTTTGAGATAAATTTTTAGCATGTTCTCGGATGATATTTACAACCAACTTTATATCTTATAAGTTTGGCAAAAGTTAGTTAAAAATAGTGAGAGATACTAGGAACTTTTTCTTAGTTTGTTTCCAAAATCTACTGGACTAAAAATAGAAGCTGTTTGTGGTAATTGTTTTCACATGGTGAGTGTGGTTATCCCGTTTTCTAACTTAATTTGAATTTTCAAACTTTAACTATCTAATAATTAAAAAGATGTTTAGTTCAATAATAATAATAATTTGACTGATTTGGTGAGAAATTCAAACTGAAAGAGAACCAAATGTGGCTGGTTGTCTGGTTGATTTGAAAAATGAATCACATCTTACAAAGTGAAAGAGGCAAAACCTAAAAAGCAAAAGAGGGAGGATTCTTTGCTTTCGTTGTCTTTTCTTTAATGTTTTTTCCCCTTCTCTCTCCTTCCTCTTTACTCTCACATTCTCTCACATTCTTAATTCTTTATTCCCTTCTCTCTGCACTCTCTGCATCAGTAGCATCTTCCCTCTGGAAGGAAGCTTGGATTGTCTTAGAAACATTTTAATTGCTCCCGATTTCCTCTCTTTCAATGGTCGCCACCTTCATATACATTTTCTTCTAGAACATTTTTGATAAAAGAGAAACGATCCAAGAACTCTTTCCTTTCCTCCTAGAAGGCTAAATCTACAACTCATATATCCTTGGATTGCGTTATTAAATTTTCAACTTAATATCCATTTCTCTCTCTCTTCCTTTATTTTTCGTTGCATCATGGGTCTGTGCTACGCAAAACCAACAACGAAAGATGGAACTAAACCAGAAGAAATCTTTGAAAATCCTCAAACACCAAACAACTATCAAATCGAATCTAGACCTACTAGCCCAAAACAATTCTTCCCTTTTTACCTCCCGAGCCCCTTTCCCTCCTCGGTCAAATCTTCTCCATCAAATCCAAATTCAACCCCAAAAAGACCTACTACACCTCTCCATTTATTGAAAAAGGCATTCCCACCTCCTTCTCCAGCTAAACACATAAAGGCATTGCTCAGACGAAGGCATGGCTCCGTAAAGCCTAACGGATCTTCAATACCAGAAGACGGAGTTGAGGAACTGGGATTAGACAAAAATTTCGGGTTTTTGAAGAATTTTTTTTCCAAGTATGAATTTGGGGAAGAGGTGGGACGGGGGCATTTTGGGTATACTTGTGTTGCTAAGGCGAAGAAAGGAGATATCAAAGGTGAAGAGGCCGCCGTCAAAGTCATCCCTAAAACTAAGGTATTCCTGGATGCTTTAATTGTATTTACAGATTAGCTGTTCATTACTGCACGAAGATTTGAAAATTATAAATTCTGATAATTCGTAATTTATTTTTATTTCACTTACAAATCCAGAGATTTCAAATTATCATTGTAATTATTCTTGGATAATTATTTGATTTTATTGTTTGAATTGTCCTTATTACAAAAATATTTGTTTGAGTGAATAGAATAATACTTCGTTATATTGTATAATTTTTAAATTATACATTTGTTATTAAATTAACTTTTATGTTGTACTTGTGTTTAGTACGGTTAAGGTGTTATCTGTACTAGTTAGAAAAGGAAGATTTTGAAACTTCTCCATCATTGCAAAGATTAGTTGTTAGTTCTATTGATTATTTCATAAGTTGACTTATTCTGGTGACCAGCTGGATATACCTTTTTTTCCTCTATTCTATAAATAATGACAATGTTATGCTTGGTTTTCTAATGCATGTGTTCAGCAGTTATAACTAGGATGCATGCATTCAGAGTACTGAGAAAAAAACCTTTGGAAAGCCCTTTTCATTTATTTGAGTTACTGTTTGACAGCAGAATTTGAACATATGCTTTTCTTAGTATTAAATTTAATGCTTCAAAGTAAAAAAAAAAAAAAATCCAAAATTTATTGTTAAACTGTTGTCCTAATGCTCCATTTATGACTCTGTTTCTTGGATTTTTATCATGCTTTCTGTATTCGGTGAAGTTTCAGCTTGAACAGTCATTTACTGTTCCAATTTTTTATTTTCTTTTGGAATAATTAAGCCGGGTCCATATGTAGTTAATTAATCACTAATAGAAAGTTCTATGCAATTTTATGAGTTAGATAGTATTATATTTATTCATGAATAAAGTTTACTCGGTGGTTGTTTTTGACATATAATACCAGGATATCTAAGTACTAAATCTTTTTTCCTCATTTGTTATGTATCATTTTCAATTCAGATGACAACAGCCATAGCAATTGAAGATGTCAGGAGAGAGGTTCGGATTTTAAGGTCTTTAACAGGGGCCGCTAACTTAGTACAGTTCCATGATGCATATGAAGATGATGATAATGTATATATAGTCATGGAGTAAGTATATATATAGTCTTGAAGTACATGCCTACCAAATTTAGCACGACCAAACCTAACTTGCACACACCTTGGGACTGGAACTTTGAAAAGGAGTAAATGAATGGTACAGTGATGTAAATAATTAAAAGACATAAAAGTCACATAAGCAAAAGGAAAATAGAGATCATTGCAGTTATATCAGTAAATCCAGTGATACTTTCCCTGATCTCAACTGATATAGTCTAACAGGCCATGTGTTTACTGTTTAGTTCTTTCCAAATTTCAGTGTGGATATTTGGAGGTGATTAACAACTTTCTGTTAACACAGGTTGTGCAAAGGAGGTGAACTGCTTGATCGGATCCTTTCAAGGTACCTTTCAAAAGCGCCTTTAATCTCTCTCTATAATTTTCCTTCAAATCACTGAAATTCTACTGAAGCCTTTGTTGTCTAATAAAAAATTAGGGGAGGGAAATATTCAGAGGAGGATGCAAAAGCCGTTCTCGTTCAAATTTTAAGTGTTGTAGCATTTTGTCATCTACAAGGAGTGGTACATCGAGATCTTAAACCTGAGGTATGCAGTATGTATATTTTCATGTTGCTCCTGCTTTGATACTCCTTTTAGAGGCATACTGGTTAGTTTTTCTAGCTTAAATTAGCCTCAGTTGTGCTTTAATAATGGAAACAAGCAACAAAGTACAATTACATAAAATTTATTTAGAACCGGTCTTAAACTACTCAAAACTAAGGTTTTTATGATTTCTATTGTCAGAATTTTCTCTTTGCATCGAAAGATGATGATTCTACATTGAAGGCTATTGATTTCGGCTTATCTGACTTTGTTAAGCCTGGTAAGAATAGTAAAGATATAGACCAGATTTTTGTATTCTGCATGTTTGGTCTTGTGTTGGTACAGTAATGGTTGGGAATTAGTTTCATCTGTTTTATGTGCTTTATCGTATTATTGGTGATGTAGCTCTTTCCTTGATAGTTGCTATTATATCATGATCACTGTCACCGTTGCTGTCACCATCACCATCACCATTATTTTCATCGTCATCATTACTATAATTATTGCTGATATCACAATCATGAATAATAATATTTTTTTGATTTTGTTTTAGTCACTACTTTTATTTTGTTTTATCCAGATGAAAGGTTAAATGACATAGTAGGAAGTGCTTACTATGTGGCACCAGAGGTTCTGACAAGATCGTACGGCACAGAGGCTGATATGTGGAGCATAGGAGTTATCTCTTATATATTATTGTGTGGATCCCGTCCCTTCTGGGCCCGCACCGAATCGGGCATATTCCGTGCAGTTCTCAAGGCTGAGCCCAGCTTTGAGGAGGCACCATGGCCTTCTCTGTCAGCGGAGGCCAGGGACTTTGTTAAGCGGCTTCTTAATAAAGATTATCGCAAGAGAATGACGGCCTCACAAGCTCTGTGTATGTTTGCTTAGCTTATATCTTTCATTTGTCTGTTTTGAACATGCATCCATATATGGATATGCACCATTGCATAGATCCAATATCGATATGTCCGTTTATATCCATTTACCCATTAAGAGATACTTTCCATATATATTCATTTACCCCGGTGTAAACATTCATGTTTAACGTGTACCCAGATGTGAGCCCCCAGTAAAAAATGCATGCTTACATATATACATCTATCTATTCATTCATAATCCATTCATACATGCATAGATAAGTACGGGTGTATGATGTATGCACGTGAAAACATCAAAATTCATGGATCTATAACTTATCCATGTACATGAACATCAGCATAGACGTATTTGTGAAAATAGATACACGACCTTGTGTATACACACTCATGTGCACAATTACTTAACTGCACATACTGGAACCTACCTTTTGGTATATGAGGTTTGCATGTGCTAATATAGTTGTATTTTAGATGCAAAATGAAAAAGAAATCCAAATATAGGGTCGAACTTTTAAGGCCCAGTAATTTGCTGTTTACAATATTTGACTGGGTTGCTTTCAATTTAATAAAAGGTCATCCATGGATCCGCGAGTCACATCAAGTGAAGATCCCATTGGATATTATAATATACAAGTTAATAAGAGCTTATGTGTGCTCTTCTTCTCTGAGGAAATCGGCTTTAAGGGTAATTCCCTTATTTCCCTACCACAAAAACACCAGTACTTTCATCTATATTTGACTTGAAATATTTCAAGATGATATTTTTTTGTTCATCTTGGGTTTTTGCTTGTTAGGCACTTGCAAAGACATTGACAACAACACAACAATTGTACATGCAAGAGCAATTCAAGCTCTTGGAGCCAAACAAGAATGGCTACATCTCTTTACAAAACCTTAAAACAGTGAGCCTTTTTACATATTATTCCTTTCAGAACTTGATTTTTGCACATTTTGCCTTCTCACTACTCACCCACGGAGATCATCTGAATGAAGATTTTGTTATTGTAATGGGTGAAGTCAAAGTGATCTGCATTATCAATACTTCTGAACTTTTGTTTTTGTAATGGTTTTGAATAAAAATTGTATTTGATGTAGGCCTTGGTGGAAAGCTCCACTGAATCTATGAAGGACTCCAGGGTTATCGATTTTGTCAATGTGGTGAGTTTTGTTAAGAAAGTTCGATGAAATAAATATTACCTTCTATATTTCTGATGTGATATGTTGTTTTATCATAATATTTATTCAGGTGAGTTCTCTACAGTACAGAAAATTAGATTTCAATGAGTTTGCAGCTGCAGCTGTTAGTGTCTACCAGATGGAAGGTCTTGAAACATGGGAGCATCATGCACGCACCGCTTTTGATATATTCGACCAAGATAGCAACCGGCCGATAATGATCGAAGAACTCGCATCGGTATGATCAATATTATGATATCCAATCAAGGGTCGTGTAACAGTGTGATAACCCATAACTTGGAACCTTTACCAGTATATACCAGCTCAGAGCAGCTCAGACTGACGCTGTTAGAGTTTGGATTAAAGAGCTTGCATTAGTACAAAATTAAAGTACATAATCACTGAATTAACACAGCTGCTTATTGCACCATACCAATCTTGTAGTAACCCTAACATCAGACCAGCACCGAGAAACAATACTGGTACTGATGACAGCTGCACTTTTTATTTAATTCCCTTGTTTTTTTTTTTTTCACTCTTCAGGAGCTCGGTCTCAGCCCTTCTGTTCCTGTTCACGTGGTACTCAAGGATTTAATAAGGCACTCGGATGGTAAACTCAGCTTTCGAGGGTTTCTCAAGCTATTGCATGGGGTGTCTTCCCGCAACTTTCCGAAAGCCTAGATAAGGACTAGTTCATGGGTTCTAGGTTTCAGGAAATTCTGATGCCATAGTCAATTTACATATGCAACTTTAGGATTACAGTTAACTTTCCCAAATTAGCTCCAATTTTTCTTGGGTTGTAGTTTTAGTTGAAAAGGTATGTATAGAATGAATAGTGATTTAGTAGAGATCAGACTCTTGAGGGAATTTTTGCCTTTTCTTTTTCTTTTTTTTTCTCTACAGGCTCTCATGTTCTACCTTCCAATTTCCAAACATCACAACTCACTAATGGATTATTATATTGAGTGTAATAGCTATAGCTACTCCTACTCGTCTTTTAAAAGACGACGCTTGCTCATATCATCAACGAATAGACAGCTAAGGCACGCCCTTTCGAATGTTTGTGGCAGCTCTGCATTGCATCTGATGAACTAATTTAATTTATAAAGACTTTGAGAAGTATCTCAGTTGTGCCTTAAGTTGACAAGTATTGCTGTATTGCCTACTATAATCTTTCCTAATTAAATATCTCTGGATTTGATACAGAATAGGACCATTTTTTTCTTTTGTCAAGGATACCTTTCCTACTAGGTAGGTACCTTTGTTATACAGACCTAGCACTCCAATCTAGTACTTTTGTTTTAACGAGTCTGGCTAGTATAATATGAGTGTCATTTCAACTTATATAATACCAACTCTAAAATCTATTGAATCGACTTCGAACGATGAATTCAAACTGTTCAAACCGATATACTCATTAGTTGTGTATTTACATGCAAAATTTATAATTTTTCGAATTTATTTAGTATCAAGTTCAGCAGTCAAATGTGTGAGTTTTTAAATTAATTTGAATACATTCATTTTTCAATATTTTTACCGCTTGATTTGATACTAAAATAACTTGAAAATATAAAAAAAAATTTGCATGTAAATACATCACTCATAAAGTAAATCAGCTTGAACGGTTTGGATTAGTCGTTTGAAATCTATTCAATCAATTTTGAAATTAGTGTTATATAAGGCCAATATTATACTAGGCGTACTCTGTTTTAATTCTGCAATTATTAGACGTGTTAAAACCATGACAGTAAAGACTCCAATTATAAAAATAACATGCTATAGGTGCAATTCCGCAATAATTGTACGCTACAATTTTAATGTTGGATCAACTTGTGCGTCCATGTTAAAATAGAAATTGTTGGTATATCCATTAAAGTATTCTAAATTGCTTATTTATCCATCATAACACTCAATATTTTTTTAAATTACTTATTTGCCCACCAATAAGAACAAATAACTATTCTCATTTTTCCTTTCTTTAATCTAATTTTAAACTTTTATTTGAAAGTATGAGAATTATTAAATAATTATTTATTTCAAAGTTGTACTGTTCTTGGATAAAAGTTTGAAAATAAAAGGAATCATATCCAAGTTATGATGGTGAGTCGAGCGAATCGCATTTAACTCGATTGCCCAGCCAGAGGTGGATCTAGAATTTTCGTCAGAGAGACAAAAAAATATCTTTAAATAGCTAATCGGATTTTTGATAAAAAATAATGATTTAACTTATACTTTATAATGCTCTGGCTTGTAATTTGTGATATTCTGACTTATAATTATAATTATCAATTATATTTCAAGAAATTTATTTTAATTTTAACTATAAATTTAATCCGAATTACCAATTAAACATTCAGAGGGAGGCAAAAAAATTTTCAGGAGGAGGGCAAAGCCAGTCGGAACCGATAAATCTCTACTAAAACTCAAAATCCAGAGAGGGTGACCCCCTGGACTACACTGGGTCCGCCTCTGTGCCCGGCTCATACGAAACTTGGATTTTAGAATATTTTAGGAGTATTTAATACTTATTTATTTCAACAAATTTGATAATAGCCAGCCTACTTACCTTAAAAAAAAAGATCTAAGAATAAATTTAAATCTAAAGTCTGAGCATGATTTTTTATAACTTTACTTGCTTAGGTGATCCCACATTTAAATATAGAGTACTGGTATTTTAATTCCAACTTCAAAAATAAATGAATAAAAAAAACTTTAAAATTTAAGGAGTCCTTTAAGTGAACCTGACATGTTCGTTTTCGAATCGCATGATAATAATTTTTCAAATTCATTTGTTTTTTTTTTGTGGGAAAATAAGAAATTTAAGTTTAGATGGGGATAGATATTTAGAAGTTTTTGATGGAATATTTAGAAGATTTTTGTATGAGTATAACAACAATTAATCTAACTAAAAATGAAGAAATAAAGAGAACTAGCATTTGGTCTAGTGGCTAAGGCACATGGTCTCTATGTGAGAGGTCGTGAGTTCAAAATTCAGATGGGGAAAATTCTTTGTTACAATAACAAAGATATTAAATAGTTGGGTGGCTTGACCTCCAAGCTTTACTCAAAAAAAAAAAAATGAAGAAATAAAAAAAAATTGAGTGTTATGATGAGAAAATAAGTAAGAATACCAACAATTCTCCCAAAAAATTTTTATATATTTTTTGTAAATACTTTGTGAAGGCTAGACATTAATTATTATAGACCACGTCCACTGAGTACAATTGAATCGAACAGTCTAATATTGTTCTTTTTAACTTGGCATGAATCTCAAAGCACAACTAATGTTGCCTCTGTGCCATCCCGAGTAAGCACCGGTTGGGAGTAAATTTGAGCTGCCCGTTTCAATTGTGTTGAGTCAGGTACGTGGCAATTCAGATTCAGTGAAGTAATCTAATCTTTGAGTTTTAAATTCGAACCGTCCGATTTGAATCCGAGATAATCCATCCGAATCGGAGCGCACACATTCTGAAAATGAATTTGAATCCCGAATGATTTCGAGTATCGGATTCGAATCGGACAATCTAGATCCAAAAAATTTTAGTTACTTTAGAGGATCCGGACCCAGTACGTGGGAGGATACGGATCCCCGATTAAAGACCTATTAAAATACGAATATAGTTAATATACAATGCCTGAAAAATGTTCATTCATTAATGTTTTCCAAAAGCATGATCGTCATAAATTAGTATTTAGTATGAACCTATAATATTAATGAACTCTATTCTTATCTACAAGCCTCTGATTTTTAGATATGCATTAATTACGTCACGACTTCAATAAAAAAGATCAGCTGGATTACTTTTTTTTTTTAATATATATATAAAGGACGGTGGTCCTATTAAACCGAGATATAACTCAATATAACATCTAGTGGGATGTTAGCATATTTTGTAATTGTTAATGAAAATACTTGACATCTTGGAATGGCCTAACAATCTTTGAAATCGAACCGAATTAGGCAAATTAAAGTTATAATTCGGTTTCAAAAATAGAACCAAATCGAACTGATTGAGCATTGCAATCGGACCGAACCGAACTAAAATTTTATTTCGGTTTAAACCAAAATATATTAATTTTTTATTTAAAGTAATAAACCGAAGTATATTAAGAAATAAATCAGGGTATTAAGAAATAAATTGGGATATTAAGAAATAAACCGAAGTGCTTAAAATAATTGATTAAGAAATAAACCGGAGCGGTCCGGACCAAATTCGTAATATATAAAAATTTAGTCGGTTCGGTTATTTCAGTTTTAAATTTTTTTTAAATCAAACCGAACCACTAAACCAAAAAACCCGAACCATTTGAACTGATTTAATTCGGTTCGGTCCAAAACCGATTAAACCAGAGCCAATGAACGCCCCTATATATACCCGAATTTTTTTTTTCTGAATGTTGCTCTAGAAAGAAATTATCTACTAAAGCAAATTATAGAAATAATATAAAAATAAGTTTTATAGAAGACGTTGAATTTAGTAAATTTCAGACACATTAGATTTCCTAAGTGGCCACGTAACAAATTAATAACACAAACGTGTCTGACCTCTACAGAGATTGTGCTTATAAAAGACTAAAACATGAAAAGAGCATAATGGAGATGCGGGGTATCGATCCCCGTACCTCTCGCATGCTAAGCGAGCGCTCTACCATCTGAGCTACATCCCCATTTGTTCTTATCAATAATATTTTTATAAAAAAAAATAATAATTTCTTATTTGAAGACCACCTCGTCCTCTCTCCCTTAAAATGTAAAGGTAGATAGTTATTGGAAAAATAAAATAAAGAATAGATAGTTGTGTTTTCAACGGTGTTATAAATAATAATATGCACTTATTGGATGGAAGGATAATATCAACTAATTAATCGAGAATAATATGTTGATTAATTAAAAAAATCTATAATTTAATCACTGTCAACGATTAATTGACCGATTTTGATATGGCAAGATTTAGGACTACTTCTAGAGAGGATCTAACTGTTTGGTTCGGTTGAAACTAACTAAAGAATATTTCATATTTCAAAATTTATCATTAAATTTGTCTTAATCCGTGAACTGACATTTTACTTTGTTATTCAAACTTTTAAAGGTTTTCTAATCAAGAGGCAGTAGTAAAGAGCATAACTAAATCGAAATATTTAAAATCAGATAATATGGGAGTGGTCAACACAATTTTAACTATGAAAAAATAATGACATTTAACGCACATTTTAGAGTAGAACTAGGGTGCTCCTAGGAGTACCAAGCTTCTTTGTACTCTTAACTCTAAAATCTATCGGATTAACTTTGAACGACGAATCTAAACCGTTGAAATCCTTCTACCTTACGAGTGATGTGTCTACATGTGAAAATTTTAAAGTTTCGAATTAATTTAGTATAGTTAAGTGGTCAAAATTAGAAGGTTTCTAAATTAATTTTAATGCATTCATTTTTTGGAAGTCTTTTAACTACTTGACTTTATACTAAATTAATTTGAAACATTAAAATTTTCACATGTAGACACATCACTCGTAAGGTAGAATGATTTCAACGGTTTGAATTCATCGTTCGAAGTTAATCCGATAAGTTTTAGAGTTAAGAGTACAAAAAGACTTGGTACTCCTAGGAGCACCCTAGTTCTACTCCACGTTTTATTATACTAGATGATTTGGAATTTGAAAATGTTCCTATTTAGCACGAGATTTTATATAATATACCAAATAGTACCCGGCTATAATGTAGTTCAGTAGCCAGTAGGTAATAACTAGCAATATGGGTAAATATTTTAACAGAGTAGCTTTGGCTTTATTCAACGCATAAATCATATGCAACGCTATTTGATTCTATTGTCCATGCCCCACATGAAGCCAAAATTAAGATGCTAGAATATCATAAAGAATTGATGTGTGATTTATTCCACCATTTTAGGGTGTGGAATTCCCTGGTTGACACGAAATAAGAAGCCATATGTATTTATATTTTGTTGATTGTTTTTTTTTACAGTATATACAAACAAGCTAGCAAGTAATATTACGTTGTGTAGCTCTATATAGCATCATCCCGGATTACCACTGCTCACAAAATGGCATCATTTAGTTATAAAAATTTTAACCACCAAAAACTACAACTTTTACTAAATAGTGAAATGGCATCTTCAAGGGTGGTACCAAAATCTGCAACATGTAACTAAATAGTGAAATTGCATTTTCAAGGGTGTCATGAAAATAAAGTTTTTCAAAAGGTAAAACGATGATGAAAATTAAGTCATCATTTAATCTGGAGAAGTACCAAAGAATTAACAAGCAAACCAATTTTACATTGAGATCACCAGACAACGGTTAGTACAACACACCTCCCTTCCCAGGAAAAAAAATGACTACAAGCAAGTTGGAGTAAATTATGAAATTGGTCCTTGTAGTTTCAAATGTTCCATTTTGGTCCTCGGAGTGTAAAATGAATGATTTTGTTTTCATTAGTTTTTTTAAGTGAAAAAAAGGGAATTATAGAAAGTACCAAATGCATGTGAAGTCTTATTCCAAACCAGTTTTTCTAAGGACCTAATCTAGGGACACCACCAAGCAACTAAGATAAACACAACTAATCAACTCCAGGGACCAAAACAGGAATTTTATAAAACTTAGAAGGGCAACTAACATAATTGACTCAACATTTTCCTATCTGATACAATCTTCCCCATATATTATTCAGTCAATGAGACTGTGCTTCTAAAAGAATATTTGTTGCCACATTTATATCATTTCGTGCTTGTCTCAGAGCTTGTCTTGCTGCATTTCCATCAAAACCCATTGAAACTAGGGTTTCTACAGAAGCTTCCGGCGGCTCTGGTGGTGGTACAACTGTTGCGGGTCTGTGATTCCTCTGCATGACAATAATTAATAGCAAGTCTATCAAAAATTATGTATTGATTACATAAATGCAAATAATGCTCGAGGCACAATCCACTCGATGAACGATGCAAAATGTGCTCTGCATCTCAATATATATTTCCCCTTCTTTCTGTTCTAGGGATTTAAAGGGTGGGGGTGGGTGGAAGGAGGTTCCATGTAATGTGGTGACAAGCTGTCTAGGAACAGGTTTGGAGTAACAAAACTGTAATTCTGTCAAAAGGAAAACAAGTAACCTCTGGTTGGCGACCCATATTAGAAGAGAAATTCCCTGCAATATTTCTCCTTACTGGACCAGATGGACCCTCTGAAGAGGATGCAAAATGTTTTGAGAAAAATGATGATATTGCCCCCGGGATCTGTACATATCAGAATGCATCAATTTGAGAAGTAAAAAGACATTAAAAAGAACTGGTCTAACTACAGCTCCATTGTAAATAAAAATTAAAGTTCATTAATTATACTCTTCGACTTTGGTATTTTGCTCATCAAAGCAGTATTCAGATAATGCAAATAGTTTACATTTTGTTCAGGCCAGGTAATGGGATAAAATGTATACTTCTGTGTTACTTGTACCAGATGGACTCATTGGAGGAAATGGAAGTGATTGCACAAAACTTTAATAAATTGACTACTTGGAAGGTTAAAGCCGCACTATCAAGATATTTTTTCTGCTACCTCTATACATGTTTTTTGGTTGATATACCTTTAATCGTCGGATGCCAAATACATTAAGGCGGTACAGAGAAGCCGCGAGTAGACCACATATGCCAGGTACAAGTGATCGCCTCCAAGAAGACAACAAAAGCTGTTTATAGGATAAACATACTCTCTTAAATTGGGAAGTTCAAATTAAGTGGAACAAAGGATTTTAATTCCATGTAAATCTGCGACAAAGAACTTCATTCTGTACCAAAATTGAACAAGAATCTACATATAAGAACTTCAATATGTGCTTTTGAAATATTTGAAATTACAGTGTGCGTGGGAGTGAGTTGACAGTATTACTTTGACAATTAAAAAGAAAAGCACAATTTCCTGTGAACTGTGCAATATATCTCATATGCTCCTCAAAATCAAATCTGTAATGAAGAACCCTAGAGAACTATAACATGTACAGACAACCCCTAAAACATGAAAAAGTCTTACATTGCGTCAGTTTCTTCTAAACAACACTGAAAGAAGAGATATTTTCACAGAAAGGAAGATCACTTCCTGCATCTCCCAAGAGCATACAAGTACTTTCATATTTTGCAAAATACATTAAAACTGAAGAAAGTCTGATATCAGAGTTATATATTGAACCTGAAGGCCAGCCAAGTAGATAAAAGACTTGTCACTGAGATTCACACCAAAGATACGAAAACGTGAAGTAATGGGAACGTCAAAATAAAAGGGCACAAATAAAGCAAATATAAGACTGTATGGTCCTGAGGCAAGAACATTAAACTTGGAACCTGAAGCAAGAAACAAGCAAACAAAAAATGATTAGCAACAAAAATATTCGAACAACAATTGTAGTAAGTAGCAGAATGTTTTGGATTTGTATCAAAACAAATTTCATATTATACTGATCAGATCAGGTAACAAAAGAGTACACTAGCCCTAGTAGTCATGTAACTACAGTTAATACTAAAAAAGGGGGAAGAAAGAAAAAGGAAAAGATTTGGTCAAGCATAGGGGTGTTACCAGGGACATAATGGGTTGTGTGGAGGTAATGGTCAAATATTTATATGATCCAAGTCTACAAATATACATACTCTAGACATAGCATGTACAGAATATCATAAAATATAACAAAAATTTATAACTCATTGGTCTCATTAATTAAAACAATACACAAATTATGAATTTAACAAAACTATATGAAATATTGAATAAATCTCTCTCTTGCATAATTATATAAATGAATGTTTAACAAATTATCATATATATTTTCATACTTATCAATTAACCTATATGGTAACCCATATCCTTAGCGCATATTCTAAAATTTTTTTTCTTACTGGTACCCTAACCTGATAAACAAAAGAAAAAAAATCTACCAATACCCGCCTATGGAATATGCCATTGGCATTGAGTAATTGGGTAAATGAATTTCATTGACATCCTTAGTCAAGCAGGTACTGGACCTTTACAAGACTGTATATGCGTGCTAGGTTATTTCTAATCCAAACCTAGAATAAGCTTTACAAGGTTCACTAGAGGTAGCAATTTGGAAACAATAAAGTGATAAACGCAAACAAAAAAATAGGAAATATAAGAAACAGACCCTTAAGTAGCATTAACGCAACAACCTCCAAGGCTGAGGAGACTGCACCAGTGAATAAAATAAAAACCTGGAAAAAAAAATCAAGTGAAAGTGGAAAATTGAAATTCCTGACGTACCCACATACATACTTTAAAAAAAATTCAACCTAAAATATGAGGTGGCTTTGCACTCATTGGCTGATATTTAGCGCTTGGGAGTTGCTTTGCAAATATTGACAGAAGTCACAGAACCAAGGGGTTGTGCTTGGGTCAAACTCAAATTGAAATAGGCTTTAGCACATCAATAGTTCCAAGAGCAGAGATCTTGGATTTACCAGTAAGTGGCATGAAGAAATCTTAAATTGGTAACATCTAGTCATAATGGTATGGACCATATAGTATACTATAATGAAATCAGAAAATGTCATTTTTCAGCCAAACCAAAAGTAACATTTTTTTTCCCTTCTGGTTTGTTTTTCTTGCAAGGATTAAGAAGGGTAAAATCATGAATGTTATCCCTACGAAAAAAATAGTTGATAAATTGAAATAAAAAGAACTTACTGAGAACTTATTTGAGCCGATTTGCCGCTCAAAAAGCCTAAAATAATACAAAAGGTACAAGCCAAACAGCAATTCGGGAGTCGACTGAAAGGCCAAAGCTGAAGCCACAATTCTCCACACTCGAGGGTTCCTGGATAGATCCTAACAAAGAAAAAACAATCTTCGTTGTCATATTACAGGACAAGTGATGACTCACCGATCATCTAAAATAATCATGTGCACAATAATTCGAGCGGTTTAGTACAGGTACTGATGAACTGTATGACCACAGAACCTGAGAAATACCAAAATTCAGTTTCCTTTTATTTCCTTAGTTAAATTCCAGATAAAAGTTTGTGTTACATGTTAGAAAAAGGTGCCTGCATCACAACTATATCATAACTTTTTTCCCTTTCATTTTTCAAAATTTTAGGGTTGAAAATTCAACTAACTTAAAGAAAATAGGGCCCAATTTCAAACTAACATCTGTGAGCACTAACTCAAATTTCACTTCCCAGGAGATAACTGAATTTTTTTTTTGAAGAACGAGCTAGATAGGACATTTAATTTTTGCCTTGCTGTCTATATAGAAAATGAAATTAACCCACCTGAAATGACACCCCTAGTTGCCTGGACTTGCCTCGTGCTCCAATCGCTACAGTCAGAAAACCAGATGCAACTATCAAAGCCCTCGTCACAGGAGAATTCTCTACAGATCAACAGATCAAAAGTATCATAAAATTAGGAGAGAGTAATGCCCGCTTTTACAATTAGTATATTTAGTATATATTTCTGGTAGAAGTTGAAAATTAGGTAACTGGAACGTACGGAAACCGGAGCGACCACCTCCCTGCATCTTCAAAGGCTACGGCGATAATCCTTTCCCCAAAACTCTCTTTTGATTTTCTTAAATTTTTCTTCTTCTTAATTTACAGAAAAGATCAGGCGAGGACTGAGCAAGGTTGTTGCTTCGTTGCCTCTGCTTTTCTCAATTTATTATTGTATATACCAGATTTCTTCGTTAAAATTTCGACGAAAACCTCTTTTATTTTGCTTGTCTGAAATTGACTTGGGGTAAAAGTACAAGACTACAGAAAGCGAGCATTAAGGAAAACTCAAACATAAAATTATAAAAACGAGGTGACAAATTTGATTGGTCGCCGTCTCGCCGAGGTAGATGTTAAAAGTCCAAATAAATTTCTCACATTCTTCAGATCCCAAATTCACAATTCATATCCTCTGCATTAACGGAACGAGCGTTAATAGATCTGAACCTCCGATTAAGATCTGCACTAATATTAAAGGACCCCGTGCGTCATAAGCGTAGGCCGGATTGGCTCCGATCCTGATCAGACGGTCGAAATAAATTAAACTCAAAAGAGAAACTTTTGAGTTAATGCAGATGCGGACTCAATTCTCTGGTGTGGTACGAGTGTCGTAAAAAACGCCGGCATTTTTTTCCATAACCAAAAAATTAAATAATATAATATTAATAATCAAATTTTAAAATTTATTTTATCCATAACCAGACCGCCCAAACGTGGGGCGGTCCACTATGCAGACCAAACCGCCTCCCCGTGGGGCGGTCTACCCTCAGACCAAACCGCCCCCCGGGGGGCCCGAATAAATTTTTTTTTTTTTGTATTTTGTGTATAAAATGATTATTTTCTCTCCGGAGTCACAATAATCCACTCACTCTTCTTCCAAACCGACTTCGCTCTCAAACAAGGTCTTTGCGAGGCGATTTTTTAGGCGATTCCGAGGCGATTGCGATCAACAAAGGACCGAGGTTTTTTTAATTTTTTTTTTAAATGTTAAAAATTTCATAAATAAACAAAATAACTAATATTGAACGACAAATTTCTTTTCTAATGTCAGAAAAAACTCAAAAATGTTCATTGCATTATACTTGGGTGGAAAAATCACGAAAGGAGAGTTCGGATGCCAATACTCGAAAGATGCGACTTACGGCTTCCGTGTGAATGCCAATACTTCAATTTATGAAGTAAAGGAAATAATAATGCAACAAACCTAGGTTGGGACCGTGTCCAATTTACCGTACAAATCGTGCACCCGAATTAACAATCAACCCCTAGTGCCAAACCTTACTATATAAAATATCCTATAGAAGAGCGAGGATATATGGAAAGCTATGTACGGATTTTTTTGAGTCCAATTTAATCCCTGTAATGGACCTATTTTGCAAAAAATTTTGATTCAACCAAGTTGGTGTCCCGAGAGAACCTTCTACCCGTAACAACCTGGATACTTGGGGTGGACCTTCTACCCAAAACAACTTGGATTATGATCACAACCCGGATTATGATCACAACCAGGATTATGATCACAACCGGGATGTGAACTCACCCCCTCGTGAGCCTATGAGACGAGATAGGTATTTGCAAGTACACGAGTATAGTGTTGCACCCCTGGCCGAAACTAGAAGACGGTCATGTGTTGGTCGGGTTGGATACCAATCGGCACTCGATCCATTACCTAACTACAGCCCCCGAACTTAGAAGACAGTCCACAATCGATCGAAATGATAGAGGCATTGATTTTGATGATATTGATGAGATACCGACAAAGGAAATTGATATTGGTGATGATTGGGATGGGGATTGGGGTTCGATGCAGATTATCGAGGGCGACGATGAGGAGATTATGCCTCCTCCAATTGAAGACAGATTTCCGATCGGGGACGAGGAGACAAGCACCCTAAGAACATTCAATGACACTATTTCTTTTGAAGAAGCGACATTTCTTTTTTTTGGGAGACGCGTTGTATACAACGAAGAGATTAGCCCTAGCGCCTTTACACCAACATAGAAGAACCGTCGACCAAAGTTAAGCGGTTCCATTTGAAGGGTAATTGGGAGTTTACAGTGGCCGGGCGGGAGAGGAACCGGTATGTTGTAATTTGCAAGGATACAAAGTGCAAATGGAAAATGTCTGCCGCGCCTAAAGGCAAGGCAGGAGAGGCATGGATAATTAAGAAAGTCGAAGGACCACACACTTGCAAGAGTGCGTCAAGAAGATCGGATCATAGTGCGGCGACGGCGAAGCACTTATTGCCGATGTAATTATGACGAGACATTAAGGAGGACCCTACGATGAGCATTAAGGAGGTCGCTCGTGCGGTGAGACGAGTCTATGAACATGTAGTCCCACATTACAATAGGTTGTGGAGGGGTTGGGAACTTGCAGTATGCAGATGCTTCGGAACCTGGAAGGGGTCGTACAATCTCCTCGCACCATTGCTGATGGCCATAACAAGTACAAATCCGGGAACCAGGTTCGAGCAATGGCATGTACCAACCGATACACCCGATGAGGTACAATTCAAGGGCATAGCATGGGCTTTCGGTCCATGTATTGAAGCATTTCAATATGTTAGACCTGTGATCAGCATCGATGCATGCTTCATGTCCGGCCGGTATGGTGGGGCTTTGCTTATAGCATGTGCATATGATGCTTGAAAACCACTGTTACCCATAGCTTTTGCCATTGTTCAACAGGAGGATGGTCCAAATTGGGGTTTTTTCATGTCATTTCTGAGAAGAGAGGTGATAGGGAACAGGTTCGTTTGCGTGATATCAGACCAGCACAAGGGCATCAAGCATGTATTTGATAGTCTCAACTATGGGTGGAACACGAATACGGGAGAGTCCGTGCACAGTGCACGCATGCAACACGTTTCGAGAACCTCGTGCAAAAGTACCTGGCGGCGGAGAATGGGTTGCCGACGGGTTCAAAATTGGCTGCAAGAGGAAAAAACCACGACGAATGGAAGAGATGTTCAGAGATTTTGCCAGAGTATGTATGCATTATTATTATATTTTTTTTTACATTTGCACAACTTGTATCACTGAGGTATATTTCTATTTTTTGTAGACATTTCCAGAGGCAAATGCCTACTTAGCGAAGGCGGGCAAGAGACGTCCGCGCGATCCGATGGAGCCGTCAGCATATGAGAAGATATTTCAATCATGTGATGGAGGTTGGAGATGGGGAATTATGACCACTAATGGGTCAGAGTCGTTAAACAATGTCTTCAAACAGAGCCGTATGTTACTCGTGGTTTCACTTGGTGGAGGATACATTTTACAAGTTAAATGCTTGGTTTGTTGAGAGGCATGCTAAAGCCACTGTATTAGCGAGTAGGGACCAACTGTTCTCAGATAGAGTAGAGGAGAAATTAAGAAAACACAAAGAAAAAGGTTCTGTCATGCACGTTGTAGCATATGGCAGCACAGGTACGGAATATGAAGTGCAGGTTCCAAGTGAGATCATTCCACCCGGTGGTGGGACAAAGTGGCATTATACAAACTCATGAACGCGCATGCAAGTACAGAGTCGTTTTAGGCGCGAACAATCAAGTAACGTGCGAGTGCCAAGGCCCCCCCAGTTAGTTCGCATTCCGTGTTCTCATGTTATGGCGGTTTGTCGAAAACGGAATTTCCTTGAAGACGTCTTTGTTGACAACTATTACCGTACCGATTGCCTTCCGAACACACAGGGAGCATCATTTCACAGCTACCCCAACCAAGTACCGGTGGCCATACTACCTTGGACCTACGGTGGTTCCCGATAAGAAATGGATCGAAAGGGGAGGAGGAAACACAAGCGGCGCGTAATGGAAATGGACAGGATGCAAGGTCGGCGAGTGGGACATGAGGCTCACCGTTCGACTATTGACAGGCAGATTAGAGGTATGTAGATGATCGTACACAACTTAAAAATGATTTGAAATTAAATTTAAATATTGATACTTAATGTTCAATGAAATGCATTGCAGAGGCAATAAACGAAGCCAACGAAAGAGAGAATGCTAGAGTGGTTGCCGATGCGGGACCTTCTGGAAGCAGGCGACCCAGTCGGGAAGCCACTCAGGGAGTAGTCAGGGCTCTACAACTGCTAGTGTCGCGCCGTCATCCACTTCCCGGAACCCTAAGAAGTAGACTTGGTCTGTTCGGACGCAGGAAGAGTTAATTCAATAAATATTGTATTTATATTTGTAAGTTATTTAATTAACTTATGTTATGAACCATTTTCCTTAGAAATTGCGGACTTGGGCATATATTGTTATGTATCCATCATCGCATTAAAATTATTTCTGAGTTTTCGAAGCACCGCTCAGTTCAGTCCGGAGAAAATTATTTCTGAGAAGTCAATTATGCATGAAAATCATTTTGCCGATGGCCTAGATTAGTCAAGTTACCCATTTATTTCATATCTATAATTTCAAACAAAATACATTCATTATTTAGATTGAAAATTCAAATCCTAAAAAAAAAAAAAAAAAAATTAACTCGAGCCGCCCCACCTGGGGCGGTTTGGTTCGCATGATGGGACCGCCCCACGTTTGGGCGGTCTAGTTATGGATAAAATAAATTTTAAAATTTGGTTATTAATATTATATTATTTAATTTTTTGGTTATGGAAAAAAATGCCGGTAAAAAGCGGACTTGTCGGCCGTTTAATAGGAATACGTTTAACGGATGTCTGTTGGCGGAAAAAAATGATTAATAAGCCGTTTTTCCATTTAATCGGTCGTTTATTTCCGTTTTTTTTTTCATTTATTCCAGTGAAATTTTTTTTTATTGTGTGTGATAATAAGGTTTATAAATTATGTATTGTAGTTTTATTTGTGCTTGGATATTCATCCAATATTTTTTTTATATATGTTTTTTTTTTCTTCTTGCTTACTTTGAAATTGATTAATTATTCTATTATTTATATACCATATTTTTTTTTACTTACTAATGTAATTTTTTCAATTAGTATTACGTGTTTATTTATGAAATTATGTTATTATCATAAATTAAATTTAATGATTTTATGTTGGAATGTTTTCTTTCTTTCAAATAACATGTTATTAGTATTTGAAAAAAACTTAATTTTCAAATTTATTTTTCATTATATAAATGTGTTACTTACACATGCAAAATGATTACGTGTTACGAAGAAATAAGCATAGTGTCATGTTATAATAATAAAACTAACTTAAATTAAGTTTATTTGATAAGTTTAATGAGTTAAATAAATAATTTTTAATAAATTATGATATATATACATAAATTTAATAAAAACGTTAAATTGTCCGCATAATTCCGATTAATCGGCCGTATACCGATTAATCGCTTGGCAGTACCTCGTCCGTCCGACGACCGCATACCGTTATTTACAACACTGGTTGACACTGGTTGGTATAGTGCTCTGGGCTATTCAGTGGATTGATCGCACAATTTCTGACATGGAGGACCCAATAGTTATTCGATGAAATGAATTATGATATATTGACCCACAACCAGCGAACCGCTACACCATTTCTTCACAAGATAGGTGCACCGACTTACATTCAATCCGATGTAACAGAAAGAGGAATTCAGCCCAGAAATAATATCTTTACAGGCAAGGCTGCCTCCTGCCCTTATTGGGCTTAGTCCAAATAGTGGCTGTACCTCGTAAACTCAGTCAGACAGGCCCATTTTGTTTCCCGACGAGTTATATAGGGTTTCATAAAGAGAAATGAAATCACCCGTCCGATCCTAATCGAAAGGTTTGCGTTGTCTAGAATGTCTCCGTTTATTTATGAAATGGAGAAATTTTGGATTTTCTCGCTATCCGCTTGTTCTCCCTCTTCCCTCTCAAAAACCTCTCGGATACTGACACCTTCTCACACAACACAAGCCGCGTAAAAATTAAAAAACAAAGATAGAACAATAGTGTTAGTACTTAGTAGCAAGAGAAGTGGATTGTATATTTGTATTGAAGGCTTTCATCACTCGTATTTCGAGCTTCTTCCCCTCGTGTCTAATGGCGTTCCTCAAACCCTTTTCGGCGCCGCCTCTCCACTTCCGGCTTCTGCTCCGCCGGCTCTTTTCCTCCTCAGTCTACTATTCTCGGCCTTTCTCTTCTTTTGCTTCTTCCTCTTCCTCACACCTTCCGCTCAAACCAAGGTATCTTACTCTGCTTATGTGTGTGTCTGAGTGTGAGGCGCTTTTGGGGGGGGGGGGGGTTCAGTCCGTCTGTGTTTGTCTTGTTTTCATTTTGGCCTCTCAAATGTTGTTATTTTTCTTGTTACGAAATAGTTCCGAGATTTTTATTAATCGAAATAAAATAAAAAAATATTAAAAAAGAAGATAGAATCCAGACTATTTCGAAATATAGGTAGAACGGAATTATCCCGTCCTTGTTAATGCTAATTCCGTTCCAAAGTTACTATTAACCAATCCACACTAAACAGTGAAAAAAAAATATACGAGGGACGGGATGGATAGTCCCGTCCCTCGTATAAACTCAATACACATGATGCACGTGATGTATTTATATTTATTTGTGAGCTTCGGGATCACCTATGGCAGAAGTGCAAATAATTCAACATATTTGCAAACGTCCATGTAAATTTGAAGAAATAAAAATGCATGAACTATTGAATTTACAAGATTCCACACAAATATGTCGCAGTACTTCTGCCGCAGGTGATCCAATCTCCTTTTATCGTCCGACATAGAATACACTGGTAGTTGAGTTGTCAACTGTAGTTGAGATAATTTAGCATATTTCTAAACCGTTCGATTGCGTCAACATTCGTGCAGCTTAAACATTCAAATTTTTTTTGCAAATCCATCCATTCGTGAGCTTGGGGATTGGATCATGAGCATTGGTTTTCCTGTAAGTTCAATAATCCAGCTTATTTCAAGGACGGGTTTGTTTGTACCGTCCCTCATATATATATATATATATATTTCCAGCTTAGTTTAATTTAGTTAATTGAGTTTGGATTTTGATTAAGTGGGACGGGATCAATTATTCCGTCCGTAGGGACGGGATAATTTAACCCGTTCTACTTAGATCTCGAAATTTTTCAGAACCTATCCTCTTTTTCGATATTTTTTTTTATTTTATTTCGATTCATAAAAATTTCGGGAAATAGTTCGCTTCTGGGAAATAAACCCTTTCATGTGTATAAGGTGCTAGAGGTTCCTATTTTATTATTATTTTTTTTAAATAAGGACACCCCAGCATCCAGTCCTAGCGGGAATTGAACTTGTATCTTTCTCTCTGTTGATGAGGAGAGGCTCATCACCATGTGTGCTAGGCCTACGGTTGAATTGAAATAAAATTGTCCCATATTTTGTTCTTGAGCTCTATGTTTCAGTTTTGTGAATATAATTTGCTTTTGCAAGAAAGTCCTTTTGGTGTACACTATACGCGAGTGCTTATGATTATGGTCAATTGCCAGCCTAAATTTTCCATAATATTATAATTTGCATTAGCATTGTTGGTGCTTTAAATTTATTTCTTATTTTTTAGGGTATGGAAGATTGAGCCACAGGGTAATGTATATAATAAGTTGGATGTTCGTACTTTTATGGCTTCTAGAACAGCATCAGATGCGCTCCAAGATAGACCTTTGGCTCAGTCCTATGGCTCCGAACAGATTCAGGTGAAGGGAATTTTGTAATTTTGTGCATCTTTACAAATCCTTAGCATCTCATATAAGATTAAAAGGATAATGCATGCATTTCTGTCAAGTTTAAAAGGATAATGCCCCATTATGCATCTCATTGAATTATGCCTATAATTGCAATTCTTCCTACTATTGTATGTATGAGATGAGATAAATCCTTGCAGTCAAGTTTCTTTAATTATCTTATCCTAAACTTTAGGTGCTAGAGGGGCTGGATCCCGTCAGAAAGAGGCCAGGCATGTACATTGGGAGCACAGGACCTCGCGGATTGCATCACTTGGTATGCAATTTTGTACACTGGTTTCTTTTGTGGTCTAATTTATTTATGGTAAATCACATTTGTGCCCCCCCCCGCGTAAAACTTCAATTAATTTACCCTGCAGAACACAATGCATCTGTATACATTCTCAATTTATCATTTTCTTAAATAAATTGTTGACTACACCTTTCTCACTGTTTCTAAGTATACCAATGAGCTGAAAAAAATGGTGATGTGGTACTCTTAAAACTTTCTTAGAAAAGAGAGGGACTTAGATAGATGATATACTTTCCCTTTGCTGGGGCATGACCTTTTTAAAGTTTTGTAGGAAATAAGAAGAGTATCTATATTTATCTTAGCCATATCTTTATCTGTCTATCTGTTTTGTGTACCTACTTTATCTATGACTTTGTGTCTTTTATGTTCTATTTCTTGCGACGTTACTATTTTTTGAGTGCTATTTTTTTGCGATGTTCCCTATATAGGTGTATGAGATTCTTGACAATGCAGTAGATGAAGCTCAGGCTGGTTTTGCCAACAAGGTCGATGTCATTCTTCATGAAGACAACTCAGTCAGCATAACTGACAATGGCCGAGGGGTATAATTATAATTTTGTTTTTTGTTTTGTTTCTTTGGTTTTTTTTTTTTGAAGTAGCATGTGGTTGTATAGTAACTAGTAAGCAATCTTGAAATTATAATCCTAATTGCCAAAATAATTTGTCAAGCTTGGCTGTTGGTCTTTTGTTTGCATGGGAAATTAATTAAGTACTTTTGGGTGGGGCTATGAGTGCCATTGGTCCCTATACTGAGGGTTTGTGTTTAGATTCTTGGAATTGTAACTCTAAAACATCATGAAGGTGCTATTTCTGCTGTTTATCTTTTTTTTCCCCCTAAATTTGAGATTCATTCTTGTTTCACCATGGCATTGTTGTTGTGGACTCACTACATGATAAGTTCTATTGGCTTTCTTGTGTTTATCTTTTCAATGCTATACGCCTCAAGTCATGGTTTTTAGGAGGTGCAAGGAACACTTACTAGTCTCAAGATGCACCAATTATGTGATAAAATTTTATTCACTGTTGCATATATGCTGAGTTACTACCATTGATTGCCTTGCAGATTCCAACAGATATTCATCCATCCACAAAGAAATCTTCTCTGGAGACAGTTTTGACGGTATTCTCACACAAAGAGAGTATAATTAAATTAGATTGTATTCATGTACTCGGACTTCTCTAAATATTAAAAAAAAAATTTAGGTGTTACATGCGGGCGGCAAGTTTGGTGGGTCCAGCAGTGGATACAGTGTTTCTGGTGGTCTTCATGGTGTTGGGTTGTCTGTTGTCAATGCTTTGTCTGAGGTAATTTCATCTGTACTTCTGTAAGAAAAATTCAATTTTTTCTAGTACCTTTATGAATCAGGAAGAAATTTGTTTTTCCATACTGGCATATCTTTGCCAGTTTATTGTGTACCTTTTCCTTGCCACATTAAGTGATAACTAATTAATTGATATTATATTTTTCTTTAGAAAATAAGAAGGTTATCTGGAATATAATTTAGCTTTTTTTAATGGATACGGACATTATTTAGGCTCATGCCAAATATTGTAAGGAAAAATTAAGATCAAGAGGCACAACTTGGGCAATAAAATATATGCCAATCTGACAGGAAAGCAATAAGCAAAGACATTGCCATTGCAGCATTTATATTAGGCCGTTTTAAATCCACAGATTTTATTTAGTTGATTGTCATTTGATACAAGTTAGCTTATTGGTGTAAGTAATCATTAATAGGCTCTATCTGAATACTGTTAGGCACTTGAGATAATTGTATGGCGAGATGGCAAGGAATACAGACAAAACTATGCACGTGGTAAAGCCATTACACCTCTGACTAGCTATGCTCTTACATCTGAGTCACGTACACGCCGGGGCACATCTATCAGATTTTGGCCTGACAAAGATGGTATATTTTTTAATTATTCTATTTCTCATCATGATTGCTTTTTTGTTTTTATCTTTATACGATACAATTGAGTTCAGTGACTAGAGTTTATTGAATGTTATGATTGGTACAGCCTGGGGTGATTAAATTTTGATGAAATCTGAAAAAAGAACACCTAATCAAGCACCTATATGAAGATAAAATCACCTATTGAACATGGGTGGGGTTAACCAGTGAGTAGCAATATGGTAAAACATATTTCAGTTCAGTGATTGCTCCTAAGGCCTAGTATTAACTAACTCGGGTGTTTGTACTTTGGATTGTAGTTTTCACCACTTCAATTGAGTTTGAGTTCAATACAATCTCTGGTCGGATCAGAGAGCTTGCTTTCTTGAACCCTGAGGTGCGTCTTTTCTTTGCTGAAAACAAATAAGGATAGTTAAATTGAATAAAATAAAACAATTTGTGCAAAAATGCACTCTTGTGTTTGTTAGTAGAGATGTTGGGTTTGGTGAAGATTTGATGGATAAATTGAACTTATTTAATGTAACTGAGTTTTATTCTTTTACTTATCTTTCTATATGTTATTTTTTATTTATTTTCCAGCTCATGATTACATTGACAAAAGAGGATTCTGGCTCAGGAGGGTTACATAATGTGTACTGTTATGCTGGCGGATTAGTTGAGTATGTTACGTGGCTAAACACTGACAAGGTTTGTGCATGCCTCATTGTCCATTTTATTTAGTTTGTGGTATAGAATTAACACTGGGTCTTCTGACAGAGGCCGCTCCATCAACCAGTATTCTTCACAAAAAAGGCAGATGGAATTACAGTCGACGTGGCTCTTCAATGGTAAATAAAAAATACTGTAACTATTGGTATGCTTGAGCTGCTAAGCTTGAGCTGGCTTTTAGTGATTCACGTTAAAACCATTATTTGTACTACTCGATTCACTATCAGTATACCATGTTAATGCTGGTATTGAGCAAAATTTTATGATACTGATAGTTCACTACATGGCATCATGATTCCGTGTCCTAATTCCTGTCTTGCAAAATTGCAAACTGACTTGCTAATACATTAAATTTTTTGTAGGTGTTCTGATTCATATTCAGATACAATGCTAGGATATGCAAATAGTATTCGTACTGTTGATGGTGGGACCCACATTGATGGGATGAAAGCATCCTTGACTCGGACCATTAATAATTTAGCGAAGAAATCCAAGGCTATAAAGGTGATTATCTATTGAATATGGTACAATGGTTCTTAGGCATGTTGCTGCAATGAAATTTCATATGATTTTGCCATATCAAGTCAGATTCTTATATAAAACCTTACTTAATCAACAGTATCTCCTGTGTACATTCTTTTTTCTTAGCCTAGAAATTTATGCAGGATAAAGATATCAATCTAAGTGGCGAGCATGTGAGGGAGGGCTTGACATGCATTATTTCTGTAAAGGTCCCTAATCCAGAATTTGAAGGACAGACTAAGGTAACAGTTATCTTTTTTAGTATTTATAGGGAGTGTGAGCTATGAAAAACACTATGAAATTCTTAGTACAATTTATCCAATGAAAAATAAGTTTACTTGCAAAAAGACTAAGAATTTGTCTTCTCCTCTCTTTATAGCGCACCTGTAAGTTAACTAAATTTGTTAGTGTCAAAATGTAAATTCAGACTTTTTATGTATTCTGTACGTAATACTGATTTATGGGTTCTATTGTGAGTTGGCGTTAAAAAGAAATTAAAATGGTCAGAAAAAACATCACAGTATCGAAAATAGCATTACAATTTATTGGATCAAATAAGTTATACTACACCAAGAAATGTCCATTAATAAAAAGTAATGCTGAAGACAATTTTGGGGATGCTTTGGCAAGTTGCTTTATCAACCAAAATCATTTTTCTCTGTAATTATCTTTACTAAACATATTATATATTTGTTTGCCTTGCTTTAAGCCTGAAGTTAAATCCTTTTTTTCTCACAAAATTTGTAATTGGCCCAGACAAGGTTGGGAAATCCTGAGGTACGGAAAGTGGTCGAGCAATGTGTGCAAGAGAACCTCACTGAGTTCTTAGAGCTGCATCCAGATGCACTCGATGAAATTCTTTCTAAATCTCTCAATGCTCTAAAGGTAATTGTTGTCTACTGGACAAGACAAGAATTCTATTGAATGTAATAGTGTCATTATACAAGAACCGGCCATTCAAGTTTTTTTTTATTTTTTTTTTTACTTTTTCTTTGATAGGGTTTTTTTGTTTGATTGCACAAATTTAGGTAGATTGGTGCTTTTTTGAGTTCAAATGAACCTGAAGAAAAATTGCATGCTAACAGTTAGTTGAGGTCTGTGGGATGGAATCAGGGCTTTGTTACACAGAATAGAGTTTAAATAAGAATATTTGGATTGCTTTTATCATAACTTTGTCGAATTCGTATCCTCTGCATTAACTCAAAAGGGAATCTTTCGAGTTAATAAATCTCAACTGTCCAATCTGTTTTAAGATTCGTGTGGACTAGATCCGCACTAATATTGAAAGACCCCCTATGTTATAGGCAGGAGCCGGATTGGCTCCGTAATCAGACGGTTGATTTTCATTTACTCAAAAGATTCCCTTTTGAATTAATGCAGAGGATACGCGTTCAACTTTGTCTCGGTTGTACCTAATTGATATTCTCAATTAGATACTTGGAGCATATTGATTGCTTCCTTGTATGACTGAAATTTTTGCCACTCAGTAGCAGAATTGAAGTCCGATTAAGTTGAACGATTGAGGGTGATTTGGCTTTTATAATCGTAGTTAACTCCTTTATTTATCATTTTAGGATTATGACAATTTATTTTGTTGCATAGGCTGCACTGGCTGCCAAGCGTGCTCGGGAACTTGTCAGAACAAAGAGTGTACTGAAATCTTCTTCTCTTCCCGGCAAGCTTGCCGATTGTTCCTGTACTAACCCTGAAGAATCAGGTTCGTTGCATGTGCATCCAGGGAAACATATGCAGGCACAACTGACTTGTCTAACCTTTTTTTATTGGCAACGTGAAAATTTGCAGAGATATTTATTGTTGAAGGAGACTCAGCAGGAGGTAGTGCAAAGCAAGGCCGTGATAGGATGTTTCAGGTAACAGTTAATATTTGATAATTTTCATAAGGCCTTAATAGCTTTCACTTATCTGTAGGGAAGATGTTTTGGATCACCTATAATTTTGCCTAGTCCAGCTCATAGCACAGGCAGAAAATTACTGGTTACTCCATTCTTTCAGTGCACATTGATTAACACTTTATCAGGTTTGGGGTTGAGATGAGAGTTATTTTACTCAGGTTTGGTTTGCAATGATTGTTTACTGGTAGGTTTACACTTTACACAGGGAACTTATGGTCAGGGTTGGCTGTTGTGCAGCTGGCTTTTCTGAGGCAATTTAGTGTGGGTGACACTTACCAAGACTCTTAGCTGTAACACCTTGCAATTAGTTTGGCATCCACAATGCAATATATGTAGGGTTTTAAGTAAAAATTTGGAGATTGATGTTCCATGAGGTTCTTATTTAATCTTTTTTTTTTTTTTTTTCCAATATAAACTTTTGTAGGCGATTTTACCTTTGAGGGGTAAAATTCTCAACATAGAGAGGAGGGATGAAGCTGCCATGTACAAAAATGAAGAAATCCAGAACTTAATACTCGCATTAGGGCTTGGAGTCAAGGTATCGTTTTATATTATTCTCTTTGTGAATTTCATGTTTAATTGTGAAAAATGCCAAAACTACAGGAAACATAAATAATTAATCGAAGATGCTTATATCTTTAAATCAACGAGAGCAAAAAGGTTTAATTGGGTATTTTCAAAGAAAGCAGGAAATATGGTGATATACATCAAGTTTCAGATATTATAAACATTTGATGTTTCTTAACATGCCGAGTTATGCCTTGTAACAAATAAATAATTAATAAAATAAAATTATTATGGAAGGGTAAAGATTGAATAATTGTTTTTTGGTAGATTGATAAGTAGGATATGGGGCTGTGAAATGGGATTCTCAACCAAATAGAGATCTTAACTATGCTCTATAATTTGAATTGTTTAGGGGGAGGACTTTAAGAAACAGTCACTAAGGTATCATAAGATTATTATTATGACGGATGCTGATGTGGATGGTGCCCACATTCGTACTCTTCTCCTTACATTCTTCTTCAGATATCAGGTTGTTTATTACTTGATTAATGGCTCGGTTACTTTTATTTCTTTGAGCTGTTCATTCATCTTTATTATGTTGAATCTCATCTGATTGTTTTAATTTATGTGGTCTTGTTCCGGTTAATCTAGAAAGCACTTTTTGATGAAGGATGCATTTATGTAGCAGTCCCCCCTCTATACAAGGTTAGCCTCTCTCTCTCTCTCTCTCCAAGACATGTCGGCAGCTGCCAAGCTTAGCCTCTCTCTCTCTGTCTCTCTTACAACAAAAAAATAATAGCCTAGAAAATTTTGTTCATAATTAGGTGGAAAGGGGAAAGCAAGTGCATTATTGCTATGATGATGATGACCTAAAACGCTTACAAAAGACCTTGCCTGCTAATTCCAACTACAATATGCAAAGATTCAAAGGTGATAAGCTGGTTCCTTTTTTGTTTGGCAAATCAGTTACCTATTATTATGCCCTGCTTTGAAATATGTATTTTTCTAGGTACTTGAATTGGGTTTAAACCCATTAACTAAGTACTTGATAAAAAACAATGCTTTAATTTATACTTTCCAATGCTCAGACTTGTAATTTCTGATGTTTTATCCTATAATTCTAATTACCAATCATAATTCAAGAAATTTATTTTAATTTTAATCCTAAATTTAACCCGAATTATAAATCAAACATCAAAGGGGGGCAAAAAAAATTTGCAGGGAGGGGCAAAATCGATCGAAACCTCCTGATCTCCACTAAAACGCAAAATCCAGGGGGGGACAGCTGCCCAACCCCCCGGAACTACATGGGTTCGCCCTGTTTCTAGGATCACTGTAAATATAAATTTTCAATTATGAAGCCAAAATTACATCAAGGACTCCTTACCATTTGTTAAACAGTTTAAGTTCTGCAAAATTCTATCTTTTTTCTGGTTAGCCCAAGCAAATGAATTACTTCAAAATTTTCCACCTTAGATCCTCTATTTTTTCTTCTTATTTGACTATTCTACTTGCTTACCCTGGCACATGCATATACTTAGTATTAAAATTTTAGACTCTTTACGCTTCTATACTAAACAGAAATAATTCTGAACTTCAAGTATTACCTTTCATTTGTGACCCATGTTCAATAGTGCTTGATTATGTTTTGGTAATAATTTAGGTCTTGGAGAAATGATGCCAGTACAATTATGGGATACTACAATGAATCCTGAGAAAAGGACACTGAAACAATTAGTAGTGGAAGATGCAGCCGAGGCTAATGTCGTCTTTTCCTCGCTCATGGGTACTCGGGTAAGCCACACTACCAGAATAACAAAAATTTTAAGAAACTGAAAACATATGCCAATGATTATAAAAAATAATTGAGGCCAGTCCATGCTGGTCATTTACAGAAAATCTTGATTATGCAAAACTTTATTTGAGCCTATTAAGCCTAAACCAACCTTCCTATTCTGTAGTGCCATAGCTTTCTATTAATCATGAAACAATCCCAATTTAACCAATTTGGTGCCTTAATTTACCTTTATTCTTCAATTAAACACCGGGAAAAAGAAGAAGAAAGAATTAGTTTTAGTCGAATTGTATGTTTAGTATTTGGCCCATACAGAAGTACCAAAACCTTTGATTGTGATCTAATTATTCTCTTTGTAATTTTCTAAAAGGGTTTGTCATTTTTGAGGACTGATTTGTATGGTTATATATTTTTTTTAAATGGTAGATTTTGTTTATTTCTGTAGGTTGAGATGAGAAAGGAGCTAATTGCACAGGCTGCTAGCATAGTCAACATGGAGGATCTCGACATTTAACAAAAATTCCAGTAATTAAAATGTGAAAAAAAAATATGAAAAAGATGAAAAGGAATTACAGGGAGTGTTATCTGAACTTGACTGACCAACTTTTTCCCTTTTTTCCCTACAGACTGGAACTTGCTCCCTCTACTAGTATCATGTAATATTCTAGTGCATGTTTATCTTATCTTTCTATTTATTTCCCTGAAAAGCTTAATTTTGATTTATCAAGCGAGCTAACGTCTGATTTAAGAGTTTGTTAGTTTCTCCTATCTTTTATTATATGTAGTTGTATTTGGAAAGTTTTTCAATTGGGTCACTTGTTACGAAACCATTAAGAATGGCATTGTATATCTTTTTGGATATGATTTTGCTCATTCGGAAAAAAAAAATGTTCAGATTTGAATCATACACAAGTTCTAGAAGTTAAAATAGAGTTGTATTAGACGCCAGATGGAAATTTTTGTGAATGATAGTTAGCATTCCAACTATTTTTTTTTTTACCATTTGTCGTTTTATTTGGACGAATTTTTATTTGCCCTTGTTACCAAATTCCAAGACATCAAGAACTGCATCTGCATCAACTTGTATGCTTTCTACTGGTGTATACCGTAGCACAACATTACTTTTTCTGATGCTTACAGTTATATAACACTTGTACAATTTCCTTTCGGTGGAATTATATTTTGTTGTTATCATTTCGTCCAAGTTAAAATGAACACAGCCCATATAGTGGGCAGGTGCACAGAATCCTCCTGTTATAACCTGCGTCTGTATTTGCGTGCCAAATGAACTTGGACCGGAACAAATCCAAGTACAATGTATCACCAATTGTATTTCTTTCCCGTGCACAACACAAATATTACATCCATAGTTTGGTAACCTTCTCTGATTTAATCGCGGGGTAGACTTGGTTTTGTAGACAAACGCTCAACAATTGCTTGAAAACACAATCTGTATCCCCCAAAATTGACGTCTATCCTTGGACATTTCGTTTAATCTAAAGGGCACTTTCGTAATTATTCGTTGGTGTAGGTTGCCCAAGGCCCAAGCTCACAATAAAAGGGAATAACAACATGATTCAATTATTCACTTGGCCCCACACAGTAATATTCTTGAATCTATTAATATTATTGGTAGATCACCTCCATCTCCATGTATTACTTACTACAAAGATGGCCCAGACACAATTCAAAAATTCAAAGAAACACGAGAAGCGCATAAACAACCCTTTCCCCTCCGCCCCAAAATCATTGCCATTGATACATGCGAAGCTCACTTTCAACCATGAAAAACTCTCTCATGGCCGAGATTTCTCAATTGGCAACGATTTCAATCTTTCTTGGACGCCAACAAATGGTGATGTAGGAGGAAATCAGCAAAGCACAAGAGGTAATTGTAACCTTCAATTAATCTCTTACCCTTACCCACTTGATAATTAATTCATCAGGATATTTATATATATTGGGGTGGATGAAACCTAACCTGTCAAACAAGTATTGTAATTAATTCTTATAATCAATAATAAGTTTATCAGGAAGATTTTGTTTCATAAAAGAATTTCTTGTTTTCCTTTAATTTCTGTTTCACTTACAGGCCGGGGTGGATTCCTTTCCATCTGTCACCGATCAGCGCGTGGCAAGGTGATATGGTCAACAGTACCATGTGAGGCGTTCATATCAGGCGCAGCTGTGGAAACAGAGGTAGAAGAAAGTAGGGGCTCTTTTGCAATAAAGGATGGAGAAGGCTTGTTTATTTCAAAGCACCAAACGATAGAGAAAATATCAGCGCTGTACAAGTTTGACCTGGAAAGAAAGGGGAGTGAATACGATTCCATATCTATATTTGGAGCATCCGCATCCTATCCTGACCCTCAGCGGACCCACTTCCCCATTGTACTAATTACAGGTATATTTCACTTCACATTTGTCGCCTCGTGATTGGCGTCCAGATAGGATAGTCTCTAGGATATTAATTATGATCATCAAGGGTAGATATGACACTTTCAATTTGTAAGATAATTGCTTAATCCCATAGGCCATAGGTCATAGGTCATAGTTGTGGAGTTACTCCACACTAAGGGATTAAAATAATCATGTTTGATTGAACTTTGGTTGAAATTTGATGAAGTAAGCTAACGAAGAGAGAAAAAATTATAACTTGATGTTCTTCTAACTGCGGGACCCTCAGACGAAATAATTTACTCCACATCTCTAGGTAGAGTAACTTAATCCGGACTAACTCAAATGTTACTCAATCTTACTTCAAATTTACTTCTCGTTTGACTTCTTAAAGATGAAGTAAAAAGTTTTCTCCACCACTTACTTAACAACCAAACATAACCATAAATCCTAACAAACATAACGCTTTCTGATGCTCATCGAACTTACTATAGGTTTTATGGACTCCAAAACAGTTTTATTCACTTTTAAGTTATGTTTCGTTTTAATGTTTGTTTACGCTCGGTTCAATTTTCGTACGCACAAATTTTAAAGGGAATCGAACGGTCTTGAAATCTATTGAACCCACAGATCTGATGTCCATCAAACCTACTCTACTCTATAAGTACATAACTACATATGTTTTACATGTATACAATTCCATACAACACTATAGTGACTGAATCTTGTTACAATTCAACATATTTTTATTTTATATAATGACAAACATCAAATTTCTGACGGGTGATGATATTAATATTACTCATTTTCGTTATTAACACAACATTATCTGAAATTTTTAATATATAGATAATTTTATTCTTAATTATTAATTTTCCTTAAGAATTATTTTTCTCATGCATTATCATAGAATTTTCTTTCTTTAAAAGTTATGTTTATAAAATATGTTTCTTTCTCATATATTATTATATGATTCCTTTTTCTTAAAAGTTAGATTTATAAAATATGTAAATATTCCGTCGTATTTGTTATTTGTATTTAATTATATTACATATTAAAGCATGTGTATCATATTATCAGATTTGTTTGTTACTATATCACTTCTTAAATTTATCGAAATAAAGAGAATAAAGTAAATGCATACCTTTACAGTTTGAAACTTGAATCGAATCGATGTATTCTCTTTTGTAAATTATTTAGCTATATTTCTATAAGCTTTAATACATAGCTTAAAATGAATGGGACCTAATCTGTTTTTGTGATGCAAATATGGAGTTGGTCCAAAATTTTCTTACATATTCGATGCAAAAAAGGGAAAAAATAAAAATAAGAAAAGAGTATCCAGCAACTATGGAAATTAAATAATTAATAAATAAATATCACAATATTAAATCAAATGATGTGATAACTGGAAAGATATTTAAAGAAGGTTAAAATTGTCAAGATGAGCAGTGTTAATATGCCTACCCATTCTGACACTCATAACCTTTTGCGCTCTTTAATTCCAAAAAAAATTTAATTAGACTATCTTTTTCATTTTCACAGGGCTTCTATTTTCCACCAAGAATGTTCCGAAATCACGAAAAAGGCTCTCTGTTACTACAAGATACTATTTCTTGCTGGAGCAGAAGAATTCAACGCAGGTTTCCTTCTCTGTTAACTTTGACGAATACAGCTACAAATTAGAAACAAGGCCATTGCAAAAATCCAAATTTTACTACAAGAGCTCTATCTTAAATCTAAGGCGACCTCGATCGTACATCTCAGTTTTTTCGGTTAACTACAAAGAGGAAGAACTGGTGAATGAAACTCTGAGTTTAAAAGGGTTTGGTGAATTTAATAGGGTTTATCTCACATTTGCTAGTGAGAGAGAAGAGAGGTTTTATGGATTTGGTGAGCAATTTAGCTGCATGGAATTTAAGGGGAAAAGGGTTCCTATATTAGTACAAGAGCAAGGTATAGGCAGAGGAGATCAACCTATCACATTTGCAGCTAATCTCGTTAGTCATAGGTATATGTCTCCTCAACCTTCAATATATTTACATACTGACAATAACTGCGTGGCCATCTTTAAGCAAAAAAATAAATTGAAATGAATCAGAGTCAAGAAGGGTGTGGCAATGAATTCCAATTAAACCGAAAGTCTTAGTTGGTCATATCTTGCCCTGTATTTGTTTATGATATTACCACAAATTGTACATATTTAATTTTGTGTGATTGGCTCTAGATACATAATATTGCTATATGGAAGTTCATTTGGAATTTTTATGTGATAGGTCCTAGACATATATATTGGATCTGCTTAAAAAATAATTATGTTGGACTATACATTTATTCTGACTGTAATATTAAATAGGTACTTAGCAATTTTCCATCTCCCAAATAATCTATAGATCTGGGGGAGACTGGAGTACAACATATGCCCCATCACCGTTTTACATGACCTCCAAGATGAAGTCTCTGTATCTTGAGGGATACAACTATTCAATTTTTGACCTAACAATGCATGACAGGGTGCAAATTCAGGTACTTTAATCATTGTTTATAATAAAAATAATGCTTGGTTTTATTCTTCTCATTTTTCTAAGCAATGAAAACTCACATCCCCTATTTCGTGTAAATCAAGTAATATAGTAATTACCTTTGGTAGGTACATGGAAAGCATGCTAAAGGAAGAATCTTGTTTGGGAACTCACCAGTTGAGCTGATAGAGAGCTTCACAGAAGCCATAGGAAGACCACCACCCCTCCCGAACTGGATCCTATCTGGTGCAGTTGTTGGCATGCAAGGTGGTACTAAAGCAGTACGCAGGGTATGGGACCAACTACAAGATTTTGATGTGCCCATTTCTGCTTTCTGGCTACAGGTACCCATTAATTGATTTTACTGGCACGCAACAGGTTCTTATGGTACCAACTAATTAAATGGTTGAGTTGGAATTTTCATGCTAGCCTAAACAAGCAAATCTTGATGACTTTATTTCGATGTATCCATACTTAAACGAAGGCAATTGATCTATTATAACGCAACAGGCACGGAAAACAAATGCTGATGACTATTATTTTTTTTTATCTTTTTTCCTCAGGATTGGGTAGGTCAGAGGAAAACGATTATTGGATCCCAACTTTGGTGGAATTGGGAACTAGACCACATGCATTATCATGGATGGAGAGAGCTTGTAGATGATTTCACAAACCACAACATTAGGGTTATGGCTTATTGCAACCCTTGCCTTGTGCCTGTATGCAGAATGTCCTCTTTATTTTAAATTCGTTTAAAGGTGCCGAATTGCACTGAAATTAACAAAGATTAACCCATACATACAAGTTAATCTTAAGGAGATGGAAAATGGTCTACCCGACCCAAATTCACCTCAGACCCAAAATGAACTCAAAGAAAACCCCATTTAGAATTGAACCTACTGCATAGACAAATAAACCTAATAACTCAAACAGAGAACAGTCAGGGTATGAATACAATATAAGCTAAATCCAAAGTCAACCCAATTCAAACATAATATACCATGCTTATGAATTTCAATTTCAATTGTAGACAGATGGAAAGGCAAACAAAATAAGGAACCTATTCGAAGAAGCAAGGACAACTGAAATGCTAGTGAAGGATAAAAATGGGGAGCAGTACTTAATGCCCAACACAAGCTTTGATGTGGGAATGTTAGACTTAACAAATCCAGCAGTCACCACTTGGTTCAAGAGTATATTGCAAGAGATGGTTGATTGTGGGATTAGAGGATGGATGGCCGATTTTGGCGAGGGGCTACCCATAGATGCTTATCTCCACTCAGGTTAGTAATTTGGAAGTAGCTTTTATTTAAGAACTAAACTCTGGTAATGGTATAATGGATTGTATCGAATGGTATCGGTTGTTTTTAGTGAGTTTTGGTTCCAAAGAGGATTTAAGTTCATAACATTCAAGTCTAACTACTATGTAATACCCTTATGTGACATCAAGTAATGCTGGAAAGTTGTGATTTGTTGCGTTCATTTTTGCCTTGAACAAATGATACAATACGAACCTACCACAACAACTAAGAGACTTCTGAACCAGGGGAAGATCCAATTGAGGCGCACAACCGGTATCCTGAGATGTGGGCTCAGGTTAACAGAGAGTTCGTTGAAGAATGGAGATTGAAGAACCCAGAAGAAGAGAGCCTAGTGTTCTTTGTTAGAGCGGGGTTCAGAGACAGCTCCAAATGGGCCATGCTGTTCTGGGAGGGAGATCAAATGGTAAATTTCTATGAATCACATGACAAATGTGCATGCACACAGAGAAAACTATGCATCAAATTCCCCTGCTTTCTCTTCAGAAAATGTCAAAAAATGCCCCAAAGTTGGTCAGTAGGATACTTGGACCTAATTGGATTTGCTATTGGGTTCTATCTTGAGTTCCCTTTGCTTTGGTAATTATGTTTCAGATTGTTCAGGAATGGTTCGTTCTGGTCGTATATAGGTTTAGTGTTGGTTCAGATTTGGGTTTTTTTGTCATTCAGAACAGATCAGATCTTGTCAGCCAAGTTTTTTTGGAACACTTAAAGAAAAAAATTGGGAATGAAGAATACAAAGTGATTGTTTGATTTCTCATTGCGATTACTATTTTTGTTTTCCACAAGAAGCATTGTGCATCCTACATTTAGAAAAATGAAAAGAGAATTGCAACATATAATTAAGCAAAACACATCAATTAATACTAATGGTACATAGCTTTGTATGTACGAGTATGCGAGCATTGCCTTCACAGCTATGTGTTTAAATTATGACATGATATTGTTGCAGGTAAGTTGGCAAACAAATGATGGGATAAAAAGCAGTGTTGTAGGTTTATTGAGCAGCGGTATCTCCGGTATACCTTTCAACCATAGTGATATTGGTGGGTATTGCGGGGTTGACATGCCATTTCTCAAGTATAAACGAAGTGAAGAACTTCTTTTGCGCTGGATGGAGCTTAATGCCTTTAGTGTAGTTTTTCGTACTCACGAAGTAAGTATTTCTCCTCAATTTTGACCTTCTGATTTGTCTTTTGCATACACAAACCAATAGTTGCATGTGCATCCTGTACCTCTTAGCAAAAAATCTGAAATTGGTGAGATATGCACTATTAGTTTCTTAATTTATCATTATTTGTTGTATTTGTTGAACTTCTTTCATAGTGTGAAATAATTTGACAAGCCCTCTACAAATTAACAGTTCTTTCATCTTTTACAGGGAAACAAGCCCTCTTCTAATTACCAGTTCTATTCAAACAATTGCACCCTTTCTCAATTCACGCGTTGTGCAAAGATATACAAGGCATGGATGTTCTATAGGCTCCAACTTGTCCAGGTGAAGGATTTGATTTTGAAACATTTAAATTGCCTAAGCATAGAAATTAATATGCTGCATATTTTATAAATACTATATATGTAGGCAACAAACTTTCCAAAACAGTTCATATTATGTTAAAAAGAAAGTTACAAAGAGAAAGCATAGCCTCTCGATCTCGGACTAAAAAAATGGTTGTTATAATTGGAGATATGGGAGGGAAGTATATTTAATTGTTAAATTCAATATTGTTGAACTTTTTCCAGGAGGCGACTGAAAGAGGTCTTCCGGTAGTGAGGCATCTCTTTCTCCATTACCCCCAAGACAAAAGAGTTCAAAATTTAACATACCAACAATTCTTAGTCGGTACAGACATCATGGTAGTACCAGTCTTGGATAAAGGAAAGAACAGTGTCAATGCCTACTTCCCTTTGTCTTCTGAAAACCATAGTTGGTTGCATATTTGGACTGGAGAGGTATACAACCTACAGGGATTTGAAGTAGAAATTGAGGCTCCCATTGGATACCCAACTGTCTTTGTCAAGGCTGGGTCTCAGGTGGGCCACAGTTTTATTAGGAATTTGAAGGAACTCAATGTCTTGTAGGCAAAAGATGAAGATGCCATTGTTTGTGTAAATAGTTTAAATCCAGACGATGGCTACAGTGGTGATGTTTAATGTACAATCATGTCTTGTAAATAAATTTTTGGAATAAATATATATTTCGTAAATCGTGAGTGCTATAAGGAATGAAGTAATTAATTTCTTACGGACTAAACAGAAATTAAGCTCATATATACTTTCGTAACTCAGACCCCAGAAAGAAAAGCAGCAAGCCAGCAACAATCATACGGATTTGTCAGTTGCCAACCAGTACTAGATCACAAAGACGATGGCAATATTTTCTTAAACAAATTAAGACAGTACAAGAAAATTAAATATATCCATTAGAAAACAAAAACAACTGTTATTAAGTCATACAAAGAGATTTTCTAAAAGCAGTCTCAGCATGATTCCAAAATCCTGGACAGCTGCTGTTGCCTAATCTCATTTATGCGAGACCCAACTTCGCAGCGATCTGCATCTTCTCTTCAATGTAGTCAGCATATGTATCCGGTATATGCATGGACAATGGTCCCACCGGACCGAAACATCTGCCTATAAGCTCCTCTTCCGAATATTCCCCCTTTGGTAGCAGAATTGATGTATTTCTTGACGTTATCAAGAGTACCTAACATATGGTCTTTGTTTCCATTTTTTATGAAGGGAAACAAAGGCTACATCTTTCTCTATAATTTCAATCAACACTTCCATAGAATCCCTCTTTTTTGTCACAGCTTCCTGCCAGAACTTAGTACATAATGATACCCACTCTTTCGAGGTTTGTTCTGATTTCTTCAAAGCAAGTATGTCCTCAACAGCTAATTCCAAAATATAAAGTGGATGGTCCTTGTATTTCGTAAAAGCTTCTTTGCGTATTCTCTGTGCATCTGAGCGACTTAGATCCCATGTAATTGAGGATTGTAGCTCCTTGAAAATTTCTGGAAAGCAAGATCGATGCTACAGGTGAAGTAAAAACTGCAATATCGAGGTGTTATCTCATCATTGCAATAAAGAAAGCCCCCAACATGTAGGCACTGGTAGTTGTCAAAAGGACCAAGATCTGTGCGCAGGATCCATCCCTTGTTTCTGAACTCATGGCTAGATTCTATATTGCAGGCAAGATCGTCATCCAAAGATTTGAATCTTATTTGCTTCATCCTCTTGCTCTTTAGAAATAAGATAAAGCTGAATTTCTCGGATTTTGCATGTCTAGCTAGTTGAATTTTTTTAGCCAGTCCTTCCATTCTTTCCAGGGATCTTCCAAGATATCAGATATCACCGTAACGACTCAAAAATTTGTTGAATGAAAGAAAATACAAGTATCACCACTTTGAGTGTGCGCTTTTGCTTTTTTCGACGCCTCCAAGCCCGAGCTTGAGTCTGAGCCGATCTTCTCACTTGCCCTCTTAGTCGGAAGCTCAAGGGTCGTTGCCATTAAATCCTCCTTACTCTACTAATAGTATTGAGCCCAAGAACCGCCATCTGTCTCCCCCAATTTCTCTTTCCTTCGTTCTTTATCAAACCCTAGGTCCCCATCCGGAAAATTTGCTATTGGAATATTATAAACGCATGCAGATGTCTGCAAATTTTTGAATTTGCCAGGGTTGGCATTGAAATTGAAGCCTTCGATTATATTTATTCAAATCTATACCCATTATTAGACTAAATCTTATGTTGCAACAATAGTGCTGCAACCGTGTATTCTGATGCCAATCTAACAGACATGAAATACATAGTAACCTAATTTGAAGCAAGCTTATAAATTTGCACCAACACCTTCAGTGTATTTTGTGAGCAAACAATTTGCTCACAACATAAATAACAGCTCTAGGAGTATAGCAAAATTTCCAATTTAGACATCTCTTTGGCTTGCTATTACAATTCATTGAACTGCCGAGTTCTCTCTGATAATGGTTCCTATATTCACGCTCATCCATTCCCTTCAATCTGCCTATTTACAGTACCAAATCAGATGTAGTTGAAAAATCTGTCTCCAGTTTCTATGAACGGTATTACACTCACCATCTTTGCAAAAATTTTGCAACCCTTGTGCTATTTTTGGACTAATTGATAACTGACATTAAATTATCTATTCCAACTGCATGATTAGTTGATTGCAGCCGCAAATGCAAGAAAAATCATTTGAATCAACCAATGGAAAATTCATCCCCCACTCCTCAAAATTCTGAAAAGAATAAAACTAAAAAAAGCACCAAAAAAGAAAAAATTCCCCACACCGCCACCACAATTACCACCGCCGAGCACATGCCACACCCTCCACTTTTACCAGCCACCAACGGCGCATCAACCCCCATCCATGGCAACATGGCTGCCACTGCTGTTGTATGCCCCTCAACTCCAACCCATACCTCAACCGCACCGGGAAAACCAAGCCCATTCGACAACATCACGCTTCTTCCAACCCACAAAAAGAACCCTTCACGCCCAACTCGGCTATTTCGCACTGTGCGTTCAGCATTTAGGTCATTTCCAATTCTACCTCACCCTTCTTCTTGTCGAATGCCACACCTGCCTCTACCCGGCTTTGCATCCTCTCGCCACTCTGTCACAGGAACCCTCTTTGGCTATAGACGGTCGCGTCTGTCTCTCTTATTCCAAGAACAGCCCCGCTCCAGGCCCTTTCTGCTCCTTTCTCTCTCCTCCCCAACCTCTCGCTTCCTTCATGACCTCAGAAGCTCCCCTCTTCTACGCCTTTCCCTTGAATGTGAGAAAACATCAAACCAACACCATGAAAATGATTCTACTACCCCATGCCGCCTCCTAGAGCAGCCAATGTGGTCAGCATCTATAAACGGAAAAGGCATTGGACCGGCAGTGAGGAGAGAACCTACAGATGCTGATGTCAGAATAATGCAGTTGCTACATGCAACATCTGCTGGTGCAGGTGTGTTACCAGCTGACATGGCAGACCCAGTTGAAGGTGAACTCACGTATATGCGGTCCCACTTTGACAGAGTCGTCGGGTCCAGGGACTCTGAGACGTTCTACATGACAAACCCAGAGGGGAATGGTGGGCCTGAACTCACAATTTTCTTTGTTAGGATTTGATCATGTTATATAAATATTTTAGTTTCTTCAGTTATCTTTTATGGGTTTTGTTCCAAATGTAGTGATTGTTCTTTTTTTTTGAGCACCAATTAAGTAAGTTGTGTAATTAGAAGCAAATTCAAATCCTTGTCCTATTTCATATGCCACAAAAATGAACCAAATCGTATCTATGCCTACAAGCCTAGCAACAGTGATATCCAATTTAACATTACCCTATAATTCCGTGCATGAAATTTCAAATGAAAAATTAGCTTAATCAAATGAATATCAAATATAGGCGTTTTGCACAAGGTTTGTTATGGTGAAGTTAAATATTAAATTGCCCTCCCTGCCTATATTAGAGAAAATCAATCATCATAAGGCACAACCAAGTCATTTTGTTAAAACTGCTCAAAACATCACAAAAACGTACTGAGAATCTACTTTGCACATTGACAAACATATTAAAATCCCACAATAAATCTCCAAATCTCCTTTAAGTTACAAAAAAAATATAAAAGGAAGAAAATTGTATACTGATAACATATTTTGTGTTTGATTTTTTTAGTCCAAAAAAAATACTACATAATTATAAAAAGAGCAGCATGAGCAATTCACCTCACGATGTGAGAAGCATGCTATTGCATTGTTTGAACTTCAGGAGGAGAAACAGCAGGGATCGAAGAACCTGAGCTGGTGGACCTATGATGAATCTCTCTGCTCTCCTGGCAGAGTGCACACATGTGGCAACACAAGTGAGTGCAACAATCATTACATGGCAGCTCCTGTAAAATATAAAATTAGAAAATTACAGACATTAGAAGACATGTTCGAATGATAAACTGTACTGCTGCTGATAGGGTCCATTATTTCCATATAATGGGCTTTTATAGAAGTAGAATAAAAGACATGTAATTAATTCCCAGAGAAACACAACTAAAAGCTAAAATGACAAGAAATATTAGCACAGTTCCACCTATCAGCCCATTACCAGTTACTGGTTCAAGCAAGGTATAAATTTACCTGATCAAGAATTCTTTATCACAACATGCATCTCTATAGAACAGCCAAACTTAAATTGGAGCAGTTAACCATACTGGTGGTCATAGTATGCATAAAAAGACCAATTTTTGATACTAGTATAGCAACATAAATACATACAGGAAGATTGTATTTTTCTCGTAGAGCTCTCCTGTTCTGACTCGCATAGCATGCAATGGTACATCCTGGCATTAGCACCAACAGGATGCCTCCAGTTAGGATGCAAGACACGCCAGCAAGTAGGCCCCACAATAAACAGTGTGTCGTGCATGATCCACTTGCTGTCCCTGATCCCAAGGACTCAGCATTCTTTCCAAATAAAACACATGGGCAAAGTGTCCCTAAGCAACCTACAGAGTAAAAGAAACTACAACATTAAGTAAGAATAATAGTTTGTTAAATTAAATGTAACTAATTTTAGTTTTAACAATCCTAGGTTAGATTACTGGAGTCTATATAAGAAGAGAAACATGTAACAATTTTAAGTTTCCAGTATAAAATTGAAGCTTCAAAATAACAAGTTACTGACAGAAAGGAACGTATTCACATTTCATTTTTATGGACTTCACAAAAATGAGTCGAATACACAGCATGCCTTAGTCAAAGTGTACCATAGATGGCCCCTCTTTCATCCTATTGTATTTAATATCAACAGCATTACTTTTTCCAGTATGTAATGCTCCTTTTCTATTATTTTTGGTGTACCAGTATGATATGCAAGGGCATTTTGGTCATTGGAGGGGTCATTCTTTACAGGATTGTTTTTCCCAATTATAAGGGTAGATTTGATTTGGGTCCCGTGATCATTTCTCTATTTGTGAAATTAATTAGACTTGAGAAAAGAGAATATCATACAGCTAAGTGGGTTGTCAAAACAAGCACAAATTCCTGAAGACCACTGATTTGTGTCACCTATTAATGTCCGTGAAGGTTGTTGACCTTCGTCAACTGAACCCAGATCAGTTTCAGCATCAGATCCGCTTATAGGCACGTACTTGGGTGGAACATAGGCACTATTCTCTTCCATTTCTAACTTTTTATAAGAACAAGTTTAAACAAAAGATATTCACACAGCGTAATAACAAAAGGAAAGACGGACAAATGGGTTTTATTCTGCTAAGAGAGAGTTAAGGAAGCTATGGTGTCAGCAATAACAGATTACTCTCGTAAAATAATGATTGGTTCTATTATTAGCCAGAAGTTATTCAATTGCATAAGGTTTAAGTAAGCACGTGCCAGAACTAGGCTGTCTTTTTCTAGAAAATCGTCAATTCATATTAAATGCCAAGTCTTTATTTATTTTTCCCCGAAAGAATAACCAAGTGGATGGTCAGAAAATAACAATGGGCTAAGATGTTAAATCCAAGAAAAATGTCAATTTCTTCTTCTTTCGTTCTGACTCTTCGAAACATATATATGATCCAATTGGAAAAGGGATACAATTGCAATCAGCTGTAAGAAGTACCTTGTAGTCTATCTGCAATTCGAATGAAATCGAAAGTTTCTTGAATTAACGCTCCAAGTTTGCTAGAGAACAGTCCGATGTAAACGACAATTGGAGTCAAAATGGCTTCGACTTCGACTGATGTAAATATGCACGGCCGCCCCTTGGATTTTTCTTATTCACATATTTCTGTGGACCATTTAGTTCTTTTTTTCTTTCTTATTTTTTGTTGTGTGTTAAAAGACTATTTTTTTTTTTTTTATTTAATTCTTGACAGATGCGTTAAAAGACTATTTCAGTTGGTACAATTGGCCCATAAGCTCTTTTACCGTTTCTACTGGGCCTTGAAGTTGAAAGTATAATATCTGACTTCATTTAGATTTTTATGGAATATTATGAATTTATAATTATTTCAAGTTCTCGCCCTAAATATTTCTCATGGTTTTGAGCAGCCTTCAACAAAAAAAAGAATAAATAAATGAGCATGTTTTGCAATAATCAAATGCGCATTTATAATAATCAAATATATATTATGTAATTGTCAGATGTATCGAGTTTTTTTGCCCGATTTTTTATTTTACTTTAGGTGGAACACGGAACACCTGTACTGAGTTTCTTAAAAGAAGAGAGTAGAAAAGCGAAAGGTGCATTCATAATCATACACCCAACAAAACAAGCAAAGAATCAAATAAGACTGATGATATATATATTCCTGATTCTCAAAATCCCAAGGACATGAATTACAGAGAAAAAGCAAAAAAGAAACAAAAGCACAACGATCTAACCTTCTTTGTTAAAAACCTTTATCATCTCTCTCTCTCTCTCTCTCTCTCAAAGCACAATTAGAAACAGGATCCATCACATTGCATTACCATCATGAATATGATCCATCCTCTCTGTACTTGGTACCGCTATTTCCTTCTAATACTGATTAAAATCTTGTTATTTCACACTGCCTTCCCCAAATTTGCTTCAGCCAGAGTCCCAATAACAGCGTGCCGATCATATTGCGGCAATCTGACAATTGACTACCCGTTTGCCCTTCTACCGGGCTGTGGCCATGCAGGATTTCGCAGTCTTCTCTTCTGTGTAAATGGCATTCTGATGTTGCATATTCCCTCTGGCTCGTATCGGGTTCTTGACATAGACTATGCGTACCATGGATTAACACTCCACGACCCAACCATGTCAGACTGCTACACCCTTGACCGATCACCTAATGGCCGTGGCAATGGGTTTGTGGTAGAGCCATGGCGAGCTGCGTTCTTACAGCCCGACCGAGACAACATCTTCATGCTGCTCGGTTGCCGCTCGGAATCGCCTCTCTTCCAGGGATTTCCAACCAAGCACTTGCCATGCCGGAGCAATGTCTCGGGCATGAGCTGTGATGACTACTACCGTTGCCCTGCTTGGGACGAGGCTGGTATCAGGTACAAATCTAGTTAACTTGATCAATCTATTAATGTGTAATTTACTTCCATTGGTCATTGGAAAAGGATAATACAACCATTAATTGCTACATGCATGTGAATGCATGTGTAATATTAAATCTGACTGGAATTATTTGCTGTGGATAAGGAGCTCGGCATATGGCAATAGCAACCCGCCAGAGTGCTGTGCGGTGGAGCCCGCAGCATTGAGATCGTTAAATATCAGCCATCTACAATGCGAGGGGTACAGCAGCGCGTACAATGTTGCGCCCCTGCGCCCACCTGGGCCTGGGGCATGGACGTATGGCCTCAGGCTCTCCTATTCACTTCCTGAAAACAACGAGGGGTTTTGCGGGTCGTGCCGGTCGACCGGCGGTGTATGTGGTTATGATCAAGTTACCCATGATGATGTTTGCATTTGCGGTGACTGGAACTCGACGTCGAACTGTGATTCCTCGGGTAAATATTGATTTTTATGAAAGTTTGTTTTGTTTCTTTCTATTTTGCCTGCTATGGTTGCAAGTCCAATTTAACTGTGAAATCTTTAATAATATGTGTGTGTGTTTTTTTTTTTCATTTTGGCTTGTGTATGTGTAGGACTTACAGCTATCGCTTCTACAACTGAGATATCGCTTTCCTTGGCAAATTTAGCTGCGTATGGTACGTGTTATATTTATTTTTTTCTCTCTTAATTCATATCTCGAAAAAAAAAATGAGCAAACAGAGAAGGGGGGAGAGGAGGGGAGGGAAGGGAAGAGGTGATTGTCCGAAGCGTGTTTACTTATTTCACAGATTAAAATTTTAGAGGAAAGTTAAGAAAAGAAGAATTAAGACAAAAAAAATTAGATAGAGTTTCTCTGTAATCTCTATCCTCTAATTTGAACTCCAATTTGAAGGGTATCTCTTCCTCTCTTACGTACTCCTTTCATCTCCTCCTTTTCTCTTCCTTTCTATTTGAATTTTGTGAAGCACACTAAAGAATTGTGAAATATTGAAATGATTAACTTAAAGTTTGAAAATGTTTTTTTTTTGTTTTCTTTTCGTTTTCTTATAGGCATTTTTTTTTTTCATATTGTTAATAATGCATATCGACATCAAGTATCAGATTGTTAAATCAAGACTCAAAAGTTATAAAACCATTTGATGAACGCGCGGTTAAATTAATCATGTGCAATATATATAGATATTGTAGACTTTTTAATTGGAATTTATCTGATGAACGGTAAGTCACGTGAAATTATCAAATTATATATATAGTTTCGGATGCATTTTTTTTCTTTCTGAAGATTGCCAGGACAATATATAACATGCATCTTCGATCTAGGAGCAACTTTTCTATATATATCACTTGTTCATATTGCAGCTAGCTCATATAATGTTCCTTCAAAATGCACACAGGAATAATATATAGATTGATTTTGCTAGGTATTCTTGAGGCCGTATATAATACAATAGTGTATTTTTTATTGAAGTTGTTCTATAAATTAAAAATAATAATAATTTATCCATTTTTTAACATAGGAATAATGTATAACTCTAAGTCATGTCATCTTGAATTTTAATATACAAATGGAAAAAAAAAAAGAGTAATGGTTGTGTCAATTATTCTCGATTTCAACAAATTAGTGAAAAGATCATGTAAGACAAAAGGTATAAAAAAAGAAGAAGCGAATTGTAATGTATTACAAATTTGATAATTCGAATTGGCATTGATGTTTATTTTGATCATCTTTTGTTAAAAATTATAATAAATTTTACTATTAGGTGATATTATAAAGGAAATAATTGTCAAAATAAAAAAATTTAGAAGCTAATTATATTTATCAAAAGTACATAAAATAACAACAGTGGTTCTCTTGAAGGTTGCGCTACTTTTTATTGAAATTGACATGAATATTTTTCTCCTTGTTATTGCAGGTCTCTTCTTGGTATGGTGGATATACTAATTTTGATTTTTTATTTCCATTTTTCCGTTCCTACATTTCTCTTTTTTCTTTTTCTTTTTATGATGGGGGGACACGATGAGATATTATTGAAAGGCGATATAGATTGTTTAATAGTATTAGTTTAAGTTTATTTATATTATATGGCTTCTTTTATGTGTTCCATGCGGTTGTTCAGGCAGAACATTTTTTTTAATATAGATTAAATTTGGAGCACTCTATATTAAAAAAATTAAATTAAAGAGAAAATTGGTTATTTGTCACTTCAAAACTTTCAAATCTGAAAAATACCATCACAAAACTATAAATCTGAAAAATGCCACTCTAAACTTAGTTAATTCTTAAATTTGCCACAAATATACAATTTTTATACTTTTTTTATTAAACATTAATTTTTCAGTTTTGAAATACGTATTTCTATATTTCGCTATATACCCTTTAGACTCCTCATTATACGTATCTCAAAACTGTATTTTTCAGTTAATTTTTAATAAAAAAAAGTATAAAAAATATATATTTGTGATTAATTTAAGAATGAACTAAGTTTAGAGTGATGTTTTTTTAGATTTGAAAATTTTGGAGTGACAAATAATCAATTTTCCCTAAATTAAAATGGTAAGAAGCACTGTAATAAATTCGGAGTGAGGCTATGTTATTATGCATAACGCATATTGGTAGGTACTACATATGAATAAATTAATCAATTTTTTTTCGAAATTTAAACAGTCAATGAATTCAACATACATGAACTTCATATTAGGTCAAATTGATTGTTTGAGATTTGAAAACAAAAATATTATTTTATAGTATAGCAATATGCATTATGCATATAATACTATAGTATCACTCTTAAATTTAATATAATTTAACAAAACTTTCGGCCAACGGACAAAATTGGATCAATAAATCTTTGATGGACGAGTAATCTTTTTTTTTTCTTTCAAAAAGAAGTTGCAATTTCTTATTCAAATATATTGCATCAAACTTAATATATATACAGTATATCTAAATTAAAAAAAAATGGTTTTGTAATTTTAACTTTTTATTGTAATAACTGTTAATCAGTTGTTATAGTTGTATAAATTTTTTGCTGTGAACGTTGAAAATTTATAATTTTATCTACAAGTATATTTTTATATGGAGATCATTTTAAACAATTTATATCGATTGTTTGAATATTGAAAATAAAAATATTAATCTATAATACAAACCATTATACGCTATACATAGTACCATATATGATTTAAAAATCATTCGGCCAACGATTAAGCGCGGACAAATTTGAATCAATAAATCTTTTGAGGGACGGCTAATCTTTTTATTTTCAAATTACATCAAACTTAAATATATAGTTTATGTAAATTAAAATATGTATCTGTAATTTTAACTTTTTTATTATAGTAACTGTTAATCAGTTGTTATAGCTGTATAAAAAAATAGTTGTGAATATAATATATTCCAGTATTTTCTTCAAAAAATAATACATTCCAATATTGGATTAGGTTTCTTTTTTTGCATTCTCTTTGTCCGGGCTTCATTTGCTGATTCTGTCACCCTAACCTTTTGACTCATGCATGTGTGAACAGAGATGGATTTTTTTTTTTTTTTTGTAATTATATATAATTTAAGTAAAATATTATGGTATTGTAAAATTAAATTTTTTTTTTAGAATTTTTATATGATTGATTTTTTATATATATGCATTTGACTTTCATAGCTTGAATTGTTTGGCTCCGTCTATGCATGTGATGATGTGAACCTCAAAATATTTTCCACATATAAACGAAACTTAATATTAATTCATATATATATATAGCTATATCTCTCCTCAAAATAACATAACAAGGTTTATCAATATTGCTATCTATTTAAATGGCTAGATCTATTTAACATGTCGGGGTACATGCATTATATATAGCTAATCTTATTCGATCAATTTCCCTACCCAAAATATTTACATTAAAGTAAATCTTTTACAATATATACATGCAGTTGTTATGAAATCAGTGGATAATAATCTACGGTTGCAAATAATTGAATAATAATAATTATCTTTTTTGTGTTGATATAATGCAAATTGAATAATAATAATTATGTCATTATTATCATGTCACGCATCAATCCTTGTATTTATCTAAAAAAAAAAAACATTTTTAATATGAAATCATGTTGAGCAGTTCAAATCATTTGTTTGAATTCTGAAAGCGAAAATAGAAATGTGAACTGTAGAACATAATTGAAACACTAAACAATGAGTATTTGAGCCCTCCTATTTTATAAACAACTGTTATAATAGAGAAGAATATAAACAAGTTAATTAAATGGTCCCATTAAAATTTGATATGGTGCCCATGGGGCCATGGGGCCATGGGGCCATGGGGCCATGGGTCATGGCTTCATTTAAATTCGAAGGCAATATTAATGCATTTTCCTTGATCCTCCTGTGGCTGTGGGCTGTGGGCTGTGGGCTGTGGTAATAAATGAATGAAGTCAAAAAAAGAAGGCAAGAGGAATTTCAGCAGACTGGAGACATGCGATGCAGTAGTTGCTGTGGCCCCCTTCCCTGTCCTCAATCCTACGTTGCTAGTTGCTACCGGCGACGTATTTAATTTTGAGGCTGGATCCTCTGTTACAAATTTTGTCACACAATTTTTGCTATAAGTTTATAACTTATAAATAAATGACAGATGAGATGACGCCTGGGTTGTTTCAATACCGGATACTCCCAGCCATAATGACAAATCAATTATTCGGATATAGTTCGGCGAAGTCAAAAATTTGTGATTTGGGTTTATTCGAGAATAATTCGGTATTATTCGGATCAGAGATTTCAGTTCTGTAAGGAGAAAAAACAAAGAAATAACAAAAAAATAAAATTATGGAAAAAATTCGGGAATACTTCGTTAAATTCGGAGATAATTCGTAAAATTCAAGAATTATTCGGTCAAAGTTCGGTCAACCGAATAATTTGGCGTTCGGTTCAGCATCACCAAAAATCCGAATAATTCACGAATAATTCACGAATAATTCGCGAATTATTCGCGAATCTTGTCACTATGCTCCCAGGTACTATAAAAAGAATATTTTACAATTATTAAATACGTTGTATGAATCTCAAAGCACCAATAATCATTCTTTTTTACGATACCGGAGAGGATATGGATTCGGTTGTTTCTATGAAATTTATATTGTAACTCAAATTTTTTAGTTTCTAGAAAATGAATTCGAGTTGAGCGATTCACATTTGACATAAATATTAAAAAAATATCCTATAATACGGACTTGAGCTGAATTGATCCGGATTTTAATCGAACGGTCGAGATTTCAACATCTGAGGTAATTGGTTCTATGGTCTGATATTAAGTGCTGATGGGCCTGCGTAACTTTGCTACGTTTTTCTTTTCAACAACTTTTTTGCTAATTTTTTTGTACTTGGAAAATTTCCATTCGTTGTTTAATTCTCAAATTATGTAGCTTTTGGAAAATGACCGTTATCTAATTCAAATTAATGCAGAAAGCACCTCTGCACCAATTTGTTTGTTAAAACTTGACCATTTAGCACCTCAAAGGCTCAAAATCATCCATATTACATTGAAAATAGGTTATATTAACAACTAATTAAAATCAAGTTTACTCACTAATTGAATAAGTCATTATTCTCTATATAAAAGGTTATAAATTTAAAATGTCTGAAGTAATTGAATAAGCTTATAATTGAAAAATGAGGAGGGATCCACTTACAACATTTTGGATCTTATAACATGTTATAACATTCGATTTTTTTATTTTTAAAGTTCAAACAGTCAATCCAAACCGTTCAACATGATCTCTATATTAAAATGTGCTTTGAGACCAAATTTTATATTTTTCTGAATTTGTTTACTGTTTATTAAGTATTTTACATAATTGTTATTTTCAGGCAATTCTGGACCACTGAAAAACAACAGTTTTGTAAAATACTTAATAAATAGTAAAAAATATTCATAAAAATATAAAATTTGATTTCAAAGCACATTTTAATGTAAAGATCATGTTGAACGGTTTAGATCGACTGTTTGGAGTTTGAAAATCGCACAATCAAATGTTGTAACATGTTATAAGATCCAAAATATTGTAAGTAGTTTCCTCCTCTAGAAAAATATATATATTGACAACCATAATAATTTACTCAAACATATCTAAAGTATTTGATCAATCATTTATACTAAATCATGAGTATACAAATTATTTGATAAATAATCACTACAACTTTGGTTTATAAGATAAATTTATGTCAGTACAACTTATCCTATCATTATTACTCAAAAAACTCGAAAGTTTTTTTGGTTAAGAGGACCGACCAAATTGGAAATTTTTTATCAATATAAATTATAAAATTCTAATAAAAAAAAATAGAAAGAGTACTCTGATTGCAATAAATATAGTAAGATCAGAGTCAGCGATCCCGATCCATGAATTTTTTTTTAATTTCACAGAGAATTTGCAAAAAAAAAAAATTCAAGGATTGGGATCAATGACTCCGATCCATAAATTGGTTGATTTTCTGCGGCACAAAAATATTTGTAACTACTGTTTTTTATGGATACAAAAGTTTTGTGCCCCAGAAAATTAATCCATTTATGGATCGGAGTCATTGATTCCAATCAATGAATTTTTTTTAACTTCACACAAAATTTGCAAAAAAAAAAAAAATTATGGATTGGAATCAATGACTTTGTCCATAAATGTGTTGATTTTCTGCAGCACAAAAATATATGTAACTAATGTTTCTTTATGAATACAAGAATTTTGTGCCACTGAAAATCAATTTTTTTTATAGATCGGAGTCAGTGATTCCGATCCATAATTTTTTTTTTTTGCAAATTCTATGTGCAGTTAAAAAAATAAATGGGAGATTTCATGTATACCCCTCAAAAACTTCAAAATTACGTATTTCCCCCTCTAAAGTTTGAAATTACATATTTCCCCCTTTGAATTTTAAAAACTCACAAATTTACCCATTTTATTGTTGTTTATAATAAAACTCATTCTAAATTTTTAAAATACCCATTTTACCCTTTATTAAAAGTATATAAAACCCATTGAACTCAAATTTGAATCTCAAGGGTTCCTCTATCGTCTGATCCGTATGCATCACATTAAGACTTGCGTGCATCGCTTCAATATTCGTGTTGATCTAACATGCACGAATCTTAAAGCTATTATGATCAGCGTGTACTGCATTAAGATCTGTGCATGGCGCTTCAGTATATGCGCATTTTTGCATCAAGATTCGTGCTGATCTTGCGTTCTAAAAATAGTTCGGACGGAAGAGGAAGTATTCATATTTAAATTTGAGTCGATGGAATTTACATGCTTCTATTAAAAAGGTAAAATGGGTATTTGATAAATTTAGAATGAGTTTTAATATAAAAGATAATAAAATGGATAAATTTGTGAGTTTTTGAAGTTTTGAGGGGGAAATACGTAATTTTGAAGTTTTTGAGGGGTACACGTGAAATTCTCCCAAAAATAAAAAAAAAAATTATGGATCAGAATTACTGATTCACTGTATTTGTTGCAATCAAGAGAATTTTATAATTTCTAGAGATAAAAAATTTCCGACCAAATTGGAACATGGAAATGAAGTTTTTATTTAGCAAATTAATGCAATATATATTAAATGAGTAGCCGCAGGCCTGCAGCCGTCCTTCAAGTTGTAACATCCAAAAGTACCATTAGTAATTACGATCGATGTACAAAATCCAATCTCTATAAATCTAAAAAAAATCTAATCGTTATATCGGAAATAAATTCATCTCTTCCCAAATAAGTCCACCTCCTCTCATCGGAATTCGGAAGTCGCAGAGAAGCAACGATCCAAAGATAGAAACAGGGAGGAGACAATTAGATATGGAGACAGGAGGAGCATGTGTATCTGCGGCAGCGGCAGCGAGGGTCATGGCAAGGATGCCACTCATCTCTCCTGCGCAATCACACTTCCTCTCCCAGTTGCCCCTTCCTTTTCTGCCATCCAGAAACAACAAAGCCTTTATTGCTGCGCCGCTCTCCGCCGACACTACTACTGCCAGGGTCCCACTCGTCAGCGCCGCTTCGCCCTCTTCCTTCAAACAGGTATTCTCTCCTCTCCTCCTCTTTTTTATTGCTTTTTATTTGCCTGTTCATCCATCTATTTTTTAGTTGTTTGTTTGGTTAATATTTCATTTGTTGACAACGACGCAAGTACCAAGTAGTAAGAACGAATGCTGTATATATATTGTGGATATTATATCATATACTCCATTTATCAGGATTGTGCTTAATTTATCGTTTTACTTTAGTACATTTTAAAGCTTCAAATAAATGTGTATTATCGAGTATGATACTGATAACTGGTAAATGGATCTTCACCTTTCTTTCAACTTTTTTTCTTCAACAATTTAGAAGCTCTACTTGATTAATAAAATTGCTGGCGTTCTTATTTTTTGTGGTTTAGTTTTGAAAATTATCTTTGTTTATTGAAATGAAAGGAAAATAATTAATAAATGTGGATAGGTTCCCTAAAAAATAAATACAAATAAATACTATATTGGTGTAGATAATAGAGGGGCTGATTGAAAAGGTGGATCTGACAGAAGAAGAGGCAGAGGCATCAGTGGATCTCCTACTAGAGGAGCAGAATGAGGCTCTCATAAGCGCATTTCTTGTGCTTCTACGAGCCAAAGGGGAGACCTTTCAAGAGATTGTGGGGCTGGCTCGGGCGATGTTTAAGCGCTGCCAGCAGGTGGAGGGACTCCACGATGTGGTAGACATTGTCGGGACAGGTGGAGACGGTGCTGACACTATCAACATATCCACAGGTATAGTTTAGAGTGAGGCTATGGTAATATGCATATTACGGATCGACCCGTGCTATGGATCCATATCTCTATTTTCAAAGTTTAAACAGGGATCCGAACTATTAAGCATGATCTCCATACAAAAATGTTTCTGTAGACCAAGTTTTACATTTTTATAATTCTTTTACTATCTGTTTAGATACATAAAAAATCACTGATTTTCGATGGTCCAGAATTTTCAAATCAAGTGATTTTCTACCTATCTATATAAATAGTAAAAAAAAATTCTAAAAAATATAAAATTTGGCCTGGAAATTCATTTTAATATGAAGAGAATGTTGAACGGTTTAGATCAACTATTTGGACCTTAAAAATGAAGATATGAGTCCATAGCGCGACCTGTGTAATATGCATATTACCATAGCCTCACTCTACAGCTTATAATTTGAAATAAAATGAAGATTTCGGCTGAACTTCTTCGGAGGAATTCAAAGGAAGTTGAATAATGTTTGAAACCAAACTGGATAGAATACTTTTGAGTTTTATTCAGTTTAGAGCTTATGCCATTACTAATAGGATGATATTAACTAACTTGAACAAGGGTGATTCATTTATATTATTGTGAGTATAATTGTAGTATTTACTAATGTTTCAGTTCACTTGGTAATTTTTGGTTTTAGTTTTCAATCCCAGAGAACCAAAATTAAGGCCGAAATATAAACATTTTCAAAAGAAAAGACAGAATTAATAAAGTCTACCTGCTTTCGCCAAGTCCAGTCTTTTCAAAAATAAAAACTGAAATAAAAGAACTAAACCGATTCAAATAACCCCTATCCACAGGGGCAAGTGTCCTTGCTGCTGCTGCTGGGGCCCACGTGGCAAAGCAGGGCAACCGCTCCAGCTCCTCTGCTTGTGGTAGTGCTGATGTCTTGGAGGCATTGGGAGTGAACATCCACCTAGGTCCTGACGAGATCAAGACTTGTGTGGAGGAGGCCTCGATAGGGTTCATGATGTCTCCAAATTACCACCCAGCCATGAAAATAGTTAGCCCTGTCAGAAAGAAGCTTAAAGTCAAGACCGTTTTTAATATATTGGGTCCAATGCTTAATCCTGCCAGGGTGCCTTTTGCTGTTGTTGGAGTTTACAATGAAGACATCGTAAGTTCATTTTTTGCCTTCGTGTTTTTATTATGTTTGTGAAACAAAACTCGTTTATAAAATAGTAAAATACAATACTGGATTTGGAAAATGCATTGCAGGTGATGAAAATGGCCAAGGCACTACAGCGGTTTGGGATCAAAAGGGCATTAGTTGTCCACTCTAAGGGTCTGGATGAAATTAGCCCTCTTGGTAGATATCTTCTGTTTTTTTTTTTTTTTTTTGCCAATTTGTTCTGTTTAAATATTATGACATTTTTTATGCTACTAGTGTGTTTGCCTTGACCTTTTTTTAACCAAATTAACTGCTGCAGGGTCTGGATATTTCTTGGATGTGACTCCTGGAAAGATTGAACAAATGCACTTTGATCCATGTAATATTTACTCTTCTTTTCTCTACCTATCTACAAAACAATAATTCGCTTTTATTTTGCTACTTGTAGTTACATCTCGCACTTTGTTTCCAAAGCCAAGCATTGAAAATTAAGTTTAGTTTCAGAGTTTTTTTTAGGGAAGGATATCACCTGCCCCGAGTGCGACTGACACGTGGGTCCGGACGGATTTAAACATTTAAATATTGGTTTTAGTTTTTCTGCGGGTCCACATGTCAGCGACTTAGGAGCAGAGGATTCGGTTCTTTTTTTTAGATAATAATAACTTTTTTTGAGTAAAGTTGGAGGTCAAGCCACCCAACTATTTAACTACCTTGTTATTATACCCTTGTTATTAAGTTTAGTTTCAGAGTTTTTTTTAGGGAAGGATATCACCTGTCCCCAGTGCGACTGACACGTGGGTCCGGACGGATTTAAACATTTAAATATTGGTTTTAGTTTTTCTGCGGGTCCACATGTCAGCGACTTAGGGGGGCAGAGGATTCGGTTCTTTTTTTTAGATAATAATAACTTTTTTTGAGTAAAGTTGGAGGTCAAGCCACCCAACTATTTAATACCCTTGTTATTATAACAAAGGATTTCTCCCATCTGGGTTTCAAACCCATGACCTCCCACATAGAGACCATGTGCCTTTGCCACTAGACCAAAGGTTGGTTCTTAGATAATAATAACTTTTTAACTAATTAATTGCATCGATGAATTCAGGGTTCATTTTTTAGCCTCAAGTATAATCTCTTAACAGGGACATTCACAATCTCTAATGTCCTAGTAATACAAGGCTTTGCATTATTATCATAATGTCTATTAATTGTCCAAGTTATGGTGAATTGGTGATGTACAGTGGATTATGGCATCCCACGATGCACACTGGAGGGCCTGAAAGGGGGAGGCCCTGATTACAATGCAAAGGTGCTTACAGATGTACTTGCTGGTGAGAAGGGACCCATTGCTGATGCTCTTGTAAGCCGATATCCCTTTTCCCTTTCCCTTTTCTCGATTTATAGATATGGTCTTCTTGTTAAATTGGCGTGTTGAGAATGATATAGGTTCTAAATGCGGCAGCCGCTCTTCTTGTGAGTGGAATTGTATCTAGCTTTGGGGATGGAATCGTGCTTGCACAAGAGACACACCGGTCAGGCAAGGCCATCAACACCCTTCAATCGTGGGTCAAAGTCTCTAATGTAAGTATTTTTTTTTTCATTGTTTCTTTTTATGTAGTAGTCCCACCTATCTTTGTTACTTGTCTTTTAATGTGATACAACCTATATGAATGTTCTAAGAGTTTGACTACGATGGCACATCAAATTCTTATTTGCTAAAGTAACTCTAATTATGTTTCCTTCCTTTAATTATATATGAATATGCAGAGTTTTTCAAGTTGAAGAGATCGACATGACTATTGGTGTTAGACTAGACTGAGAGCCTGGAGTTGCTTTGTTCTCTTGGATGAATTGAACAACTCAGTTAGCTTATTAGGATTTAGAAGTTTGTTTCATTCTTTGTATGTTTATTGTTATTTATGCAAAAATAATGTTATAATATGTGCACCAACCAATAAAAGAGCCTTTGTTTCTTTGTTAAAAATATTTGGCTTTTTTTTTTTCTCATTAAGCATACTCCGGTGGGTCTCCAACATAAAAAATGAGGTCCATTGCATTATCATTCAAGCAGCACGAATTAAAAGATTTAGCATATAGAAATCACCCTTGCATGGTACACACTGTACCTCAGCAGCAACGGACAAGCAACAACAATATGTGACAATTATTGTCAAATTTTGAAGCTAAAAAATAGATTGCAATATTCGCAAAGAGCAAAGTAAAGAGCAAAAAGAAGAACAAGAACAAATGAATATGCCAAGCTAGAAACAATATGTCAATAGTATAAGTTTATCCTAATGGAGCTAACTAAATAAAGTAGATGTATGTACATTTCTCATGTTGTCCAGGAACCCTAACTATAGACAAGCCAGCAGTCCCTATCATCTCTGCATGTTTCTTATACTGGGCACACCAATAACAGCATTTCACCTTTTCAGAATTGAAAGAGAAGTGCATAGAGGAAAAATAGAACCTGAATAAGAACAAGAACCCAGTGGAATCATATGCTTATTTTATTGGCACTAAAATGTCCTCATTTGTTAGGTATCTGATTCTCAGGCTGAGAAAAGAACTGCTTTGCATTTGTTGCCACCTCTGCCTCCAGTATAGCTTCTAAAAGAATATCAGACCCCATTTTTTCCTCTGTATCATTACAAGAGGTTATTTCAGACATAAAATGGAATGCTGATACTAATCTATCTCCCTTGTGGACTTGGAGAACTAACATTTTCACTCTTTCGAAGATAAAAACGAAGTTGATAAAGAAAACACTGTCAAGTGATAGGCAACACCAATTAACTCAACAGAGTAACAGTTCCTTGGAAGCACTCTCAGGTGTAATCAACCCATAATAAAAATAAAGCTACAGACAAAAAGGACAATTTTGCAAATAGCAACTAAGCACTAGTAGGCCAAATGTCTCTTATCCACAGCTAACCATCGTTTTCTATTTATTTTCAACTAGCACCTAAGCACTAGCTTTGGTGTCTTTGAACCTAACACTACTAGTACATATCCCTAGCGCATATGAACTGGCAGAAAGTAAAGCAGATTTACATGTCAGGTTTCACTTTAATTGGAACTTTCAAATCAAAAGATTTCTGAAACATCCAAGGCTAACTTGGTCACTTTTTATTTGACATGAGCTTTGATATTATCCTTGGGGTTTTATTGTAAATACATCCAAAATGTGGCCTGTGGTGATTTCATGAGTGAAAAATGATGCCATTTTTCGCAAATACAGAAAATATTAGTAGTTTGCAAAAAAGGCACCTATTCTTTTATGTCCTTTTTATTTCTTCTTTCATTTCTTTTCTTTTTGTTATTTTCTTGGTTGGGGGCTAGAGCGGTGTGATATACAATAGTACCTGAGGTGCATTTAGGGAGCAAACCAGCACTTTCAGCCGATACAGGAAGTACTGCTAACAACCCAACCTCATCTCCCTTGTCTGTTGTTCCAATAGTTGAACTGCTACTAGTAGCACTTGAACTAGACCTAACAGAAGCTGATTCAGCTAATTTTGCATATGCCATCGCTTGCCTATGAAGGTTTGATGACACTGTATCCACTGAACTCATCGCCTAGCACCACCATGAAAACAGTAAGTACCAAGTCAAAACACTATAGACTAGATTGGCTACAAGTTACAAAAAATGTTGCACGCGAAATTGGACTTCATGTTAGCAGTACCAAAGCTCCCATAAATAGATGTGTCTAGATTGACCCCTAGCTCACTGGTTCACTTGAGTGCATCTGTGTGATTCCAGAAACTTTTGACAGGTAATGTGCAAAAAAATTACATTTTTTTATGCATGCCTGTATTCCATGATACCTTGGGTATTTTCATCTTCAAGCGATCCTCTTCATCAGGTTTCATAACTTCAGGGGAATCCTGATTTCCCCCTAACAAAAACATAACCAGCATATTATTAGACAGGGTCAAGAAACAGAAACATAACTGAACTTCACAAGGGTTAACAAATAGAAAGACCCATAATTTAAAATGCAAGCTCAAGTCATTTGTTACCATTGTTTTTAATAGGATCCATTTGATCAAAGCGCCTTGTGAATGGAGTTGGGTTAACCATCGATATACTTCTGATCTCATGACGAATTGCATCTAATTGAGCCATTGTATCTTGCAGTTCCTTGTGCACCTGTTCACATAAAAATTCAAAAAACATCGTCATAAACTAAAAGGATATATGGATTGTAAGAATTGATTCTTATTTATTGCTAAGATTGAATAATCAGACGGTCAAAGTTAAAGTGGTTTATCAGAAACTGATTTTTTTTTTTTGTGTAAAGATAATTGTTGTTGTTGTTGACAGCAGAATAGGAGTGAATAAAATAAACTAACTATAGAAACTTGAGATTGATGCATGATAGTATCAAAGTGGCCGCGTGCCAACTGAACATAAGCAATTGCTCTCCCTGCTGCTCTCCCAGCCAGTCTCGTTATTTTTGGTAGATCTTTGGGGCCTGAAAATTTCATTGGCATTACTCATTATCACCAAAATATATTTTATAAAGCAAATACGGTATGTGAAAAAATGAGAGCCAAAGCGAGCGAGCGAGCGAGAGAGAAGCGCAAACCAATGAGAGCAGCGGTAGCACCGATAATAAGAAACAGCTCGGCATATGATATTCCAAACATTACTGCACCATCAGCCTCTTCTCTTCTGATCTCGGAGAGCGGAGAGCGGGGTGGGACCGTGGGAGAGAGAAGGGGGCAGCTGGTCGGAGGTGGGTTGCAGGGGATCAGGAATCAGGAATCAGGTGCACAGACGAAAAAAGGAAAAGGAAGATGTCGGAGAATTGTACGGATCCGATGTCGGAACGGAAAAAAGGGTGTTAGCTCTTTTTGCTCTGCGTACATAGCCCACCAATTTCTCGGCCTATTACCCACTAAGCCTGCTAATCCTTTTATAAACCCAAGTCAAGCCCTTGCTGCTATTTAGACCAAATTTTGGATTTCGACAGGGTTCCAGCCCAGTTAACCTGGAATAATGCCTAAAAGAGAGAAAAGAGCTTTCTTTCTCTTCTCATTGTCGGGGAAAAAACAAACAAACAGAAACTGAATTTAATCCCCATTTGCCATCTTTGAAGTTGATCACAAAAAGAGAGACTGAAAACAACTAGACGTGCAATTACATACTGACTGGTGAACGCGATTATAATTACATCATCTTCCTGGTCACCACCTACTACAACAAAAGCAGGTGGGAGTGCACTCATGGTATTATTGTGGGTTGGTGTTTCACAAAATGATTTTTGGGGTATTGAAAAATTCCTTTCTTTTGATGCAATATTTGTTGATTATTCAATCGTACACTTGTAATTATTTATAGTACATGTATAATAAGCAAGGAATCAGTCTGCTGATTGACAATGTTGAATTCAGCATAAAAGCAAAAAAAATCAGTGCATTAAACAGAATATAAAACTACTGCCAAACTCAACAGCAACTTGAATTAAGAAGAAAGATTACTTAAGACTAAATAAACAGGTTTAGGCAATTCACATCATTCAACAACTGGTTTTATTTTATTACACGACCACATGATACTTTAGATAGCCAGAAAACAAACACAGGCATGGAAGCATAAACTGGATGATAGATATAATATAACTAGGCAGAGTGAGTAGCAGCAGGGAGGGCCCCGGCTTCAGTGAGAAGAGGCACAAGCTTCCCTTGGTTGTGTAATGCCACAGTGCTATCACAGCCTCCAATATGCTTCCCACCTATGAAAACATTGGGGACTGTCCTCTGACCTGTCCATTGATGCAGTGCTGCCTGAATTTCTGCTCCATCACCTTCAATTTCATTCCATAATTTGTCAAGTCAGCCTCAGGATAACAAAACAAAAAGCATCCACCAAAGATGCTGAGATTACATGTGTTTCCTGAGAGTATCAATTACGTTCTTGTATCAACCATTTATTACCGGGTTCAGTGTAATTTTAATAGGTTTGTTGCTGGGAATATTTAACAAATAGGTTATACAAAAGTTCACTAAACTAATTATCAACATGACATCACTGAATGTGATCATAACCCAAGCAATACCAAATGTTATCAACAATTATAGAATTATACTAACTACCATTTTTTTTCTGGATTACTGTTAAGTGGTATCAGAAACATATACCAGTACCTGGACGTTTGCAATGTTGCACTAGATTTAAATGATTAAACACCGTATCTATCTCCGCAATTAACATTCTTACAATCTCCAGAAATTGAATAAAAAAATACAGTCTGGACAAATTAGATCAACAGTAAGAGTGAAATTAATGATACTTACTCTCATGATCCAATTCGACAGCCTTGTAATTGGCACCCAAGGATGAAAGCAACTTTTTAACCTGATTGCAGTATGGACAGAATGATTTGCTGAAATTGCAAAAGCATTTACATTAAAACAATTAGATTTACTGTGCAGAAGCAGAAGAGAAATATTATAATTTGAATCATGGTCCCCCTCCCCAAAAAATAATGTAGACAAAGCAAAGGAACCAAATTCCGTAGCTCTCTTTTTCTTTTGAAAAAAAGAAGAAGGAAGAAGGTAGACTCAAGGTCCCCCTCCGCACTTGGGTTCCCCTTACAAATTAAGGGTGTATCAAATTCCATACCTGACTGACAGGAAGGAAGAATCTATCTACATATTAAAAAGTAAAATTGAAAGTAGAGATATCAGGTTTAATTACAGCGTAGATGTTAGAAATCAGAGATATATATAACACCTACCTACAAATAGAAAATAGGTTTAATATTTCAGAAAGGTTTAAATCTGTCCTTGATCAATCAACAAATAGCAAGCAAAGCCCGGAGAGGAGAAAAAGGGAGAGGATGGAAAACCTGAAAACAGCGAGAGGAGAGGAAGAGACGATTTGCTTAGCCTTTTCTAGAGCCATATCTCGTTTGTTTTCCTTCTCTTCAGGAGATTCCGACGAAAACACCGCTCCCATTTATTAATTACTTGCTCTTTAAAGAAGGGCTCAAGCCTCAAGGCCACCAGAGAAGACCGAACCCACCATGGTACCAATGACGGGTGCGTATGCGTATCCTCTGAGAGGAGGGGTCAGGTGGAATCACATCCTCTGCGGAGTTTTTACCTGCGGAGCTGTATCGTTCTTTTAATCTGGTTTGTTCATTTTGATCGGACGAACCAAATAAGATTTTGGCACGAATATTAAAGAAAAATTAAAAATGTCCCCTGAATTCTCACCGGCTGAGATTTAATCTGGACCGTCAGATCAGCTCCGCAGAGTGCGGTTCTTTTAAAACTCCCGCAGAGGATGGCGGTCCGGAGTCAGGGGATCTCAATTAATTTTTGCGTGACCGACGTGTCCGGTGCCTATTCGGGGGAACGTAGGGGTCCAGTATTGTTTTTGCGTGACCGACGTGTCCGGTGCTTCAGATATTCCAAAAGGTCACGCAAAATTTGAGATATCTCTCTCCCTCTTTTTCTTTTTTTCGAGAAAACCCGTAGGCATATATTGAATATAACAGAGTTTCATTACATATGATTATCAAATCTACTGAGTACTGAATTTAAAGTTTACTACTAAAAGTAACGGAGTACAAAAGCAAACTACGTGGCTATCATTCGAAACTAAAATTGGAAAATAATAAACCCAATTACCCCTAATTACCCGTACACTGCTGGTGTGTAAGTGCTTCGCTTCCATTGTATGCGAATTCGCCAATGACGCACTCATTATATAGATGTTCTGATCTTCTACGTCCGCCCCATTTATTTGTCTGTGTATCTTTTTTCTTTTGCCTCCCCTCTTCTACGGATATTCATATTCGTATTTCTCAGATATCTCAAAGTTTTTTTTTACTTGATATGCGGAAAATTCAGATCCTTCCAATTCTTTCTGCACGAATTTCAAACTACAATAATAGTCGCCTCCTCTATTTCTAATAAGCACCGTAAAAATTTAATCTGACTTTAAATAATTGCAAAATTCGAGATATCGGACTCCTTGTAAAATTTAAATCTGCTGAAATCCGAAATTTTTTGAAATTTTTGATAGTCGAATTTGAAAGTAAAATAATAGTCGGATTTCAACATATTCGGATCTCTCCTTGTATGGTCTCGGATGCAGGTTGCTGATGCGGCCAACAAATCCGAAGGAAATTTTGTTACATAACATCGTTAAGACCAGAGTATAATTATATTACTTATTTTTTCATAAAAATATTTTAACAGCTCTACTTCTTAAAAATTACCGAAATTATACGATCTTGGATTAAATATTTCCATTTAAACGATCATATGTAAACTGAATAAAATTAGAAAATATCCAAATATGATTGATGAGGTCTCAGACCGAACACACACCTGATGCAACTATTGAATCTTTGACTTGTTGATTTATTGATTTAAATTAATGTTTGGATTGGATCAAAAGTTACAATTCTCTATTGGTCATAAGTACTAATCTTTACAATTGGATTTAGATCCGATGGTCTTAATCAAACAATGAGGTTCTCAATTAATTTATTAACTTATATATAACATGCAATTGATTCAAATTTCATATGTGGGAATATAACTCTTTGTTTTTTTTTTTCCAGTTGTTGACATATATAGCTGAATGATGTACAGTAGCTGTACGATCAATCAATCAAATAAGCAGATAAAATCGGGTTTTCATATCTTTATTGATACAAATGCAAGGTCCAAGGCAAACAAAATAGCTGCGTTTTACATTTAACTTTATTTTCCCCTTTTGTTTTTTTATTTATTTTTATTTTGGGTTAATACTAGTCTACTACCACGCATATTTACTTTTGTCATAATTATTTTTGTTTACAAAAAAATTAGGAATTTAGCGGCCCAAAAGTAAAATTCTTACATAAATCAGTTAGAGACCTAAATTATCAGGATTTTGAAGTTAAAAATCATTGACAAAGAAATTGAAGAATGCCCAATCCAATGCAAGAAATATGAAAGATTTGGTTCATATCCTAAAACAATTTGTAACTAGTAATGTACATATTCTATAGCCAAAACTAAACTAGAGATGATCATTTACCTTTTTCGTTAACAAAATTTTCCTGTAAATTATCTTGACAGTCTTCAACTTTTGCCGCAATACTTTCTTTCTATATATTGATACTTCTTTTTTTTCCACCTGTACTTAGGGTGTAAACGGATTCGGATTATCCGCAGATAATCCGCTCCGAATCCTCTTATTATCCGTATCCGGATTAAACGGATACGGATACTTGCGGATACGGATACGGATAATTCCGTGAGAATATAAACGGAGCGGATATCTGTATATATTCGGATCCGAAATTTAATCTTTCAGTAGCTTTCAATTCATTTCACCCTTGCAAAATTCTCAAAAAAGATACATATTCGTTTAAGTCCAAGAATTTTGGTAGGACAATCATATAATTTATTAGGATAATTGATTGGTTCTCTGAACCAATAAGCAATTAGTTATGCATAATTGTCACTGTGCAAACTTAAAAAATCTATTAACTTTTTGTCAATTTAGGTAAATTTAAAATTATAAAATTTAGTAAAATTACTCAATATATATTTTTTTTTTTGGTTAAAAAGACCAAGGCCCGGTTTCATTTAAATGAAACATAGTTAATTTACAATTCCTTTGTGCAAAGCTACCATCACAGCTTTGACACCCAAAATTGCAACAGAAAACAAAATAGCTTCAATTTCCGGCTGCTGGTAAACAAACCAGAAAAGTAAATGTAAAGGCTACACCTAATACTAGAGAAACTAAACTCAAAAAACAGAATATCCAGTCCAGATTTCTACACACCATAAAAAGGCGTTGTCATAGACTTATTTTGCTACCCGGAACAACTGAACTCAACAAGATAGAACTAAAGTTTCTGTCAAGGGAATGCCGGCACACCGTCGGCAGCGGAGGAACTCTGAGGGGAAAGAGGAGGGGAGTAAGGGACCAGCTGATCATCGCCTGGTAGCCACACTCGGAGAGGTATATCATCTAGCATGTCCTTCGAAGGCATCCAATCACATGTTGTTGCCTGTGTATGCTGCTTTGTTCTCTTGCAATCTGTCCAGTATTCAACCAAGGAAAGGATTAGTAAAATAATTTGGCGACCAGTTTTAATAGGTGCATTATGAAAACATATGTCATTTCGGTGTTTCCAAATTGTCCAAAGACTACTAAAATCAATAAGTTTTTTTTTTTTTTTTTTTTTTTTTTTTTTTTTTTTTTTTTTTTTTTTTTTTTTTTTTTTTTTTTTTTTTTTTTTTTTTTTTTTTTTTTTTTTTTTTTTTTTTTTTTTTTTTTTTTTTTTTTTTTTTTTTTTTTTTTTTTTTTTTTTTTTTTTTTTTTTTTTTTTTTTTTTTTTTTTTTTTTTTTTTTTTTTTTTTTTTTTTTTTTTTTTTTTTTTTTTTTTTTTTTTTTTTTTTTTTTTTTTTTTTTTTTTTTTTTTTTTTTTTTTTTTTTTTTTTTTTTTTTTTTTTTTTTTTTTTTTTTTTTTTTTTTTTTTTTTTTTTTTTTTTTTTTTTTTTTTTTTTTTTTTTTTTTTTTTTTTTTTTTTTTTTTTTTTTTTTTTTTTTTTTTTTTTTTTTTTTTTTTTTTTTTTTTTTTTTTTTTTTTTTTTTTTTTTTTTTTTTTTTTTTTTTTTTTTTTTTTTTTTTTTTTTTTTTTTTTTTTTTTTTTTTTTTTTTTAATTTTTTTTTTTTTTTTTTTTTTTTTTTTTTTTTTTTTTTTTTTTTTAAATTTTTTTTTTAAATTAAAAAATTTTTTTTTTTTTTTTTTTTTTTTTTATTTTTTTTTTTTTTTTTTTATTTTTTTTTTTTTTTTTTAGTTTTTTTTTTTTTTTCTGGATTTGCAGTCTTTTGGTCCTTACTAACAAGGGTTCCTCCTCCAAGATATGCTGAAAAGTGTCATCTAGCAACTCACTATCACTCTCTTGAACCATCTGTTGGAAATCTGCTATATGGTGATTGTGGTGAAAAGGGCTAGGTGGTATAATCTCGTCAGTAGCAAGGGAGTCTGAGTCATGTACTGAGTTGTGAGGTGATTTGGGATGTGAAGCAGGGTTTACGGAAGAAGGGTTGGTCTGAACGGTACCAGATGTCGAACCAGATTCTCTGGTCATTTTGTAAATGGCATTGAGAGCATGTTGGAAGGAATCCTCATCGAAATCAGAGGTGTCATAATCCCTCTTTAGAGGAGCATTCACTTGACCACAGCTAGGTAAAGGTTTTTTTTCCTTTGGCAGTCTGAGGGGAATCACCAAGGACATGTTTGAAAGCCGGAGACGGTTCCGTAATAACAATACCACGCTGTCGGGGGGGCTGAGGGGAGGGGCCATGAAGGACATGTTGGTATGAGGGGACTGTTGGGTTGTCAGGAAGAGAACTGCGTGGAGAGGTTTGATGAGGATTGTTATGGCTGTTATGTTTTGGTACTGTGGTAGTATTGGGGAAATCGAGAAAATCTTCATCCATGTCATTATTGACCAGGGGTTCAGGATTAACACCACGGACTGGGGGTTGGACTAGCGGTGCATTCAGGTTAGGCAAGTTAGGTGTCACGCCAAAAGGTGTCCTGTTGGGGTATGGCCAACCACTGAGCCTACCCAGCCAAGCATGCACACTCTCTGTAGTATCATTCTCAATCACAAAATCCAGATCATGGGTTGAAACAAAGCCATTAGTATTCCTACGAGTAATACTGTGCTCAGATGGTAATACATTGATGCTACTGATACCAATGCGAATTCGGACAAACCGATAGTCATACCGAAATCTTGTGCCGGGATCAATTTCAAGCACTACTGCACCAAAAGGGTTGAGCAAGACATCAAATTCACTCCAGGTCCAGAGGTTCATAGGAAAACTGATTATTCTAATCCAAACCGATTGTAAACGTTTACCAGCATCAAAGGTTTGGTCCCATTTGAGAATGGGGAATTGAACATCTTCCATCCGCAGCCATCTTTTGCGAGTGGCAGAGTGTACCCACTCATCTGAAGGAGCCTGAACAAGATACACAAATTCAGCAAATACCTGGACCACCCAGAGAAACAGCGGGTAAGAGAATCGGAGTACTTGTTCGACCTTTTCGGGGCCCCAGGCGGCTATATCATCCAGCAGGAAGCTCAGCTGTAATTCCCGATCAATAGCCTCTGATTCAGGAGTGGAATGAAACATCAGAATTGGGGGTCGCACATTTCTCGAAGTCAGAAGAGATTCACCAGCAGGGACAACAGCCACAGGTGCTCTAACAACCTCAGGCTGTTGCATAGATGGAGGGGCCCGAGGATCAGGATGTGGACGAGGAATCGGCTGTGGTCGAGGAGCAGTGGGACCGGAGGCCGAAACTGGCCCTGGAACGGCCTTTCCGGCGGCCCTAGAATTACTCAATATGTGACAATTATCCGCTCCATATTCGTATTCGTATCCGTTCCATATCCGTATCCGTTTAAGACGGATATGATTTTCAATTTTGATATCTGTTTACTATCCATATCCGTATCCGTATTTGTATCCGCTCGTTGAAAAATAGATGCGAATATGGTATTAGTATTATCCGTTCCGTTGACACCCCTACCTGTACTTCCTAGTTTCTACGCTTCTTTCCTGCCTCTAGGCTCCTACCTTTAAATAATAAGGAATATCTATACGAAGCCCTCAATTCCTCAGATTATAAACCTTCAATTATTTTTGGTCAATATGTTTTTAAAAAAAATAAAATTGAATTGCATATTGATGAAATAGCCAAATATGTATTAAAAAGAATAGTCGAGTATGCATTTTAAGATGTTCGTAAAACAAGTTCAAAATGTCAATACAACTTTTAATGAATGTCAACAGTTATGCATTAGATGAAACAAACAAATACGCATTGATATTATAACAAATTTGCATCAGCATAATAAAAAGATGTGCATTGACATAATAAATAAATGTACATCGACACAACAAATAAGTGTGTTCGTAAATAATTCATTTTTTTTCAGAGTTCATCAGGTGTATCAGGCCTGTAAATAGTATGCTTTACAATATTGTACTATCTAGATGAAAATGTACTTGGATCAAGTTATAAACATTTGTAAACCCTGACCTCCGCATTTGGCATGCACAGTAACTGCCAGCCATCTGGAACAAAAGTAGCATCATGAGATGACTTAAATAGTAAAAAAGAGACATTTTTACAGTACCACAATGCCAAAGTACCATAAAAAAGGTTCTTCCCAACAAAAAGAGCCTATAAAATTTTAATTTATTAAACAAAAAAATGATATGGCAATTCACTGGTTCATTTCTCTCCAACAAAAAAATGAATGAGCTAACTAGAAAGAGCAGGGCTCTTCTCTACAAGTTTTTGTGCCACTGCGTCTATGAATTCCTCAGTGTTCAGATAAAATTCCCTTGAAACTCTGCACAATCATTTTAAGTAGCTAAAGTCAATAACTATTTAACATATTAGAAGAACTCAAACAGTAGGAAATGAAAGAAGTAAAAAAAGTAGGAAAAGGGAAGTGTACTTGGGGCCATGAATAAGGAGGGCTAGATCCTTTGTCATTTTACCAGACTCGACAGTCTCAATACATGCTGATTCTAAATTCTTAACAAACTCCATAAGCCTCTCATTATTATCAAGCTTTGCTCTGCACATTAATACAATATTAAAATGATATACTGATAATAATCAGTACAAAAGCAAATGCAACAATAAAACAACATAAAAGATCAATACTAGTTGGTAGTGCAACCTATGCTCAAGACCACGCGTCCAAGCGAAGATTGAAGCAATACTGTTGGTACTGGTCTCTTGTCCCTTCTGGTGTAGCCTATAATGCCTTGTCACTGTCCCATGTGCCGCCTCCGCTTCTAATGTTATACCGTCAGAAGACAACTGTGAAAGATGCATGTTGTTACCTACAACAAATATATATTGTAAAGAAGGGAAGACAGAGAGGAGAAGAGAGGTGTTTTACCAGTACAGAGGTCATCAGGCCCAATGAGCCGAAACCTGCCACAAGAGAAGTTCAGTATTTCATAGTACCAGTGATCATGACAAAGATATAATACTGACCCTAAATCAGAAGAGAGCACTTATCCTACTAGAGCAGACAAGATACTAGTGAAGGTTTCTAAAAGTCACACAGTTATTTTACTGAAAATAGCAGAAAACATCAAACATATCTTGCACATGCAGCTAAACCAAAAGGTATTGGTGAAATTGCAAGCAACAACTACCATTTCTCATATTTTCTGTCAAGACTGGCTAACTTGGTCTTCAGTTTATACAACTCAACAAAATCTCCCTGTAAGGCTGTAACTATCTTATCTAAACTTGCAATCCAACAGATTAATCCCTGTTGGCTTCATTTTATTTTGATCTGCCAAAAGGAAATACAGAAAGGGACAAAAAGAAAAAAGTCGGTTTAGGTAATACTATACCCTTTCCTTCACATTCAAAACAATTCATGTCACAACTCTTAAAAATTTAAAATATTAGAAACCACCCCCACCCCCCCCAAAAAAAAAAAAAAAAAAAAAAACAACCTTGGGCAAGCATATCACTTTGGACATCTCCATCATAATTTTTGCACGCCCAAACATAGCCTCCCTCACTCTTCATAGCATATGCGACCATGTCATCTATCAAGCGGTGCTCATACCTAGAAAAAGGTTTACATATTAATTAAATTCTAGTTTATTATATTTCTAAACTCACATACATTAGGAACAGCATGGAACCAACATACCAAATTGAGCTTTCTTCAAACTTTTGCTTCCAGTTCTCCTCATATACCTCCTGAAATATATCTTTAAACCTGTAGCAAACCCATGAAAATGTAAAAATAGGTCGGTGCTCAGTCTTGTTCAATGATGTATTAAAGCAAAAAGGAATACATACCTTCCATCATATTTCTTCAGTATTGTATTTTTTGTGCTCAAGTAAAGAGGCCATTTTTTCTGATAAGCCATGGCCATTGACGACTCGGCAAATGCCCGTATAGACTGGAACAACACTCCATGTCAAATGTTAATAGAAGTTCATATGATATAATAAAAACAGAATGTGTGTTGACTTTTAGCTGTCACACCTCATCAACATTGTACATAGCCAGAGCAACTCCAGGTCCCTTGAATTCGTACACGTTAAGTTCCAACTGCTCCCCCTCATCTGGGACTATTAAATTTAAAAAATAAAGTAGATGAGCAGATGGTTTAATCATAATGACGTAATCAGGTAAGTAATAGAAGAAAGCAGTGAAGTTCTTATCTGACCAAAAATCATTTTAAGTTTTCCTGGTCCATGAATGACAGCATCTGTTGCTCGGTACTGGTCTCCAAAAGCATGCCTCCCGATACAAATTGGTTTCTTCCAACCTTCATTTTCACAGTTGTCAGATAAATTCCAATAAAAACAACATGATAACAACAATAGACTATTGTTCTTACCTGGAACAAGCCTTGGAATATTTTTGCACAAGATTGGCTCACGAAATACAGTTCCTGGAATAAGATCAAAGAACAGAGGCAATAATTAGGATCAAGCAAGGACACCTGGAAATATAGAATAGGTGAAATTTTGTGGCAATGAAACCTAAACCTTAAGATATGTCAAGATGAATGAAATGTGAACAGACCATTCAAAATGTTTCTTATTGTTCCATTAGGGCTTCTCCACATCGACTTGAGATTAAACTCCTTGACCCTTCCTTCATCTACATAATAAAAGAAACAAAAGAAATAGAGCAAAAAGATTAAGAGCGGCCAAACAAAAGAGAAAAACAGGTAATCTAACATTATTATAATTCTATAGTTAAGGGCTGATCTGGGGTGGGGGTTGGGTAGTGTCATGTTCCAAAGGTTCCACTCTTGGATGGATGCTCGCGCAGCCGCCTACGGTCGGGATTTTTAACGGCGAATAAAATCTATCAAGGCAATTGTAGAAAGACGTGTAACCATTTTCAAACCATGACATAATTATGGAATTCAATTTGACTTTTACTATTTTCAATCTCACAGTGACAGCCAAAATCAGCAATTTGTACATATCAAGTATTACCATTGCAATAACAATCCTCCAAAGGAAAAAAAGAACTCAAGTCCAAAGCAGAGATGACACAACCAGAAAAGAAACATGAGAACATAAAACTAAAATGTTTCAGTACGTATTTTACCTGGAGTTATTGTAGCACACTTTATGGCTACATTATACCTTTGAAAAAAGAATTAAATATAGTTAGAAAAAAAGTAATGATAAAAATATAAAATTGAAGCATGTAAAGGTTGCAGTGTTACTTTAAAGTAGCCTCCGCACTTTCCACAGTGACACGATCATCAGTGGCATCCCGATTGAGCAGCCCCAAATCAAAATATTTTATATCCAACTCTAGGTATGGGTTTATTAGCTGCATAAACATTAAAAGACAGATTAAAAACCATAATGATGAGTTGTAACTTGAGAATAGATTGATTAAAAGTTAGTAAATTACAGAATATAAAGACAGAAAGAGAAGTAGAATGCTGAACCTTATCCTTGATCATCGTCCAGATAACTCTAGTCATTTCATCACCTTCAACACACAAAATCAATAACAAGAGTTAAGACAAAGAACACTTGTTCAATTGTAAAAATGGAGAAAGGATTGATTATGTATGTTATATTTAGGTTGGGAGAAAGAAAGAAACCATCCATCTCGACGATAGGATTGTGAACATGGATACGAGAGGAGGAAGCGACGGGAAGAGAGGAGACGCAGCGGAGGGGTTTGAAGCGGGAAAAGGAAGCGCCACAACTAAAGGAGTTTAAATGCTGAAGGTGGCAGGGGATGCGAGATGGCGATTTGGGGTGGAAAGGGGAGATGCGAAATGTGCTAGGGTTTTTGATCGCCATGCTGATGCTACTGTTACTGTTGTTGCTTACCAGTCCCAGTCCCAGACCAAATCGCCGCATCAGAAAATTATTGAGAATGAGTTGGAGTTGGAGTTGGAGTTGGAGTTGGAGTTGGATGTAACTATATAAGCAGTAGCAGCGAAGCCAAAGCCCAAAGATGACGGTCAAGTGAAAACAATGGGCGGCAGGCACTCAGGCAGCGGCAATTTGGTTTGGTGCTAAAAAGAAAGAAACGAGCACGGGAACGGGAATCGGGATTATTTTGTGATCTGAGATTCGTGTAGAATTCCATTTCCTCTCCTCTTCACTCTTGTACGGGAGAATTCCATTTCAATTATGAGATGGACGTCTCAGATCGCTTTTTACTCGTTGAATTCTGTAAATTGAATTGAAGAGGCAGATTTGCCAGCCAATTGATCACTGGCACGAGAAAAGGAAGATGCACATGCCCGAGCCAAGCCGAGTCGGATTATGCCAAATTTAAAATCTGAACTCATGTCTGGTCTGAATGAGTGGATCTCGAGTCGATCTTAATTTTTAATTTTTAATTGATTTTAATTGAGCTGAGCTAGTTTGTTCGTGCTATATATGAGCTGAGCTGAGCTGAACACCGATCAAAGGCTAATTACAGGCCGATAGCTGGGCTGGAAATCTTTAGATGAAGTCACCGATCTGGTTAAAAACACAACTGAATCGGGCTTATTATGTTCATTGATGGCAACAGTGGCGAGACCAGTGTATTGCACGAGTAGGCACCTGCCTACTCTAGAAGAAAAAAAAATTTTGGACCGGATTTTTATATGTAGCCCATAAATCAAATTTTTAATTCAAAGTAGCAACCCAAATATTTAAGCAGTCCAAAGCACAGCAGCTACGCCAAATAATTCACTATACAAAATAACACACAAGTGTATTAAACAATTATAACACGATTAGTAGTAGAATTATATATATTTTGAAGAATTGGTTTTATGAATTGTTGTTTCAACTCCTTGCAGTGGCGAGGCCAGTGTATTGCAGGGGTAGGCCTACCCTTGGAATTTTTTTTTTAACCGGGCTTTTATATGCAGTCGATAACTCAAATTTTTAATTCAAAGCAGCAGCTAGGGATGAAAACGGATCGAATACGGATCGGATAGTGATAAAACCATATTCATATCCGTTTTTATTTTCGGATACGGATACAAATCGGATACGAATACGGATCAGATATTAGTCGGATATAAATACAAATACATATATAGTTCGAATTTTTAATTCAGATATTATAACAAAATTAACTACTGCATAGAAACAATTGAAAAGCTTGATTGCTAAATAATATTTGCTTTCTTGAGCAATTTATTAGCATTTTTTTAAATTTATTATGAATTTTGAAACCTAAGATTTCTTAAAAAAAAAATAAAAATTTAAGATGCTGTTTGAATGACAATGTGAATACCCTCACTCACGGATGACCACACAGATTTCATCTTTCTCTTCTCTTCTCTCTATTTTTTATTAAGGCGGACCCCACCTCAATTAAACTCTCTCCTTTTCTTTCTCTTTCTGTTTCACTTAAAGCTGGACCCCACGGAAGGAGATCACTTGCCCCCCGGAAAGCAGGATTTTCCTGCCCCGAGTGCAACTGACATGTGGATCCAGATAGGTTTAAATATTTAAATATTGATTTTAGTTTTGCTGCGAGTCCACATGTCAGCGACTCAGGGGCAGGAAAATCCTGCCCCCTGGGGGGCAAAGGATTCGGTTCCGGACCCCACCCCTCATTTTCCTCCCTCCCTCTTTCCTTTTCGGAGAAAGTGAACGCCAAATACTTCTCTTTTCTTTCTCCTGCTGTCGCGTTGCACAAGTCCGCCCCATGCCGAGCGACGAAATGGTTGCCCCTACTCCCACGCCCTATCTTCTCTGCCACCTACGCCATCATTTTCCTCTTCCTCTTTTTTTCCCGAGTGATAAAAATTAAAAAATTCGGATATCTAAAAAATCAATAAATATGGATATGGATAATTATACGAATCCGTATCTGTATTCCGCTTCTGAAATCAAAACTGAATTCGTATGCGTATCCGGATAAATCATATCCGTATTCGTATCAGTGTCCGCAAACTATCCTTATCTGACTATCCAATCCGAAAAATTTGAATACGGATCCAGATACTGACGACCCGTTTTCACCCCTAGCAGCAGTCCAAAGTAGGGGTGTTTATCGGTTCGGTTCGGTTGAAAACGAACCGAACTAGGCAAACCAAAGTTATAATTCGGTTTCAAAAATAGAATTGAACCGAACTGATTTAGCATTGCAACTGAATTGAACCGAACCAAAGTTTTATTTCGGTTTGATCGGTTTGTTCAGTTCAAACCGAAATATATTAATTTTTTTATTTAAAACAATTATTTTGTAATAAACTAAAGTATATTAATAAATAATCGGGGTATTAAAAAATAAACCGGAATATTAAGAAATAAACTGAAGTATTTAAAATAATTAATTGAGAAATAAATCGGGGTATTAAGAAATAAACCAGGGCGGTCCGGACTAAATTCATAATATATAAAAGTTCGGTCGGTTTGGTTATTTCAGTTTTGAAAATTTCCAAAACAAACCGAACCGAAGTTATAATTCAATTTTAAAAAATAAACCGAACTGAACTATTAAATTAGAAAAAACTGAACCGTTTGAACCGATCTAATTTGATTCGGTCCAAAACTGATTAAACTGAACCCAATGAACACCCCTAGTCCAAAGCACAGCAGCTACGCCAAACAATTTCACATTACAAAATAACGCTCAAGTGTATTAAACAGTTATAACACGATTGGTAGTAGAGTTCTATATATATTGAAGAATTGATTTTATGAATTGTTGTTCCAGCTCCTTGCAGTGGCGAGGCCAGTGTATTGCAGAGGTAGGCATTTATCTACTTCTGAAATTATTTTTTTGGATCGGACTTTTATATGTAGCTCATAACTCAAATTTTTAATTCAAAGCAGCAGCTCAAATATTTAAGTAGTCCAAAGCACAGCAGCTACGCGAAACACGAGGAAGGAGGATTGACGGATGTGATGCCTCCGCTCGCCGTCTGCGTGGCTACACCTACCGCTTACCGCCTCCGCTTGTCACCTGCCGCTTGCGTCTCCGCTTGCCACCTCCGAATTTTTTATTGTTATTTGAATTTGAATAACTCAAAGGTAAATTTCATTTGTATTTGAATTTGGAGTAGGAATTGAGATCCTCGACGTACATCAGTGGGATTGAATAGGCCATTTTGTATTTGAATTTGGCTGTACAAATGCATAACCTATTAACCTTCGCAATTTTCTAATTTGCTCAAATTTCTAATTTTCCGAATTACAAACGCGGGTACAGATAACCTATTAACCATTCTAATTTGCCACTGGTTGTGTTTGAGTTATAATGTTAGTTACGTATCTACGTTATTAATATTTTATGGCACATAAATAATTAAAATTAGGTTACTGTCTTCTTGTAGAGTCTGAACATTGAGTTAATTTCCCAACTGGTCAATTCTAATTGAGATGAATTTTTTATCATGTGAATTTTTCATGAATGCACATGATTTCTAATGGAGATGAATTTTTTATCATGTGAATTTTTCATGAATGCACATGATTTCTAATGGAGTCTGAACGTTTAGGGTTTAGAGTTTGGGGTTTGGGATTTCTAACAAAGATAATTATCATATTTTTCTAACTCAATCTGATACAGATAAATTTAATAATTTCTAAACGAAACAGATATCTGGATATATCCGGATCATCTTAAACCCCGGAACTGCTCTCCGCTATTCGCTCCAATTAAAAGGCTAACAACGACCGGAATGACGTTATTTAGTCACCAGTGATGTCATCACTTGATCAAGAGTGACGAGGGCTTCGGCAACCGACATTTCACTGATTGAGAATGGTCGTTGATAGTCTTGAGCAAATAGTGACATCACTTCAGCAACCGATCGCCCCAGTCCCCTGATTTGATATAGTATAATTAGTCTAATTAGCATTGTGAATAAACTTATATATGTACATGGAAAATGAGTTATATATGTTACAAACTTTTTGTCAGTTGTAGTAATTATATTATAAGATTATTAACGTAATTGTGACTAAATTATTGACATGATTTTCAAAATTGGTAGCTAAGGTATTATTAATTAACAGAGCGTATCATATGTAATTAAGAATATTTATATTCGTTCAATTACAAAAGTTAGTCTCTTTAATCTGATCATATATATATAGTATCTTTTAAAGATTATTAATTTACAGGGGTGGGCTACTGTGACAAAAGTCACAAAAGTTGGTCTCTTTAATTAACCAGAATTGGACTACTGTGGGCTGGGGGGTTTCAACTTTCAAACCTGGAATTGACGAACATAGCCCTTGTATTGAGGTGGTGGTGGAAGCTATATTGTGAGGAAGAAGGGCTGTGGACATCAATGATACAGGGGCTAAGAAGAAGGAGACCACGGAGACAGGGCCCTAAATACTAAATACTGGTTTTTTGCCGGTTCCTTTTTCTGGCATCAATTGCACAGAATCCGACGTCTATTCACATGGAGCACTTACTGGGAAATAGGCAGTGGTGAGAATATATTCTCACTTATGCCAAATACAAATGGCGACACTACCTTACCGGCCCCTTATCTCTCTAAAAGAGGCAGTGGCCAGTGGAGAATGGAGCAATTCTACAGTCGCAGAACATTACGGAACCAATCATATTCGCAGAAGGTGACGACAGATTGGTTTGAAAATGGGACAGCTCGGGCTCTTACTCGGCCAAGTCGGCATATATATACAAAGCATTCTTCCAAGGGGGCCTGAAGCCTGATTAGGTGGAGATATGTAAGGCCACGCTGACAGCAAAGGTATTTAATTGCATACTGTATGGTCAATGAAAAGATACTGACAAGGGAAGGGATGTTCTCAGAAAGAGGGGGCTGATCCGCTGATGGTAGAATGACACTGTGCCGTGTGCATGAATTGCCCAGTGGAATCAATACTTGATGTGATATAAATTAGAATTCCTTTGGTATGATTTCACATGTCCGGCAAACAGCTCATGAAAGCACAGGGTTCGATATGAGGGGGGCTAGCTACTTAACCCAGAGTCCAGAGACAATGGACGAAGCTTGGAACATTTGGAAGCAAATTAGGTGAACGCATGGAACCGAAGGCACTGGCACTAACATCGATGTCTAGCTACACGAGATGAAGCTAAGCTGTGGAGATGTGGAGAAAGAAAGTTTCGCTAAGAATTATAAGGCTCTTCAATGTAATCAAGAAGCGCCGGTAATATACATCGAATGGGGGAACAGATTTTTTATTTATCAATTAATTATCAATTTATCGTGTATACATCTGCGTGCTGCTGTACAGAGGGACTTAAACTTGTACTTTTCTCAGTTTAAACTGCCTGGGTTTAATTTATTAAGCATTATGAAATTATATTTGCTCCTGTAATTTCTTTTAATTTCAGTTTGTGTCCCTTTAATATGTATTTTAATTTAAAATACCAAGGAGGAATCATAATTAGTTGTTCTTTATTTTCCGATGGAACTCACAAGTCACAATGCACTTCAGTGGCTCTATGATTCGCTACGACCTACTATTATGTAGTTTTCATGTAAAAGATAAAATTCTATTGTTTTTCTTACTATTAATTATCAAAGTATCAAGTATCAATACAACAAACTATATAGTTATCATCGCCTAGTCTGTATTGTTGATTCAAAGATGCAAAAAAATTCACGTGATTTTGTTGGAAGCTATCATGTAAAACATTTCAAAATTATAATTATATAAGTTAATTTAGATACTTGAACTTGTATCTTGTAATGTAGATGCTCAATTGATTTTTTTTTGGGGAATTTCACGTATACCCCTCAAAAACTTCAAAATTACATATTTCTCCTTCTAAATTTTGAAATTACATATATTCCTCCCTCTAAACTTCAATAACTCACATATTTATCCATTTTATTGTCTTTTGTAATAAAACTCATTCTAAATTTTTAAAATACCCATTTTACCCTTTATTGAAAGTATAAAATGCTCCATCGAATTCAAATTTGAAAATGAAGGGTTCCTCTATCGTCCGATCCGCACGCATAGCAATAAGATCTTTGCATATTCGCTTCAAGATTCGTGCTAATCTAGTGCGCACGGATTTTAAAGCAATTTGATCTGTGCACGTTGCTTCAATATTTGTGTGTGTTCGCTTCAAGATTTGTGTTGATCTTAAAGAAATTCAGACGGTAGAGGAACCTTCAAATTCAAATTTGAGTGAGATGGATGTTTTATGTTTTTTAAGATCTGTGCACGTTGCTTCAATGTTTTATGTTTTATGAATTTAAAAGGTGTTTTAATATAAAATATAATAAAATGGGTAAATATGTGAGTTTTTGAAGTTTAGAGGGGAAATACGTAATTTCAAAATTTAGAAGAGAAAATATGTAATTTTGAAGTTTTTGAGGGGTATACGTGAAATTCCCCCTTTTTTTTTATTCTCAACTGAAAGAATATATATGTTTCACTATATTTTTGCTACCTTTTTCGATGATTTTTGGATAAATTTTCATTCCTGTACTTTACGAACATATATACGTCACTTTTTTTTTCAAAATTTTTTATGTTTAGTTAGAAATATATCAGATTTTGCTATTTTTTCTACATACTCTTTAGAAAAAATTGCGGCGAAATTAATTTTTAGTAAGGTTCTAAATAGTGCCACTATAGCATTTTCGGACAATATGTATGGCACTATCGGCGTTATAGCGCGCTATTTGGGCATAACGTTTTTTTTTTAGCCATTCCACTTTGAAACGATAAATTCTATTTAAACCTTTGATTTTTAGTGAATTGAGTATTATATTTTATAAACATTGTTATAAAAGACAGTCCTAAGATTAAACTTTCACAATTTGATACTTTTAATTAATATAGAGAAATGTTTATTTCATATTGGAGTTCTCAATAAAAAAAAATGAATTATTTAAGTCCAATCAAAAAGCTTCATCGGAAAGATAACCATAATATTTTCCAGTTTTCAAATCACTCAACAGTCAAAGGTAAGAGTGGCTACTAGCTAATAGCAACGTTACAGTTCATAATGTTCTGAGAGGTGGTTGTGTTGTGCAAAAAAAAGTCATCATCATGATTCAGGCCATCTGAAATACAACTAATAAGATTAGAGTTCCAAAAAAATATCATCATAATACTTGTTTTTAATAAATAAACACGGATAAACATAACTAAAATAACATCATATATATATATGATACGTAGAAAAAGTTTCTATCAACTAATCGATGATAATTTAAGCAAAAATATTTCTTTATCATGTTATGGGTGAATAAAATTTATCCCTCTTTTTAATAGATTAGTCCATATTGTTAAATAAGAAATGTTGCAAATGCTCTGTCATTTGATTAACAATAAATTTGAACAAGTTTTTATTATTATTTTTATGGATAACATGTATAAAATTTATTTCATATTTTACTTATTGGACTTCGAAAAAAAAATTATGATTGTCAAAGTTTTCTAACTAATTAGTTGTAAATGGATCTCCATCTCTAAAATACCATACCAAATAAGTATGCATGTATGCATAAAAATGAAAAAAAAGTTTGTTAAATATTTTTTAAATTTACACATATATATAAAAATTGTGACGAAGTTAATTTTAGTGAATTGAATCCTATATTTTATAAACATTATTATAAACGACGGTCCAAAAATTAAACTTTTGTAATTTGATAATTTTAATTGATATAGAAATGTTTGTTTTATATTGGAGTCCTCAATGAAAAAAAATTGAATCATTTAAGTCCAATAAAAAAAATCTCATCGGAAAGATAACCATAAGATTTCTTTCTCAGTTTTCAAATCACTCAACAATCAAAGAAAGAGTGACTACTAGCTACTAACTACGTTACAGTTCATAATGTTCTGAAAGGTAGTTGTGTTGTGCAAAAACAGTCACTATCATGATTCATGCCTTCTAAAATACAAATAATTAGATGTCGAGTTCCCAACAAATAACATCGTAATACTTGTTTTCATTAAAATAAACACGGATAAACATAACCAAAATAACATCATATATGTACGTGGAAACTAAAAACATTCTACCAACTAATAGATGATAATTTAAGCAAAAATATTTCTTTTTAATATTATGGGTGAATAAAATTTATCCCTCTTTTTAATAGATTAGTCCACATTGTTAAATTAGAAATGTTGCAAATGCTATGTCATTTGATTAACAATAAAATTGCTCAAGTTTTTCATTATTTTTATGGATAACATGTATACAATTTATTTCACATTTTACTTATTGGACTTCAAAAAAACAATTATGGTTGTCAAAGTTTTTGAACTAATTAGTTGTCAATGGATCTCCATCTCTAAAAGATCATACCAAATAAGTATGCTTGTATGCAATAAAAATAAAAATAAAAACACGTTTGTTGAATTTTTTTTTTAAATTTACACACATATATAAAAATTGTGACGAAGTTATTTTTAGTGAATTGAGTCCTATATTTTATAAACAAGATTATAAAAGACAGTCGAAAGATTGAACTTTTATAATTTGATACTTTTAATTGATATAGAAATGTTTGTTTTATATTGGAGTCCACAGTGAAAAAAAAATTGAATCATTTAAGTCCAATCAAAAGATCTCATCGGAAAGATAACCATAAAATTTTTTTCTCAGTTTTCAAATCACTCAACAGTCAAAGAAAGAGTGGCTACTAGATACTAGCTACATTACAGTTCATAATGTTCTGAGAGGTGGTTGTGTTGTGCAAAAGTAGTCATCATCATGATTCATGCCTTCTAAAATACAAATAATTAGATGAAGAGTTCCCAACAAATATCATCATAATACTTATTTTCATTCACTAGTGGAAAAATAGATATCAGTAACGGGTTTAGAGGCGATACTGATAGTAATAACAATCAGGAACGGTTAAACAACCGTTACAGATTGAACAATCAGTAACGGTTGTTTAATAAGGGCCGTTATTGATTGTTCAATTAAGGACGGTCTTTCAATAAATAGCCGTTACTAATGCTCCTCAAAGTCGTTGATGCTATAGTAACAGTATCGTTTTATTTTATTAAATAGCTGTTACTGTTTATTTTTATTATATTAAAAAAATTATTTTTTATATTTGGACCAGCTACCATATATTTTTGCTGGCCTAATTTTGACAGTCATAACACATCCTAAAATTACCCAAAATAATTCTTCAATTTCACAAAATAACACATCCTAAATTAAAACATGTTTCTTCAATTTCACAAAATAACACATCCTAATTAAATATCATCAAGTTCACACATCCTAAATTACAACAAAATAACACCTAAATTGTTTTACTTTTTTCAACTAGTACTTCCTTCAAGAAAAATTTACCCACTCTAATCGAATTTGGTCGATGTTTCCTTCGTTATAACCAATGGGAAAGTCCTGCATTTTTAAAATGACAAGTACAATTCATTGCGTATTTTTTAAGCAACTAAGCAAACTTTGAGAAAAAAAAATTGCACACCTTTAAATTTGGAAATTCATATAATCAAATTTTTTTGCATCTAAAGTCCCTATATGTGACAATTTTTTTGCACATGAGCTTTTTGCAAAGGGAATAACTATCCTGACTATATAATAACTTATGAATCATTTAACTATATTGACTATATAATTTTATATTCATATCTCTCTGAAAAGGGATAACTCATACATACCGAATTATTGATTCATACAAAAATTGAATCTAACTAACTGGTACCAGAACCGTAACAACACTGGTTCTGACTGGTACCAGTGCCAGAACTGTAACAACAAGCACCCAACTGGAGTTATCTATCTCAAACGAAAGCTTGTGAAATTAGTGTCATGTTACTTACCATTATTTGCTGCCACATCTTAAGCTTTATGAAGTCTGGTACATTAGACCAATCTTTGCAGCTTCCTCATTTCTTAGGAAGGGCAGTGGCAAGCTCAGCATCATTACCACCACTGGACATAATTTCAACTGTAAAAAAAATTCAGAACTAACAATTCAGAACTAAAAAAATTCAAAACTAAAAATTCAGAACTAAAAATTCAGAACTAAAATTCAAAACATAATTTTAGCTGAAACCCTACATTTAGTTAAGAAAGAATAATATTATTAACCTCTGCATTTCGTAGAGGTGTACAAAAGTTTTGGAAATATTATTAACCTCTGTATTTTGTAGATATTGCCCACCAGGTTCGCTAAGAAAACGTGCTTCAGGGCAGCGTCCCAAATCTAGAATTACCTAATTAAAATAGTAGTAATTCAGTATATTGATTTTTTTTTGCTCGTAACTAACAAAATTAATAAACTATAGATTTAATGAACTAAAGAATAATAAATTTATATTGACCTCCAGAAAGCTTAGCCTTCTTAGGTTCATTCTCTAGCTTCTCCTGCAGCTTTCTCAGAGACACCTGCCATTACCTTCTTGCACAAAATGTTCATATCTGAAAAGGAAAACATCAAAGTATCTGTTAGCATTATGAAATTACATGTACCCTCAAATTTGGATAAATCACAAAATAAAAGAGGTCTCATCAGATTAAAAAAATGCAATAAGTTATTACTCTCTAAGTGTCTAATTCAAGCAATGTAGAGACCAATTTGTTTTCTGAGAAAAATTCAAGCAATGTAGAGACCAACAACTCGAACTTCCCCAAAAGTCTACAATAAAGAAAATGAAATAATAGAAAATAGAACAGATGAAATTAATTATTTCCCCGTCAATTAGAGGGATATACTATCACAAATTAATTATTTTCCCGTCAATTAGATGAAATTAATTATTTCCCCAAAAGTCACAGATTAAATATCACAAATTTAATTGGGGATATACTACGTCAATTAGAGGGAGATATAGGGGCACACCTGAGAGAAGCGAGTCAGAGAGCGCGAGGTAGCAGCGCACCAAGGAAGTGCGGTTGAGCGGTTGAGCAGAGGTAGATCGAGCGCCTGGGAAAGATTTTCGGAGAGGGAGGGTGAGCCGCGCGAACTGAGATAATTAATTCTAAACCCTAGGCGCGCGAACATATATTGATCTGCTGAGCGTACTGGAGGGAACATGTTGAACTTAGTGAAAATTGTAAACCCTAGGCGCCAATTTGAAACAAAAATTTGGAAGGGAGATATTTATTAAGCATTCAAAAACGGTTATATAAAAAGCCGTTACTAAAAGTTAACATCAGTAACGGTTGTTTATAAACGACCGTTATTGATAGTCCAGACACTATCAGTAACAGTCATTTATAAACGACCGTTACTAATAGTGACAGTAACGGTCGTTTATAAACGACCGTTACTGATGTTAACTTTTAGTAACGGCTTTTTATATTACCCGTTACAAAAGACAATCAGTGTCGCTTATTTTGATACCCGACCCTGATGTGCTGATACTGATGTCACATTTTCCACTGGTGATTAAAATAAACACGGATAAACTTAACCAAAACGACTTCATATATGTACGTGGAAACTAAAAACATTCTACCAACTAATACTTGATAATTTAAGCAAAAATATTTCTTTATTATTTTATTGGTGAATAAAATTTATCCCTCTTTTTGATAGATTAGTCCATATTTAAATGTTGCAAATGATGTGTCATTTGATTAACAATAAATTTGCACAAGTTTTTCATTATTTTTATGGATGACATTTATAGAATTTATTTCACATTTCACTTATTAGACTTCAAATATATTTTTCTATGGTTGTCAATGGATCTCCATCTCTAAAAGGTCATACCAAATTAGGGGTGAGTAAATCGCTCATAACTCGTGACTCGCTCATAACTCGCTCACTAACAACTTGTTAATAACTCGCTCATTAACGATTCGCTCATTAACAACTCGCTAACTTAATGAGCGAGCATGAGCATACCCCAACTCGCTCATTAAGAATTTGCCACATCTAATCCCGCCACATTTAATCCCAATTTATTAAATTAAAATAAAATTAAATAAATAAAAAAATCAACTAACGTTACTAACTCAAATTGACTAAAGTTGAAATTAAAATTGAAAAAAATGAAGCTCCAAAGTCTAGTGAACCAGTCCACTACTATACTCCAGCCTTAAATAATTGACACAGTTAGTTTTTTTCTAGGACAGAAGCGTTAAGACTTGTTTAGTGATGTATAATTCTGTTGTTTAATACTTGTTTTTTTTATTATTGTTTTGATTTTGATAAATTTGCTAATGGACATTTTTTTGTTAAATTATGTAATATTTAATTCATGACTCGCTTAGTTGCTCATAACTCGCTCATTAACGATTCACTAACTTAATGAGCGAGCATGAGCATACCCCAACTTGCTTATGCTCACTCATTAATCAGCCCTATACCAAATAAGTATTCATGTATGCATAAAAATGAATATAAAAACAAGTTTGTTGAATATTTTTTAAATTTACACACATATATAAAAATTGTGACGAAGCTATTTTTAGTGAATTGGGTCCTATATTTTATAAATATTGTTGCAAAAGACGGTCCAAAGATTAAATTTTTATAATTTGATACTTTTAATTGACATATAAATGTTTGTTTCATGTTGGAGTTCTCAATCAAAAAAAAGTTAATTCATTAAGTCCAATCAAAAGATCTCATCGGAAAGATAATCATAGAATTTTTTTCTCAGTTTTCAAATCAATCAACAGTCAACGTAAGGGTGGCTACTAGCTACTAGCTACTTTCCAGTTCATAATGTTCTGAGAGGTGGTTGTGTTATACAAAAGAAATCATCATGATTCATGCCTACTAATATACAAATAATTAGATGACGAGTTCCCAACAAATATCATCATGGTACTTGTTTTCATTAAAATAAACATGGATAAACATAACCAAAATAACATCATAACATCATATATGTACGTGAAAACTAAAAATATTCTACCAACTAATAGATGATAATTTAAGCAAAAATATTTCTTTATCAAGTTATGGGTTAATAAAATTTATCCCTCTTTTTAATAGATTAGTCCATATTGTGAAATAAGAAATGTTGTAAATGCTATGTCATTTGATTAACAATAAATTTGCACAAGTTTTCATTATTTTTATGGATGACATGTATAAAATTCATTTCACATTTTACTTATTGGACTTCAAAAATAGTTTTTTTTTTATGGTTGCCAAAGTTTCTAACTAATTAGTTGTTAATGGATCTCCACCTCTAAAAGATCATACCAAATAAGTATACATGCATGCATAAAAAAAAAACAAGATTGTTGAATATTTTTTAAATTTACACACATATATAAAAATTGTGACGATGTTATTTTTAGTGAATTGAGTCCTATATATTATAAACATTGTTGTAAAGACGGTCCAAAGATTAAACTTTTATAATTTGATACTTTTAATTGATATAGAAATGTTTATATCATATTGGAGTCCTCATTGAAAAAAAAATTGATCATTTAAGTCCAATCAAAATATCTCATCAGAAAGATAATCATCAGATTTCTTTCACAGTTTTCAAATCACTCAACGGTCAAAGTACGGGTGGCTACTACCTACTAGCTATGTTATTGTTCATAATGTTCTGAGAGGTGGTTATGTTGTGCAAAAGTAGTCAGCATCTTGATTCATGTCTTCTAAAATACAAATAACTAGATGACGAGTTCCCAACAATTATCATCATAATGCTTATTTTCATTAAAATAAACACGGATAAACATAACCAAAATAACATCATCTATGTATGTGGAATCTAAAAACATTCTACCAACTATTAGATGATAATTTAAGTAAAAATATTTCTTTATCATGTTATGGCTGAATAAAACTTATCCCTCTTTTTAATAGATTAGTCCATATCTAAATGTTGCAAATGCTATGTCATTTGATTAACAATAAATTTGCACAAGTTTTTCAATATTTTATTGGATGACATTATAAAATTTATTTCACATTTTACTTATTGGACTTCAAAAATATATTGTTATGGTTGTCAAAATTTCTAACTAATTAGTTGTCAATGGATCTCCATCTCTAAAAGATCATACCAAATAAGTATGCATGTATGCATAAGAAATGAATAAAAAACAAGTTTGTTGAATATTTTTTAAATTTATACACATATATAAAAATTGTGACGAAGCTATTTTTAGTGAATTGGGTCTTATATTTTATAAATATTGTTGTAAAAGACGGTTCAAAGATTAAACTTTTATAATTTGATACTTTTAATTGATATACAAATGCTTGTTTCATATTGGAGTCCTCAATGAAAAAAAATTAATCCATTAAAGATCTCATCAGAAAGATAACCATAAAATTTGTTTCTCAGTTTTCAAATCACTCAAGTAAAATATTATTTAATCTCCTGTATATCACAGACAGCCCCAATTTCTTGAGCTCGTTAATCTGAATTCTCTGGATTTTTCATCTCTGGTACGTGTAAAATATTATTTCATCTCTGACATGTATCTAATTTCTATTCTTACCCCTGTCACATGTCAGAAATTAGATAAACCTGACTTACTTTTGCTGGAGTAATTTAATTGGAATATTATATCTATTCTACTACTGCCAGTAATTAATATAAATAAAAGAAGCAGATCGCAGTACTAGTAATTTGTCTTTGAATGACAGGAGAATAGTCTACTAATTAAGCGAATAAAATTAATTTGATTTTGAAAAAAACAAATTAGAATTTAATGAAAACACGAAATATGTATTTGCCTTACCTTACGTACCTTGATGAAGATACTCGGAGAAAAATTAATGCGGTCGGCTTGTTTGTTTCCTTCTAAAGGCAGTGGTACTGATTCTCATTTGATATCATAATTGCAAATATTTCATATGATAATTACCATATATAATTGCAAACTTAATAATGTTATAATTATTTAGAGAGAGGGAATTTCATGTATGCCCTTGGAATACTTAAAATTACGTACACATACTATATATTTTTTATTTTTACTGAAAAATAAAATAGAAAAATGAGTTTTAATTAAAAAAAAGACAACAAACTTAGTAAATATTTGAGTTTTTAAAATTAGAATGTTATCTATAATATCATAAATTTTTAGAAGGAAAACAATTAATTTTGAAGGTTTTCTGGAATACATGAAAGTTTTCTTTAATTAGAATAATTGGGCTACCGTGTTATTTTTATTTCAACCGAAATGTCTCCCACCCATCATCATGAACCATCCGATCTGCTTCCGGATTCGTGCTGTGATGATCAATTAATTGCGGGCTGAAGATGAAAATAAAAAATCTCCTAGGTCGTAATTATAAACAGATCGCATGAGAGAACGCGTTGCCGTCTTGCTACTTCGCCTCAGCCGTGCCTTCGATCTAGATTCTAGGACGGGTTTTTTCTCTTCTTCCTCAGCCTCAGCCTCCCTGGTTACTGGGCATGGCCTCATAAATTTATCGTATAAACTTCAAATTTCGATATAATTAAGTAACTCAGAAAATTGGTTATATAATGAACTTGTAGAATACAAATTTTTACTATTTTTGAAATTCTTGTACTATTTTTATGAATTATGAAAGATGGAAAAAAAATAGGTTCAAAATAAAAGAAAATTATCAATGTTTTAGATTATTTTTTGTTATTTTTTATAAATCATACAAATTAGTAAAAAAATTTCAGAAGTAATAAAAATTAATATTCTACATATAACTAATTTGCTGAACTATTTAGATTGAAATTTAAAGTTCATACAATAGATTTTTGAGACCACAGCACGGAAGACCTAAGTCGTATTCTTATTTATTTTACTGGCTTAAGAATTTGAATGTATCTTCCAAAAAATGAATACTGACAATCTGACATGCAGTTCGTACACATCTAGACTTAAAAACCACCACCAGTACTGTATGATATCAAGACTGCTTAATTTAGGTGTTGTCTGAGCGAAGAGAGTGAAAGCAATTTTTGGCGACATAAAAAGGGGAATATGCCATCAAAAACTATAATTTAAATTAGATATTTACCATCTTAAATTGTAATAATTTACATATTTATTCAACTAATTCCATCTATTTTATTAGAAGTGATTTAAAAATATTAAAATATTAAAAATATCAAACTTGAAATATTATCAATTTGCTTCTAACAATCAAAGCTTTTGACAGACTTAATTAGGCGAAACTATACAATGAACTAATTAAAATTAAAATTTCTTGTAATTAACATTTTTAAAATTTATGTCATGATGAAGTCAAAAAAATGTTACGTCTTGTAATTCAAATTTCAAATATTTGAAATTACTAATATTTGATAAGACATTAAATTCACTACAGCAAAACAGTTTTACTGCAACCGGTATCAAAGACCGGTGCTGACGCCGGTCTCAGATAGTTGATTTTTTCTTTAAAAAAAACGAAAATTATCGGAGACTGTGACTTTATTCAGCGACCACATCTGCGACCGGCGCCTTCGCCAGTCGCTAATAGTTTTTTTTTCTTTTAAAGCGCCGAATTTATTCTACAAAATTTTTCGCCGTTCGCGCGCCAGAGACCAGAAATCGCCCCAAAACCCTTGTTCTCCGCCTTTCTCCCTGTCTTCCGTCTCCGCCTTTCTCCGTGTCATCCGTCTCTGCCACAACGAAGTCGCGCAGCAGAACCTGTTCTTCCGCCTTTCTCCGTTTCTCTCCCTGTCTTCTGTCTCCATGTCAACGAATTGCCGCTGATTGCCTCTCGCAGCCAACCCAAAACCCTTCCCACGTCAGCGCCTCTCCTCTCCACTCACCTCTAGACCAAAACTCTGCCCGCCTCTCCACCTCTCCGCCTCTCCTCTTCGATCTTACTCCTGCCTCCTTTTTCTCTCAGTCGGTGGTGGCGGCGCGACTTCGGCTGATGACCACGACGTTCCCACTCCTCCACTTCGGCGGTACTTTCTCTCTCTCTATGTGGAACTCCGTTAGTCAAGGCAAGTCTCATCTCTCTCTCTCTCTCTCTCTCTTTCTGGTATGTACTATGGTTTGAATTTAATTGGGAATTTTGCAATTTACAAGATTCTGGATCAAATTAAGAGAAATTAATAAAACGAGACAGTAATGGAGAAATTCAAGGAGTGAAACTCAACTAATTTTACATGAAATCAAGTTTTCTTTGACTGAATCCCTTTAGATATCATAAAACAAGAAGAAATGAAATGAGAATTGTAATGTATTCATTGATTTCTTCTAGCTACGGTTCTTCCTTCTGGCATGATTCCTTCCAAGTTTAGTAATTTCTCCAAATTCATTACTTGAAAACGAAAATGAGTACTTATCAGCAAAATTCATGGTGGACTCATTTCTCCCCTAATCTCATTTACACAAGTACCTCTTTCTCCCCAGGCTGTGCATCAATTTCTACACTTCTAATCAGTTTCTGACTTGCCAGAGCGGATAAAATCTGCACTCCTTCCAATTATAAGAAAGGATGACGACTTAGTTCATATGGATTCTCTCTGATGCCATTTTTTTACTAAGAGTTTTTGTAAAACTATTTTTTGTAAGTTTGCCTTTTGTTATGGCCTACCAGAACTCAGAATGAAATTTGGTTTTTTTGCATGTTTCAAGATCTATGAAGCTCAAATTTAGTTTTCTTATGAAAATGTGATGCAGGGTTTTCATTGTTCAAGTAAGTTTTAGTGATTGATTTTAGACTAGGTTAATCACCCCCAATAATTTACACATTTCAAGTTTCAACTTCCTAACTTTACACTTTATACTACTGCTTTCACTTTTTCTAATGGCACCAAAACAATATTTGTCAGCTTCATCTAGAGGGAAGCATCTCATGTCACTCATCTTGCCCAGCAAACCTATGTCATAACTTTTGAACTGATTGTATGCATAGTTTTTTTTGACTTGGATTTGCTCTTAAGGTACATTCAAGTATTCATCGTATTGCTTCAATTGTTTCAATCGATGGCAGTGTTTTTTGCAAATATTAAAAATTTGTGTAATTTGCTTAGTTGCCTAAATATGTCAGTGTTTTTTGCAAATAGATGGAAGCTGGATTGTGATGAAATCTTCTTAGGAAGGATTAATTTCATAAAACCAGCTAACTGGTTATGGTTGGATGGAATATACTCATTTTGTAATGTGATCGCCGTAAGAAGGATTTAGTATATTTTAGTGATTCAACTATTGAATAGCCTTTTGACAATGAAAAGTATTCTTCCTTGCTTGAGCAGTTAAGATAATGATGGCTGCTAATGACACTACTGGAGGTATGGAGGCTAAATTATTGAGGCTGCTATAATTACAAAGCTTGGAATTGATGTCTATATTACAAAGGCAAGTATGCTCTTTTTTTTCTTTAGTGCATTCATTGCTATTTTTAGGAACAGTACATATGAAACATTATATTGGGTAACTTGACAAAAATACCCCTATTTAGCAATGAGTGCAAAGTTGTGCTAAAAATTTACAGTATCTAGTAGTAACATGCAATAATTATAAATTTGTCAGTACCAGGCAGTATTTATTTGGGAAGCCAGTTACCATGAAATACCATGAAATGAAAAGAGGCTAATAGGAAAATAACTGGGTAATTGTTGCGTAAGAAGCAGGCTAGCTCCATTGTTCGTTATGACAAGTAGATTTCCAAGTTTGCTTGGCCCTTCAATGTGTTATTTATCAATCAATACTAATTTCATTGTTGATACTAATATCCAAGTTTGCTAGTAATGGGGGCATTTGGGGAATTTTAATTGAAGATAAGTTTTGGAGGACTGAACTTTAAGTTAGCAGTTTGGAACCTGCTATGCAAAACTAAAAGAAAAAGGGAAAATGGGAAAGTCAATATTTATAAAGGCATAGCAGGACAAGGGCCTATTATATTATTGTAGTATTAATAAAATCATATTTTTTTGACAGATAGAATGTACATGAAGATGAAACAATAGAAAAGAAGGTTGTTACATGCAGACCAATATGAGTTGAATTTTTAATTTTATATTCTCAATTTATATTTTTTATAATTTTTTTTTTGTGATACAGCCAAGTTATCCTCATAACAAAACCACTGAAGGGGAACCTTTTGAATGCAATATAGAGGGTTTGTAGCTGTCTGTGCCTACTCTTTATGTCTGGATTTGCATGTTCTACTGGTTATTTCATCTCTGGTTTGATTGGAAATGACCTAATTACTCACGTGTAAGTTATAATTCTTACCTTGAATGATTTACTATCCTGATAGGTACACTACAAGAAATTATGTGTTTAATGGTCTGGTAAATTCAAGGACTTTCCTGCAAATTTATGTGTTTTGACGGGGTTCAGGGGCTTATTTCTGTGTTCTGACTCGTTATTAATGAATTCTGGTAAAATTCAGGGGTTTTCCTGCAAGTTTCTGCCTTATGACAGGTAGGGTTTCAGAAAATTACTTGTTTTAAACTGTAGGAAGCTTGAACAGCAGCTAGAAACAATAATTTTGATTAGCTAAGCATCATTTCAAAAGAAGTCATTATATACTTTCTGAATTACAAATTTAGGCTTGCACCTTTATTTCTATTTAATTGAGGCTCAATTGAGGCAAAATTTCATATAATTGAGGCTCAATTGCAGAATTTCAAACTCATATCAGTGATGGTTTTATTTATTTTGTGATTACTTGGCATTTAATTTTACAATTTAAGAAGACTTTGGCGGAGTTGTATAAGTATGATAATGTTTTCATGAATTCAATGAGTAATTAAGAAATTTAACTAAGTCAACTTAGTTTGTAATTTCATTGTATTCAACTGGTACTCTCTAACCTCATATTCAAATTATTGTTATCCTTACTTTTTTGTAATTTGTCTTGTAACAATAGTTGAATTTATAGTATAGCAGGGTTTTGGTACTTGGCACTGGGGGGATTGAGAGCCTCATGAAAATTCTAAACTTGATTAATGAATAGTGTAGTCCGTTCAATGACAAAGTGGTACTTGACGTAGGTGCTGGTACGGCTATCCTTTTGCTTGTTTATACAGTAAGCCAATTTTTTCTTAACAATATGTTTTATTTGCAAGACTAATTAAATCTTTTTTTCCTACAGAGTGCTCTAAAATGGCTGACATCGGCAACAAATGTACACAAACTAGCTATTGAGAAGAGCAAGTACCTTGGAGGTGTGCATAGTGAAACAAAATTGTATTATCTTGTTACCATTTGTTGAAAAAAAAAACAGTAACTTTAGACACAAATTGCATTATGTTGTTGGCTTTTTCTGAAAGATGAAATTTAGACACATAATTGCATTATGTCAAAATAATTGACACTACTTGATAAAGTTGATACGTGTTTTTTGTAATCTCAAGTCTCATTTTCTTGATCCATGCATGACCAGACCATGTAGGCTCCATGGATAACTCATAGGCCATCATACCAACATATTAGCATACCTGTACCAGCGACCGTTTTTTCAGTATCAGCGATCGTTTTTTTGCTCTCAGATGCTCCTTTTATGACCTCACTGATAAATTATCAGTGACCGTTTTTAATTATCAGAGACCGGTTTATTTGGTCGCAAATACATTTTGCTGATGTCATCGAAAAATATCAGTGACCGTTTTTAAAGTATCAGAGACCGTTATTTTGGTCACAGATACTCGTTTTCCTGACGTCAGCAAAAAATTAGCGACAAAAAAAAATTGGTCGCAAAAAACGTATCAGCGACCGGATGACGTCATTCAGAGACCGGTGACGTCATCTGGTGGGCATCAGCGACGACGGTTTCAGCAACCGGCGCCACTATCAGCGATCGGCGATTTAACTATCAGAGACTGGAATTCCTGTCTCTGATAGTAGATTCTGTTGTAGTGATTATACTAATATTTGATAAAAACATCTTTTTTATCGTCGTGCTGTACTTTCATCTTTCAAAGTGGACTTTTTTTTCTCTACTATGAAAATGAATCTCCTTAAAACCATAATAAAAATACCAAGATTCATCACAAATTATATGAATCCTAAATCGTATTTAGATGCTATTAATTACTTGTTCTTTAATTTTTTTTTTAAAGTACTTATAATCCTTTGGACACAAAATACACCTCTATATATTATTTGTCTTATTTTCCATAATTTGAGACTAACTTTTTTTTTTTTTTTTTGTATTTGATATTGGACAGAAAGGAGAAGACATCCATATATGTATGAGTGATTAATTTATGAATGATGTTCACTCTAACTTTTAAAAGAAAAAAATTATTGATTATGTAACTTGTAATTTTTTTCTTAAAAAAATAAAAAATAGACAATATTTAATATTACAACCAAAGAGTCACAACCAGGAAGAAAAAAACCAACTATAAAGTTACAAAAATGAAGTAAATCACAACAACCCAAGTACCCAATCCAAATCCATGCAAAATTTAAGATTACAATTACAATTACAATTAAATATGAAAATACAGATTGTAGAAAATTAAACCTAGCAATCACAGGAAAAAAAAATGAAAAGTTGAGCAATCTAGGAACAACAAATTGAAAAGGAACTTGCAATCGATGAGACTCGAAATCGAACCGTCGGTAATATTCTTGTAATCTCATTTTATTGTTAGTCGTCAATCGTGCCACCTATCCCTGCTGCACAATATAATTCATGCAATACTTAATAGTAAATCTAAATTACATGCAATGAAAAGAATAAAAAAGAGCTCTCAATCGAAATTAAAGCGTGGAACCACGCAAATTAATTATATGAATAGCAAATAAAGACAAAGAAACTGTAAAGAAATTTTACAAGCAAAGAAGAGCATGAGATCTCACTTTTTTATACACACAGATGGGATATGCTCAATTTTGTATCGATCTTTATCTCCTTGCATAGATTCGCTTAGCTCACTTGAGGGTCTAATTACTAGTGGCTCTCGAAGAGTCCACACATTTTGTTGCTCGGGAAGTGCGTGCAGCTTCCAACAATTATCAATTTGAAGGTGGCGAAGGACGGGCATAGCTCCCTCTTTTGTCCCAATGACATAGATTTGGCAAACTCCAAAGCTTCAGTTTTTCGAGGTTAGGAAACCCTCCGGTTGAATAGATTAGCTCAGTTCCCACATATGAGTCATAATGTAAATTAAGTATCTTGAGGCTCTGCAGCCTCTCCAATATGGGCATTGGATCTTCCTTAAGCCTAGAGTTCCTGAGCGTCAATTTGGTGAGGTTTGTTGAGAACATCTCAACACTTGGAACACATATATTTCTTCCCCACTCTCCCCAGAGATATAATCTTTGTATCTTCCCATGACAAGGTAAGTCTGTTGTACCACCAAATGGTAGCAACCCATCTCGCACAAAAATACTGAGGTAGACCAACTATTCTGTCCTTCTCAGCACACCCTTGAGGTTTTGCCACTCTTTTAGAGCCCTTTCATCATCTATATCAACATTAATAAAGCCAATATCTAACGTACGCAAGTTGATACAACACCCTAATTGAACAACTAATTCTATTTGCATCTCCACATTTTTAATTGTCTGTAGATTTGTATGCTGATCCGATTTTAATGATAAATTGAAACTCCAGGAACAATATACATGTCTTAGAGTTGGGATTACGATATCACGCAAACCTATTGTTTTAAAAGTGCATTCATCAAAAACTACATCTGACCCCTTTAAATCAATAGTTTCTAGATTAGAGAAGAAAAACTTCTTAAACATATCTGGTGGAATATAGCTGTCTCTTAAACCAAAATACCTCAAGTGTATCATCAAGCCCTTCGGCCACTGTGGCTGAGTGAATTTGCTCATATCTACACTCTGCAAGGTTAACACTCTAAGTAGACTAAAGCCACTATAATTTAGTTTGCCAAAGCCACAACCATTTGGTGAATTTCGGCCAAAACCAAAACAGAGTAAAGAACGAGTGTTTTCTGAATAAACACCATCCCTTGTGAGAGTGCAAAATTGCAGTGCCGCACGACGCGGCTTTCTAGCAGACAGCTGGTTAACATCTTCGCCTTCTTTTGAGAATACAGTGAGGAAGTTCTCCTCTTTGGCTTTGGTGATAGCCAAATCCCGTAGAAGATCATGCATATTGCAGTATTTACAGTACCCGTTCCAAGATTTTTTGGTGACTTGAATCAAGCACCTACAACAATATTTTTCATACAAATTGACATTTGAGAAAAAAAGAAATATTTCATTATGAATAATTTGGTATTTCTTTAAGTCAAATTAAAATGAAAAATGGATAGATCTTAGGCGGGACTGAGGGGTGCGGGTATGTGGACAATCACACATGCACATGCACAATATTCTGAATAAGCATCAAATTTTTTTTGATCCAGCTTTCTATTAATTGAAAGGAGACATGGTAGCACAATCGCACATACAATGCCTCTCAGCTTAAAAAAATTATGCTGCACGTTCTTACCTTTAAGGAGACATGGAACATCTAAACAGACGTTCCGTGTCCTTAGCTGTGCTTTTGCAATACACTAATTATCAGTTTATCAAGTTGACACTCAAAAGAACCTCTGAGAAAACCCAATAATTACAACCCTGAACAAACCAAAAAGACAATACTACCCAGCCCATCCGTTAAAAAGGATAATTTTTTATTTATTGAAAATATTATAAAATAAGAGAGACAGATAAAGAGTTCCTCATATTTTTTATGCATAGAAGGACGAATTTTACTGATTAAAAAATTCAGATCGATAAAAATTTCACCGATCCAAAGTTTTTTTTTTATTTTTTTCCGCTTCTATCTTTGGTTTGAGTTACAAACAAGAAGAATTAATAGAGTTTCTAATTTCCAGGAAAAATATTTGAATCAGACCATTGATTACGGTCCAAACTTTGGATCAAGTCATTAGTCCCGGTCCTTCTTATACATCTTAATTCTAAGATACTCCATATATTTTCATATATCATTTAATAATAATATCTAAAAAAAAATCTTCAATCTTCTCATTCAAACCAACCGGCAGAGGAGAAAGTAGAAAAAAAAACTGGATCGGTGGAATTTTTGTTTGGATCGGTAAAAATTTCATCGATCCTTTTATGCATCAAAAATCAAAGATACACTTTCCTTTTCTCTCTCTTAATTTGTAATATTTTCTATAAATAAAAAAGTATCATTCAAAAGAGCACAATTACATGCCTGTTTTGAAGTAAATGATAATAAACCCTGGTTGGCCTTTACAGCTCAGCACATAAAATTATTGCTTGAAAATTCGTGCTTATTTTATCTTTGATAGAGGTTATTACAAGTTTTAAGTTACAACTCAATAAAAATATATTTTTACTTTTTAATTAGTTTTATTATTATTCAAACATGTTTCTCTTTGCTTCAAAATTTCTCTCTAATTAATTATATAAGGAACGTTTATTTTTAATAACGTTTTGTAGGCACATATAATGAATTTTTTATGTTTGACAGTCTAACAAAATAGTACAATCCTAGCAAAAATATTTTTATTGACTATGTTTCGTAGGATAAAGAAGTATATTGAGAAAAGTATAATTTGCAATAATATAAAGTTACAATATTAGCTTTTATTTCCAGTAAATTGCCTCAACGTTGCGAGAAATAAAAAATATGTTGTTAAAACAACATGTATTTCCAGTAAATTGACTAAAATTAATTTGTTGTAGATACAAAAACCAACTTTTAGTTTATTGACAAACGACAGTGAAATGTGGGAAAGTGCAAGGTCGAAATCCGGATGGAAGTAATTTTTATATACATTGCAATTTATAAGATATAAAACTAAAGACATATCACCAAAGCTAATTAGCCTGTATGAACGCACTTGTTTTTAAGTTTTTTTTTTTTTAAAAAAAGAAAGAAATATTGGGTTGAAAATCATAATTTTCTCTTGCCTCAACGCCCGAAGTAAATAATACATTGTTAACACAACATGTTACTTCAGGTAAATTGACTAAAACTAATTTGTTGTAGACATAAAAATTAGTCTTTAGTTTATTAGCAAAAGACAATAATGTGTGAGAAAGTAATCCAGATGGAAGTATTTTTTAAGTATGAACCTACTGGTTTTTAGTTTTTAGTTTTTTATTTAAATATATATATCGGTATATCTTAGTGCTTCACTCTTTAAAAAAAACAAATTTTGTCGCTTATGGTTTTCTAGATGAACTGTTATGTCTTCTTTAATTGGATATGAAGGGCATAGGAAAAGGACGCGTATCCTCTGCATTAACTCAGAAGGAAATTTTTTGAGTTAATAAATTTCAACCGTCTGATTTTAAATTTAAATAGAACCAATCCAACTACAGCTTATAACATAGAGGTCCTTTAATATTAGTGCAGATTTTATTTGCACGAATCTTAAAACAAATTGAACGGTTGAAATTTTTCAACTCAAAAGATTCCCCTTTGAGTTAATGCAGATACGCGTTAGGAAAAGTGGTGAGACAAGAGAGAAAATTTCATAAATAGTTTTTATTCTTTTGACTTAATGTAATCTTCTAAAGTGTCTTTTTTTTTTTTACTCTTCAAATTATAGTGTAACGGAAGAAAACAAGATCAAAATATCTATTTTTAATATTTTTTTGATGAATAATTTGTTGCCTAAAATATTAACGTAAGCTTAGTGTTGGAGCCACATTGAACAAAGGATAGGCAGTTTCTTACTCTTGAATTTTAAAAACCAAATATAATTTTATGTATAATCGAGTTGTTGTCTATCTCTGGTGAAAATTTTGCCTACCTTTGAACAGTCTACAGTCTAAATTGGTTTATTCATGACAGTCCACACCCGCTAGTCGTACAAGTAATTTTTTTTACTACTACTAATAAAAATCCTAGCTACATCGTTGCGTATGCTTATTGTTTTTAGCCTTTGAATTGACTAATTATTACCATTTGGTGTTCCTGACACACATTCGGAAAATGCCTTCGTATATTATTTATATACACTCTTGCTAATTAAGGACCAATAAATAACATTTGTACTTGGAAGAGAAAAAAATAATGAAAATGGTTTAGTATCAAATTATTTTCTTTTTCAACATGGACGTCTATTCTGCACACTACAGGTTCTATAATATTGAGCTGAATGTTAATAATATCTATGTTAACGAGTCGTTGATGGATATGAAAACTTTTGTTTAGTTGCACTCTTATGAAAATGTGACCGAAATTGTCAACTAAAGTTTTCTATTTGGAGTCGAGAAAGAATCTAACAAATTAAAGTATTTCTATGAGGTACAATCCTTGACCTATATGCATTAAAAGATATTAAATTTCACGCAAATATTCTTTTATAAAATAAAATTTGTTTGGTATTATCATTGGAAATTACTTCTTCTTTTGTACCTTGGGAGAATTGTGCAATTAAGGAAGTAAAAAGGTGATCATGTGTGTACCGGACATTGATTGAATTTAGAGGAGTCGTTAGAAAGGAATGTTGGATGAGTTATAAATTTGGTCTGAATTTGATGAGATTGGGCTAGGCCGAAAAAACAACAGGACTGATACCTTGTACTAAAGGGTTGGTCTGAATGTGATTAAGAATATGATTTGGAAAATCGGTTGAATCTGAATTGACTCGGCCGAGCCGGACCGATATTGGTCAGGTCCAAGCCCGATGTTTACTTATATTTCTGTGGCATTGTTTCTATTTACCAAAAATCAGTTGAACCGAGTTGACTACTTGACTCAACTGAGTTAACAATTTTTTCCTGGAATTAATAAGGTAAAAAGGAGATCATGTGTGTACTAGGCACTAATAGAATTTAGAGGAGTCCTTAGAGAGGAACTTTGGTTGAGTTACAAATTACAAATTTAGTTTGAATGTGATGACACTGGGCTGGCCCATAAACACAACATAACTTCAGAACTTCTTTTATAATTATAACTGATAAGTTGCTTAAAAAAATAACTAAAAAGAGATATACCTTTGCACTAGCTCTTCAAGATATTTCTCAGCTCGGTTCTCTATTGTTCCAGCTCCATTTTTCGGTATGAATCCTTCAGCCATCCACATTCTTGTAACTTGCACGCTAGAAATCTTATAATCTTCTGGGAAAGAAGCAAAATAAAGAAAACATGGTTTGAATTTGTAAGGCAAGTCTTCATAACTCATGGCTAGAACCCGAGAGCACTTCATCCCATCTTCGTCATTCCAATCCATGGTTTCCTCAGTTGTATTCCAAGCAGTGTAGTTCCACTCCCTCCTTGACAAAATACCACCTAGCACAACTAATGCCAAAGGTAGCCCACCACATTTTTTTGTTAATCTTTTGGCAACTTCCAAGAGATCTGGAGGGTAACTCTCAGGTTGTATATGTTGTTGGAAAGCCTTTTTGAAGAGGAGAGCTTGACTCTCATCATCATTTAGGTAACGGAGCTGATACGGATTTGTATTGCGATCTGCCGCTATAACAACATCAATTGATCTGCTAGTAATTATCACGCGGCTGGCATTTTTTGGATCGGGTAATCCTTTTTTCAATTCCTCCCAATTACAATCCCTCCACACATCATCAAGGATAATCAAGTACCTCTTGGAGGTCAAGGATTTATGAAGCTCGGCCAGTAAATTCTCATCAGTTATGGGTGGATTTTTGTTTTCCAGTGTGGGTTCAATTGAGTAAAGAATTTTTCTGAAAATATCATTTATATTGAACTTTTGAGAAATGGACATCCATGTGCGACAATCGAATTGTCGTTCCAATTCCGCACTGTGGTTAGAAAATTGAATGTGTTACATAAAGAAAAAAAGCAGCATAAAGAGAAAAATTTATTGGAGATCTTTTCCATGATTATAAGATTAATTATTATTATTGTTATTGTAAAGAAAATTTGAGTCATATTTGTAACAAACTTTGTGTATAAATCTTGAAGCTAAGAATATTTGGAGCCATTCTTACCGTCTTGAAAATTCTTTTAACCAAAACAGAGGATAATTTTGATGAAACATACATATTAATGTGATTATTTATGGAATAAATTATCTGAATCATAAATTGGATGTAGATGAGTGACATTTCAGTGAATTTAGGTGCATGCTTGCAAATCATGGTTGCTAGTAGGAACGGGGAATTCATGACAAAATGTCCTTACCTAACCAGATTGAAGAATTGAATTATTTCATCATTTCTTGAGAAAGGAAATAAAATCTAAACGAATGATAAATTTGGACAGTTGACTTCCTAAACTAGTTGGTTTCGGATAGCAATTTTCTTGTTATAGATTGTTCCACACAAAAATTACGCTCTTTACACACACAAAAATGATTTTAGAAGAGAGAATGCAATGCGCACCTTTTGAATATTTTTAGGGCCAAAGTTGTCTTCCCGAGGCCGCCAGTGCCCACAATTGAGAGCACCATCCGCCTTGAAATGTTTGTATCAAACAGCTGGTTGATAATGTTGCGCTTGTAATCCTCAAGGCCGACAACTTATGAATCATCAACATCAGTAGGTTTTGTTGGCCTAGAAGGTACCGAACCAATTTGTTCATTATCAGCACCCATAATTGTAATTTCCAAGTCGATTCGAAGCTGATAAATCTTTTTGAGGTCTTGTGTGATTTCTTCAAGCTCGCCACTCAGCTCCAGCTTCACCTTGTAAATTTTATAGGTTTTTTTTAACCACATACAAATTTTACGGTACCGAGGAGGATTTTGTGGATATTTTTCTTCAATCTCAACTAGGAATGTGTCAATCACATCTTCTATCCTGTGGGTAATGTCTCTGACTTGGTTAACCCACTCTTTTATCGATTCATTTCTGTTACTCTTTGAATCGGCATCTCTTAGATAAGCTTGGATCAAGCGGAGCTCCTTTTGCATCTTCTTGATATGCCCACTCACAGCTTGCAGCTCCTGAGCTTTCTTCAACAAGGGATCAGCAAGCTTTTGCAACACATAGCCCACAGCTGACTCTGCCATGTATTTTTTATTGTGGGTAGTGTATTTCTCTGTTTTTTTTTTTTGGGAGTTTGGGGGGTGGGGTTGTTTAAAGTGAATTAGTAAATTATCTTTGTGCTTGTGGATGTTTATTAGAGCTACCTGAGATGGTTATATATAGAGATATTGATTGATGTTTAAAACTTTAAATTAGACAAGGAAAAAAAAAGAATGAAGAGATAGGTATCTTTCTTTGCTTGTATTTTTTTTTCCTCTTTGATTGATGCGCCAATACTGGAATGATAGATATTGGTATGTGAAGAGCACGGATTCTTTTCTGTCAGACTTGGCGCTTAGACAAAAAGAAAAAGATAAAGAATAAAGAGAGAGGATTATTAGCTTTTTTTTTGTTCTTTGATTGATACGCCCATATTGGTATGTAAAGAACATAGATTCTTTTCTTCTAGTCTTGCTTATAAGGAATGAATATATCACTTTTTAGTTATTTAATCTTGAAATCCATTCTCATACTTTTCTTGGATTATTAATGTATTTGTTGGATCTGAACAGAAATACTTGCACTGCGGACTTGTCTTTCTTAGTCATGATTCCCGTTAAAAGCGAACATAAACTTAGCCCAAATTAAGGAATTAATCTAGGCATCCAACATCTCCGTGGACCAGTCCTACCAAGCGGTAAATTGCAATAGAAAAAGAAAGTAATATAGTTATCAAAAACTAAAAAATAATAAGAAATAACTACAAATGATCGATCCTGGTGCATATACCCTTTCAAAATCAGTAATATTATGTTCGACATTATCAATTGCATAACTAGTAGCGATAATATCAAAATAACAAAAGTAGCGTAATTAAAATAGTGAAAAAAGGAAGCAACAACTTTTGTGGCGATTTCATGAGTCTCGCACGATATAAATATGAAGTACTTTTAAGGACAGTGACATCACAATCCGATCCAGGTAACACAATTTCAATTTAATTTATTTATTATTAAAATTTATTGAATTTTTCTTCAACATGTATATTGTTGATAAAATTGTTTACCCAACATGTTACTATCATATATAAAAGCTCTTGAAAGTTGTTTTAATTATTACTATTTTTTCAGATAGGTATAAATTCATGGTTTAATACTATTCAAAAACAATAATTTTTTACCTATCTAAAAAAATAGTAAATTTTTTTCAAAAATTATAAAATTTGGTCTCCAAGCATATCTTAATATGGATATCTTGTTGAGCAGTTCAAATTGATACTTTAGCTTTTGAAATTGAAGATATAAAATATGAGGTATGATGGGGTATTGGAACCCTCCTCATATATATATATATATATATATATGACTTCACAAGTTTAAAACGAGAAAAATTATATTGTTTGTCTATGATGATCAAATATTTGAATTATATCCATATCTTTATTTGTATCTATTAATATCCGATCAGTATTTGTATCCATTTAATATGCAATCCATATCGGTCTAATATATGATCCGTAACTATATCCAAAAAATAATTATGATACGGATATAGTTTTACCACTATCCGATCCATATCAAATCCGTTTGCACCCCTACTAAGTCAGGGATAAGCTAGCATTTATTTCAGAAAAGTTTTTTTTATTATAATGCAAGAGTTCAATTGAAAACTAGCTTCTGTTATTTCTTAAGACTCAATAATTAGGTCATGCATGTCATTAGATTAGAGCTTCAAGATTCTATCGCTCTCCAACCTCTATCTTCCAACTAATGGTGAAGTTTTATATCCAATATTGTTTTAGATTATTATGGTAAAGTTTTCTAAAATCCTAATAAATCAAAATTACCACATTCTTCAACAATCCCCATCTCTTTCTATTAATTAATTAAGCTTCAAATTTACAATAAAGAGAAACAAAAATGAAAATGTAATCAACATAAGGAAAGGAATAATTACTCCTTTCCCAGCAAAATATACTCTTTGAACTAACGAACAATATTTGTTAAATTATATTAACCTTAGCTCACATAATATATAATTTCCTATTAATAAAAATTCCGGTCATAATATTGGGGAATTACTGATCAAATATATCATAACGTTGATGTACAAAAAGACCCGGCCAAAACAACTATGTTTGTAACAAGTAACAAATAGCTGGTCGCTCTAGCAATAAAATTTTCAAGTCATCAAAGCTAAAGCAATGGAATTAAAGATGCAACTTATGTGTGTCAACATAGCACAAAGCAAAAACAATGGAATTATTAAAAATAAAACATAATGGGTGACCATATAGCACAAAGCAAAAGAAGCGCCATTTCATTGCCTGGCCATTATGCTCCACCTCTTTTGAATAATGAAGCTTCAAATTTACAAAAGAGAAATGAGAATAAAAACAAGAGTACAACCGAAAGAAAGGAATAATTACTCTTTGATTCTAGCAAAATATACTCTTTTAACTAACGAACATTATTTGCATAAATTATAACAACCTGGGCTACTTTAATATATAATTTCATAAAAATCTGAAAATCTTACGGAACTAATGATCAAATATTATCATAAGATTGTTGTATTAAAAAATCTTACAGAAGTTGCCACAATGATAAGTATATTTTTGTTTAAAATACATCTGTTATGATATTTCATTTGTATTTCATTATACCGTAACATGTTCAAATTCTATTTGGTTATACATGTCTGTTATGAAACTTATAAGAAAGTTTTGTCATATATTGTTGTTCATGTCTTGTCATTGGTAATGTATGTATATAGGTGATTATGTATGATAATTGAAACGCCTTGCATTGTTAAGCGCGACTGGTTATCAATCCTGTTGTTGGGGTGTGACACTAACATTATGCAAAGTAATAAATTCCGTTGGGTGATTATTTGTGCGATAATTAACCGGATGTTGTTGTGGGACAAACCACGTGTATATAATGATTCTTTTAGTGCTGAATGCTTTTATATTCATAATTTAATTATAGGGACTATGTCCATCAAGAAATTGAATACTTTTAGTGCTGGCAGCTCATGTTGACTTACATAAAAGAGAAGCTACGAGTCGTAGGCCTAATTAAGGCTCATCTTTTTACGAAAGTTCAATATCTGTAAAATGTATCTAAAAATGAGGGTCCGTATTTATATGTGGAATAGGAGAATCTCTTCTTTTGAAAACAATAAAACAACAACTTTAGCATGCCAAAAGTTTTTTCGCATACCATGAAAATTAGTACATGAATTTATATTTGTACTGTGCAACAACAAATATATATAAATCCAAGTAATTTTCAGCTCTCTCCAAATCAGACAGTTAAAGAGAACAAGAAGAAAGGTGTGCGTCGGTATTTGTGAACCCGATTCGAACTGAGGCTGCTCTTCTGAGATTGCCATGGCGAGCCACTTACTGGTAAATTTGAGAATTCTTGATTTGAAAGTGAAAGATCGGATCTTGTGCTAATCTAATTAGCCAGTAGAGGAATAAAGAAAGGTTAGTGGTTGGTAAAAGTCCCTTGGATGGCCAACTGGAAGCATGTTCTGAGTTGTTGGCAGGCCTTCAATTCTTTGCACTCAGACAAGATGCTGCTGTTGTCTTAAACCTAAAATAGTAAATACTAGGCTCACTACGACATGACATGATCCACTACTCAATCATAACAAATACTGATCTGGCAATTACTCTCACAGTAATCCGATCAATAAATCATCTATATCCAATAATTCCAAAATAATCATACCTACCCGTGAATCAAATTCCCTCCTACCAATAAATAAAAAAAAACCTTCTAATTTTCGAATCAAATTATCAAGCCAAACCAATGCCGAGCTCCTTTTTTCTCTTCTTTTCTTCTTTATCTACCAAATGCTTCTCAAAATTGAGACAAGTGAGTTAAAAAGCCTCTTGAATCCATATATTTGTCATAAAGCCATGAGATTTTCAATTTTTATTTTCTTTCTTCTTTCCTTTATTTTTCTTTTCAAAGATGGATCAAAAGAGCATCTCTAGTACATGAAATCATTCTTGAGCCAAAAGATCTCGTTCTTCTTCTATCTTCTTCTACCTTAGGGGCTTTGTAAGTGTAATGAGTTCTTCACTATTAAATAAAAGCTTTTAATCGAAATTTATGCCTTTTTCCCTTTAAGTTTACTGTTTATGCTTCCCTCTTGTTACTTCTTGCGCTTTTTGTTCTTCCTTTTTGTTGAATAAACTGAGGAGGTGCTATAACAAAATACAATCATGTCATTGGACTGATTTTAAAAGGAGATCAGTTTGCATCCGATGCCCATCGGACTCAAACAGAGTTCTATGGACTCCATAACCGTCCGATCTGCTTTAAGATCTGTTTTGTTGCTTTAACATCTGTGCATGTTTGTTTCAACATCTGTGCGCACGGATCTTAAATCAGATCGGACGGTTATGGAGCCCATTGGACCCAAATTTGAGTCCGATGGGCATCGGACCCAAACCGCTCTCTTTTAAAAGATATGCGCTTGGTGATCAAATAAGGATTGCCTCTTCTATACTGTTTTGATAAAAAAAATATATAAATATGATATAAAATCTTATCTTTTGCTAAAATATTTTGATATTTTAAGCCTCCTCTGTCATGGTTAATGAACTATTTCTATAAGAAAATGTATATAAATATTGTTTACAAAAATCTTTCTTTTCTGTTTTTTTTCTTCTTTCTTTCTTTACTGTTTTCCTTGGAACCTTTACCAAAGTAATTGAATGATGAAGATGTAATGAGTTGAGCGAGCTAGCATCCTCATACATCAGATTCATTTATTTATTTTGATTTAAATGATCTAAAAAGGGAATTAAAGTGACTAAAAGAAAATTAAACACATTAGGTCTATAGGGTTGAGCCAGCTGGCATCCCCTATTAGTTCCTCAATCTAAAGGACCTATTTGCAAAAAGAAAAAGCTCTCAAAATATTTATATAGTAGCATTCAGTTACTGAATACCTATATCATGAAGGATCTATTTGCAAAATAGTGAGAGATAAATGATTAAAATGCAAATTGATGTCAGTTATAGCTGTGTTATTATCACTTGCACTTTTATCCCATGACATCTCAACGACCAGTCCTTTAAAACAATTAAAAGAACTTGAAATTTTGTAAAAAAGGCAAAGGGAAGGGGCCTTTGTGCAAGTTTTCCTTGTCCCTAGTCCTGACAACATGCTCTTTTGTTATAAAAAAAATGCTAAATCTTTAAATGTAGTGCTTTTAATCTTTTCCTTGTTGACAAGTACCAAACAGTGACTCAATAGTCACTTAAAACCTGTTTTGATAATAACCAGTCATTGTGCTTGATACAGGCACTGAAATACAAAGAAAGCATCACTGGTACTAAACTGGAACTCAAAATGCCCTACATGACCCTTGTTGACAAATCAATCAGCACAGATTGATCAGGGACTCAAATGAAAAATCCAAGATCACAGTTACATAAAGGATTCAACGAGAAACACTTTGGACTCAAATTTTTCCATTTTTACGATTTTCTTTCGATTTATTATGAATTGTTAAAGTTCATCTTCTGAAAATTAAAAATCTGCTGAGTAAATGTGACAAATTACCTTCTCTGCCCTTGACTTTGATCAACTGTCAAGTAGGGTTAGAAAATTGCTAAAATCATGAAACTTGGCAGGTAAATAGACATGCCTTTCCTCTGTAAATCCATACAAAGAACATCAAATTTGGCTTTTTAGAACTTTTGAAATTAATTTAAAAAAATTGGCAAAACAGGAAGAGTTATACAAAAAATTGTGACTTTCCCTTTTAATGAATTAATAACTTTTTGCTATTTTGAATTGTATAAAAAATTACCAGAAGATCTAGATGCCTCTAAATTGAAAACCAAACATCAATTGATCAAACCCTTTTGAAAATCAAATTAATTTGATATTTAAAAGAAAAAAAGGAAATAGCAAACTAAGAGGAAACCTTGTCAGACCTCTCAAAGCTATTTCTGTGACAAATCAAGCTCCAGGTTCGAGTCAAAAACATGTCAAGCAAACCAAAGATCAAGACTGAGAGCTTGAATGTCACGATCAGAGGAGGAATTGGGAGGAAATCAACCCAATTTTGACTCAGTCAATATAATATTTGGGAGAGAAGGAGCATCGGGCAGCAAGGGCAATGCAGCGGAAGAAACGGGCAGAATAATTAAACAGAACCTATCGCTGCAAGTGGGACTATCGAGATAGTTGAAGAGTTAGCCATTGAAGAGCCCATTAAGGAGAAACGTCGCTGTGAAATGGGCCCAGATTGTCAAAACTGGAGATGAGCGCTGAGTTGTCAAACTAACATTCGTTTGATCAATCCACTGGACGGATCTGAGTGAATTTAACGGATTGTCATCGCCTATTTATAGGGAATTAGTTCTATAGTTTGGATTATGATTAGAGATATCTGATATTTACAATTTCTTGTTTTCCTTGTTATTTTCTGCTGTTAATTTCTGTTGTAGCAAGAACTATCATTTTCAATCAAAATTCCAGCTTTTCCTTGTTTCAATTTGTGGTATTCAATATTGTCTGAGTTAAGGGTCGTTACATTGATTGAATTAAAAAAGGAAATAAATCAAGGAAGAAGGGACTGACAAGGTTCACCCCGAGTTGACCTAGTGCCAAAACTTCGCCAAATCGGTTTAAATCATCAAATTGGCATTAAATATCGTTTAAACATGTTATAACCATGCTAAGTAACCAATTGAGTGAAGAAAATGTCAAAGAAATCGGTTCAATTTGAAGAGAGATGGACCGGAACCCTAGAACCAATGTAGATAATAGCGCCTCCACCTCTGATCACCGCCAGCCGCTGACACCGATGATGGGTGTAATCAACTACCCTTCAGGAAGCGATCAAAGATGTATAAGCCTCGAAGGCCGCGGTGATCTAGAACGCCGGTGATGGTGTCAATATGTCATGCTACCACCCAGCAAGGGTTTCGATTCATCAAGCTTGCACAAAATTGAATGCACCCAGAATCATTAGATCTTGGCGCTGAGGGAATAAATTCAATTATTTGTGAATCCTGGCGCAGCCCGAATCTTAAAGCCCATCAAGGAAACATATTTAAATATCCAACGGTCACTGACTGACCTGAGCCCACATGTCAGTGGGCCGAAACAAAATCAATAGAATTTTAATTAGAGCTACACCAAATATCTCAAAGCCCAAACCCGAATCTTAAAACTCAAATCTCCAAATAACAAATGCTGTATAGTTTTCATATAGCGAACTATAATAGAATCATATAAAAAAAACGATGTTATAATATTCTATATATTACAGTAAAAAATTAACGTTGAGTTTTTCTCATTCACAAAATTGAGCAAAGTTGGGAATCTTAGAAAACAGACCAAAGTGAGCAAAATTGAGAATCTTAATTGTGCCGTCCATACAAAAATGATAATTTTGACTTTTATGAAAATAATGTTAATTTCATGTTAACTGCATTTTTATCTATCGGAGAGACGACAAAACCAACTAATGTAGAAAATCATTTGATTTAAAAAATTTGGACCATTTAAATTAGTGATTTTCTATCTATCTAAAAAGATAGTAAAAAAATTCTACCAGATGTAAAATTTAATCTACAAGTATCACAGACATTTCAAATGAGTGACAGACATTTCAATCTGGAACCAGGATGACAAATGTGAACAACAGAGTTTTTCTGGAAGTAACTTTGGTGAAAAAAAGGAGACGTAACGAAACATTGTCAGAGGCTCAAGAAAATTGGCAAATATATATACCCCCTACTTTTCAGTATCAATTTGGAAAGGGTGGGTATTTTATTTAGCTGTTTTTTTATTTCTTTCAAAGCATTGTTTTAGGATAATATATTTACGAGTATTTCCTTACTGTTTTTTTTTTTTTTCTTTCCTTTCTACTGTAATGTCATTAAGTTGTAGTGTGTAAGACAATTTTTATTTAATTAAATTCACCTACGGATTTTTCCTCAAAAAAAAAAAAAAAATACCAACGCCAAAGGATTTGGAACCTATCCCGAAGGACTTTGGACGAAACATTTGTTGAAAGCAACGATCATATCATATTAAAACTACTGTAGTAATACTAACAAATATTAACTTCTCTCCGTCAGGTCAAAATAGGAAATAGGAAATAACTCTTCTTTTTTCCTTCTCACTGTTAATGGAGCTAGATGCGAATTAAATTGCTTCAAATAAATGAGAAATAATACAGAGAAGAACTCCATCCCCTACTCCTCAAATAAAAACATACACGGTCCCATCTTTAAGCTTAATTTAGCATGTTATTGCCTCCTTATTCTTGGAATTGTGTAAGGACTTTAATTTTCAATTCATCTCATTTTTTCCTTCTTCGTCCTCTAAAATAAGATTTATTTGTCTGATTTTGCATAGCTCCGTTCTAAATTTCTAATTTAATATACAATATATTATATTTTCGTAAAAGCTCTTTGTGGTGCATTTATCATAACGAAGCAGAGGATTAACTAAGGACGAAGAAGCAGAGGATTAACGACTTGCATAAAGTTTTTCAAACAAATAAAAATTTGGTGTATTTATCATAACGAAGCAATTTGTTAATCCAAATAATTCCATCTGAGTAATCATCTAAACTAGCATATTGAGTGGACCAATGTTGCAGGGGGCATTTCAATTCTGGACCAATTGGGAACTATAGCAAATGAAAAATAAACTAACTTAATTATACTATCATAATACCCTTACGATGCTCAATCGTGTGAAGGATGCTATACTACTGCAAAAATTCGACAATGTTGAGCTTAATATATAATTACTGGCACCAAGTTTATCAAAGTGCAAGCAAACTATTATTCGCCAGCCATATATGATATATGGCATCTCTTGAAAAGGTCTCCTATATACATAAAATCATATAGCGTTCACTATCGCTTCAAAGCTTGATTGGTAATTTGATCCAATGCAAATTTTAAGACTGTACGATTTGCTTAAAACTCTTGGTGAAAAAAATGATAATGAAAAAATAATTTCCTTCCTTACCTAAGAGATAGAAGTAAAGGAGGGGAAATGGTTTCTGTTTTTTTTTTTACTTAACAGAGAAGAGAGACTGTTATCTGTTAGCGTTAACTTCATCAGTTTTGATAAGATATAATATTGCGGCCTAAAAACACTTTGGACAGAAATTCTGTTCAAATAGCTTCGGACAAATTCCCAACCCAACGCCAAAGCCCAAAAGTCAAAACAGCCCACTTTTTTTTTTCTTTTTCTTAAATTAAACTACATAATCGTCCTTAGAACATTCTCATTTACCGTTTCCTTCTTCAAAATGCATAACAAATTAAATTCTTTTTTAACGTCGCCCCAAAAAAAAATGTTGGTCCTCTTCGATTAATTACAATGTAGAGTTTGTTACTTCATTACATTACATGTATTAAGTTATATTTGAAGTATAATTGTGAGTTTTAATAATTTAATTAATTAAAATGATTCAAAAATTAATACTAAACCATATATCTAACATTAATATAGAACAGACTATATATAACGACAAAAGTGCATGAATATAATATTAATTATTGAATAAAAATTAGAAAGATATGTTGTTCCTTTCTTCTCATTCTACAATCTGAAATCTCAAAAAATGGGAGAAAGCACAGAAGGCTTGAAATTAAGCATTGACCATCTCCATCAACAAGTGGGCCCTTTGTTAATAACTTTAGATATTTGTTTTGGGCCCAAAAAAGCCCGGCAGTGTTTGTTTGTGGGGTTGCTGTTTGTTATCATTAAAGTAGACAACAAATAATTATGATTTGCCAGCGTACCATAAAATTATCATCAATAAGTACACATACATACATGTAAATTGAACAACTAGCAAAAGTGAAAAGAGAAAACAAAAAGTTAGCAAAGAGATCGAAAACAAAAATTCAACATGTAAACAAAATTAGCAAAAACAAATGCCCAGCGTACAAACGAAAATAATTTAGCAATATTCAACATGTAAAATTTGAGCAAACCATGTAAAATTAAGAGAAAAGGTTACATCTCCGTTTCTCATTCTTCGAATTTTCCTCACGCCATTCTGGTCCACCTTCTCGCGTGTTTCACTAACTATATATCATATATATGCTCGGTCACGGTTGCGGATCCTTGTGTCATTAGTGTTTTTAACCATATGTAGTAGCCTATTTTGTAGTAGTGATTCTTTTTTACTTAGTTTACAAATTAACAAAAATTTAAAATGTGTAGAAAAACAAGTCATAAACATGTACCAGACAATATCCAATTTTATTTATATTATAAAGTTGCTAGGTAATTTGTTTGCTTTGATTTTAGAATCTATAGATAAAAACAAATTAATGAATTTTAGTACCATAATTTTTTTTAAATTACCTAATTAATATCAACTAAAAAGTTTCAAATTTGGCAGATGGTAAAAACAAACTCTGCATGAATTCCTGAACATACTGCTTGTTTTGCATTTATGTTATTCACTTAAGCATATTCACAGAAGTAGGATGCATCTTAATGTTTGAAATTAACTAAGAAATTCATTTTACATTCATTGGAACAGGTACCGATTTGATGAGTATTTGGACAATTTATGTTGTTTAAATTTAAACAATACTTTATTATTATCTTAGTAATAATGAATATGTTATAAATTAAATTAATTGAACTTTAATTAAAGTTACAACGATATCAATACTTTATCATTAGCTTAGTAATAATAAAATCTGTTAAGACACAAAATATGCCTCTCTCCATTATGCATTTAAACTACGAATCAAATCTGTTAAAACATATTTTAAATTTTACATCATTTCATAAGTGTATCTTTTGGCTTTCTGAAGTTTGTTCGTATTTCTAACAAATAAACCAGTCTTTAGTATCTGCTATCAGTTCATAATGCACCTGTACCAATTTACAAAAATATGTATGTATGTATGTATGCATAATTAAGCTAGTAAGTTTCTGAATATGATCTATATAATTGTGTTTAGTATTCGAACAAATATAGTTTTATTCCATCAGATCTCCGTCTAATTATGTTCTCAAATCTTATTGTCTGAATAAATGGGGCAACATGAGTATGATGGGAACTGGTGGGACCTTATCAAAGAAAAGATTAAAGTCGGGGAAATGTTTCTGCTTTTTTTTTTTTTTTCCTGGTATTGATGTTTGATATTGTTTGCTATCTTATTTTCTGTAGTATTGGTTTATAATTTGTACTACTGAAATAGATTGATATAATGGAGGGAAGACATTACAAAATTACTTGTTTTGTATTTATGGTACATGATTTGATATTAAGATATTAAGATATTACAAAATTAATTGGAAGTATTTATATATCTATTACTTCTGTCACACCCCCGATCCGGAGGTGCGACGAACCTACCGCGTCTATTTTTCTATAACAATTCACGTAATACAAGGCATGGATCTTTTTATGCATTACCAATAGCATCCATTATTTTTACCATATCTCAATTAATTTATAATAATTATCTGATCATTTGTAGTGGATGATACTAGATAAATTTTATGCACAATGTCAGATAAAATAATCCCAAATCTCAATTCTTTAGGTGGCCCTGCTGTCAATTACAATCTCAAAAACATTTCTCAATCTTCGTCTAATAAACCTATAACCCACAAGGGGAAACGAGTGAGAAATAATAAATTATTTCTCAGTGCTGATTGCCACTCAGATTATTGGATTCGAAAGAAATCCATATTCAGAATGAAATCACCGCACGAGAAATTAACAGTTCATTTTAAAATGACGAATGCAAATGCTCAATATCAGTATCCAATCGAACAGCAACAATTTCATAGATAAATCAGAACTCAATTAATCTTATCGGAATAAATAGTTTGAGTCTAAATCTTTTAAACCATAAAGTCTGGTAATATTTGGTTTCTTACATTTACAATTTCTAGTCTAGTAACACTGACAGATACCTTAACAAGTATCCATCGTGTTAGGGCTTATACTGTTCTATCCATCCTGACAATTTGTTAATGGAAACAATATAGAATCAATATTTCAATGCCTTCAGTATCAGAAAGAAAATCGGTGATAAAACAGTTCTAACTATCCTGACAATCGGTTAGCAAAAACAATACGAAATCAATATCACAGTACTGTCATTATCGGAAAGAAAATCATTGATAAGACAGTTACCACAGTTCATTAGTCTTACAGTCACATTTCATATTTATTCAATATCCCCTACCCAACCGGTACTGGGTTCAGTTGGGGCCATTCACCATATGCGCATAAGGGTCCTGGAGTGAAGTATAGTAGCTAGCTAGACTTTACGTTATATTAATCCTTTTTCTCCACTATATGGAGGTTCAAGGATTACAATATTTAATATTCAATCAATTCAGTCACTGTGGTCTCAATCAATCATTTGAAATAAGAATCATAAATCGATAAACAATATCAACATGACAGTCAACATACTTATCTGTAATTCAGTTTCAATTGTATTGGGTATGCATATGATGCAACAGTTCAATCAATGCAATCAATCAATTATTCAAAATGCATAGCGAGTTACGATTTAATTCCTAGTATGAATCTCAGACTAATCCAATAACCTCGCACCTGATATCGTAGGGCAATAGATGAGGTTCGCTAATAGTCTGTTTTTCCTGATCATTCTGTCTCATCAGTCTTTATCATAAATATGCCTATGTTAACCATAATATGCACATTATAATCAATAGTTAGTTTCGACATCGTATCGTGCTATTTAATATAAGTTAAATTCTTATATATGTAATTATAAACTTTTATAAGTCATTCCAACCAACCGTATCTATTTCATCTAATGACATCTTTTGATCAATTATGGAATCACTTTGTGAATCCTTTTTATTTCAATTTGGTTCCAGTCCAAAGTCTAGATTCAAATCCAATTCAATTAACTAAGTTCAAATCTAACACTCCAGTAATATAAGTATCTATTATCTAGTGGTCCAGTATCTAATAATAATTAAGGTTCAAATTCCATTCTTTTAATTTATCTATTTTTAGTCCAGCACAAGGCAAGCTCAATTTCATTTAATTCTCTCTTTTTTCAATGTCTACTAGTAAAGTCCAAGTTTAATTCGAATTTTCAGTTCTGAATCCAAGGTCCTGGTTATATTTTTTTCTACTTTAATTATTTACTTAGACAACTTAAATCAAACAAATTTACAATTCTTATACATAGTCTCCGGCCAACAATTTATTATATGTGTAATTTCACTAAGACCTCTTTGATAGGCATTAATTACAATTCATGAAAAATTTCCAATCCAACCTTCTACTTTATATTTCTTTAACAAACAAGTCCTTGTAGTTTAAAAAGAATGCACCATTAACCAAGACTAAACTTACACCAATTGGTATCATTGTTCAGATTTCATCAACAACCCTTAACCCACATACAAACTCGTTAATAATCTCAATCATGAAACTAAATGAATGGAATATAAGATACAACCCATTTGAGCTTGGTACCGAATTTAAGGTTGAGTTCTAAACCATGAATCAAATAATAAAATTACTATAGCAATTATTGGATTCAGATCCGGTTGATTAACTCATAGAGGAAAAAGCTATCTTAAGCAAATCAATTAAAATAATCTATGAAAGATGTTTTCAACTAAATTCACAATATCTTAGCTTGCCTTGTTCAATTTATTAAATCAATATTTCTTCATATATTAGTAGCCTAATAATCCTTTTCATTTCTTTCAACACCTAAAGCAAACTTCAACTTGCTAAATTTTAGTACCAAAACTCTAATCAAGTTTGAAAGAAGAATAATTCAAAGGAAGAGAAGAAATACCCAATGTCAATGTTGAATACAATAAGCAACATGGAGAACTACTTGACAAATCAAGAAATTTCACCACAGAAGTTCCTCTCTGTTGACTCACGAAACAGAGAAGAAGAAGACTCCACTATTTTTTTTTCTTTTTCTTTTGGTTTTTGTTCTTTTTCTTTTGGTTTTTGTTTCTTTACATGAGAAAGAGAGGGGACCCCAATATAAGGTGAGGTGTTTCACCAGTATGTGCCACGTGCCCATAAGTGCCACGGTGGTCATGTTTTTATTTTATTTTGTTAATTTTTGTATTTTCTCATAACTATCCTTTAAGTTTACAAATTTTGTAAATTAGTCCAATTACTTAAAAGAATATTAAAAATATTAACAGGTATTAATTTTCTATTATATCTATTTCGTGTAAATTCTGAATTTCAGAAATTCGTTTCGATGTATCTCATTATACGAACTTTATCTCAGTTAAATAGATTTCTAGACAATCAATTTATCATATTTAACTTTAGTTTCACTTAATTATTTTACTCGTACGCATTCAAACGTTTAGTACATTACTTTCAGATACTAATTTTATATACGCATTTGGTATAGTGTTACAACTTCAGATATATGTAAAACTCAATATTTGTAATGTTCACTATTCTCCAATATCTCATGTCCATTCATGCATTAGTTATTTATTAAATAGTGTGGAAAAACAACACAATTACATATTATTATTTATTGGTTTTCTTAATAAAATTGTGCACCTATATTATAGCTAAGAACCAATTAGAATGGTAAATTTGTAGTCTTTATTTAAAAGGATCGACAATGTAGTGAAACAAAAAAATCATGAACGATCAAGAGACGATTCAATGAGCATTAATTAGTCACAATTATAAAATGATGCAAATTTGATTTTTATTTTATTATTATTTTGGACATAAATATAATATTCTATACAACATTGGACTCTGTGTGACGCCTAATCATTATATCATTTTATAAAAATATCCTATTTCGAAAAATTAATCAAAATATTTTTTGATGATATTTTTGACAAATTATCCTTATGAAACTTGAACCTTCTTAAATAATTAAACTTGACAAATTTATAAAATGTCAAGTTTAAATATTTTTGACAAATTATTTTTGTCAACTGAACCTTCTTAATATATTTGTCAACTGAGTGAGTTAATTATTTCCAAATCATATCATTTTTTTCAACTGAGTGAGTTAACAATGATCTAAAATAATTAAACTTGAACCTTCTTAAATACACACTTAATTATTTGTAAAATTGCATATTTAACCATTATATATAAAATGTACACTTGTTAATTGCCTATAGTATATTTGCTACTTTGAACTTTTATACCCATTAACAATCCATTCATAAAAAATCATTGATAATATACTTTTGATTATTCAACAATACTCTCTGATAATATAATAAATAATAAGTTTACAATAATTATTTTAGAATAAGTTCTTCAAAAGTCGCTTAAGTGAATTAATTACTGAATTGGTGCAGATCTTTTCAATAATTATTTTAGATATATTTAATTGATCAACGCATGATTTTTTTTTCCTGAAGCAGAGATCGTCACACATCAATAGTTTAATAATTTCAATGGAAATTAAATGTGGCGTGAGTAACAATCAGAGTGAAAGTTTTATAATATAAACTATTCAATACCACTTTGTATAATTTGAAAGAATTTAGCGACCTATTAAATGAAATATCAGAATGAAAATTTAAAGAATTATAAACTATTCAATACCACTTTGTATAATTTCAAATAATTTCAGTGTAAAATGAAATTTTGCGGCTAGAAATCTGAGTACTCTCTTCTTCAGACAATTTCCATTTATAATATTATTTACAGAAATATGCAATACTGTTTACTTAACGATAGAATGTATAATTTGTTAATTTTGAAAATTGATTTTTACTAATAATTTATCCAAAAGTATTAACAAACGTATACAAATTAAGATACATTAGTGTTTAATAAAGCTTGTAAATTGAAATTATAAATAACTGAAGAAATATAAGTAATTTAAAATTAATTAAGGAATAATATTGAAATTACTTGAAATTTACAATCAAGTATTTGCCTACGAGCTCTAAAAACAAATCAAGTATTCAATTAAAACGGACCCTAAATACCACGGACCAAAGACAAGTTTCATTTAATTAACAAAAAAAATGTTTTAATCAAAATAAATTAAGTGCCACTGGTTCCATATATCATATATATATATATATATATATATATATATATATATTTAAAATGAGTTCAAAATATTTTTAAAACATAGTTTCAGCTTTCATACAATTAACTTAAAAAGTTAACCAATATCTAAAATTTCTGCCCGTTCCGAAAAACATTCAGTAAGAATAATTCACTAAGAAAAGAAACATAATGAGAAAGTCCAGCCAACCAATTTGCACGTACAAAAAATGCCCCGACATAATATCATAAATAAAAGAAAATAAATGTTTTATGATAATTATATTAACATTAATTATTTAGTACAAATAATACAAAATTCAATCGAGAATGACAATGAAAATTAAATTAGTGACAGTAAGGCCAGGCCGAAGATTAGCACGAGAGGCACCATATATGATGCCACTGCATTCCTATCGCTATCTAATATACGAGTAACCATTCTAACCATTCCAATACATCTGTCACTAATCAAAACATAAAGCAGGGCAGGAGACGCTAACAGCAAAGTGATAACAAGGAGGACGATGGCAATTGGCAAACAAACTGGAGCAAGCGTCACATACAACCCCAATCCAAATGCCACAATCATACTACTCGCTGCTAACATAAAAAATATTACTGCAAAGTCGATGACTTTGGGAGGCATAGGCCATATAGCATAAAGAAGTAGCGCAAATAAGCTTATGAATCCTTGAATAAATGCGAAGGCGTTTGCTAGAATATATGCCCAGAACATATATCTCCTCCCTAGAATTGGTGTACCGTTGTCTTGGTTATAACCTCCGGGAACTGTGAAAGAGGCAGCGAATGCCACAGTTGTTATCAGTACGGAGCCCAGTCCGGTGACTTGAATTTTCTCCCACATATTTTCAACCTTTTCATCCTCATTCTGATCTTCGATTTCACCACGTTCCTCACCAAGTTCCTGTAAGAGACAACACAAATGTATGTTACAACACAACTGATTGGAAGCATATATGTCACGTCTTAATTAATTTGTAACATTACATAGTTTCAAAATTGAACAAATAAAACTTAGGTACGTAACTAACATATATCAAGTTATAATATAAAAAAAAAATGCGAAAACCAAAATATATACATATATATTTGGTATTCATTGATACACTGGTACTCCAAAGTCCAAACACTGAAAAACTCTAAAAGATCCATAGTAATTAATTATTAATTCATAGAACAATTGTAATTTAAATAGAAAGTTTGTGATATATTGCGAGCATTAAAATTATAATTTTAATCTTTAGAATCAGTAAAGAAAATACACACTGAACTAGTAGATTTCACTTCTAGATCTCAACTATCACAATTAGATTTAATACAATTCTTACCAATAAAGTTGAAAATTGAATATTTAATTTTTTATATTGGCCTTGGTTAATAGAATGTTTCAGATCAATTAATTCGAATATTTTTTAAGTAAAGAATATGGTGTAGCAGACTAAAATTCATATTCCTGTTGTAGTTTTTTGGCAGCACAACTCTTACACAAAATTTGATAACCAGCTCTCCGTGTGAGAGATCTTAGGTTTGAAAGTCAGATAGGAAAATATCTTATGGATATTAAATAGTTAGGTGACTTGACTTCCAACTTTTACTAAATAAAATATCTTAGACAAAATTTTACAAACTATCTATTGTTCTTAATGCCTCAAATCAAAAGTATATGTAGACTTTGCCTATACAAGTAGCATTGAGTCGCATTGTGTTGACAGCGAAGCTATTATGTATAACCTAAATATCTAATTAGCTAGTATGTATTTTTTGTGTGCTTGGTAGTTCAGTAGTTGGTAGCAACACACGAGTTAACTAATAATAACAAGAAATAATTTTCTGATGTGTTTGTTAATTTAGACATATCTTACCCTCATTAACTGCTGCAACTTCGTGGAAAGTTCGTCTGGTGTCCAGTCTTGATTGTTTCGGATTGTTTCACCTATGCATCTGATCATGCCCGAAATTGACCAATTGTTTTTCATTCTTGCAATGTCACGTGGTGTATTTCCTTCATAATCCCTTTCATCATACATTCTTACTATCACTTCAACACTGGTCAATTTAAATACATCCCTAAAAATATGCCAATGGTGCTGTTCTGCAGCAAAATGAAACATATTTCTTCCACGAGGATCCAACAACTCGGCATTATCAAGGTATTCACTGAAGAAATGCTTTAACAGATCTATGTAGCCCACGGATGCGGCTACATGAACTGGAAACATTCCGTCAGAGAATTGGGTGCATGCTAGAGTACGGTCAACTTGTAACATAGTCCGTACCATAATAAAATTTTCTTTAACTATAGCCATGTAAAATGGAGTTAACATTTCATTATTGACCTTGTATGCTACTTCTCGATCCAACGTTATGAGCTCGCGGAAAACATCTTCATGGTCATTTTTGACAGCAACGTGCATGGCTGTGTCCCCATTTTGATTTGTTTTATGAAGAGCATCCTTCGTGACAACAGAGTTAATTCGAATGAGTTTCTTGATGGCCTCGTTGTTTCCGACCTTCGCAGCACAGTATAAGGGTGTCTCTAACATCTTGTTCCGTGCTTTCAACAGGGACATATATCTCTTTCAAATACCTTCAAAGCGAGCTCGTTGTGCCTATTAATAACAAGTAGGTGAATAACAGTGTCTCCAAAAGGACGCGTTGCACTTTGGAGCTCGGATTGGACTGTCTGGAGTTCTGTGTTTATTTGTTCCAAAGCAGAATCAGAAGCCTCTATTGTCACCTTATTGTCACCTGATTAGACAATGTAAAATTTAATGAAAGCATCGAAATTGGACAAATTTTGAAATATATCACATTTTTAGATTGAGAAAATAAGACAGAGGTAATAAGGACACATACATTTTGCTCTGATAATATCATGATCTGCATTCCAATTAATAAATAGCGATAATTTTCCGTGATTTTTATTAATATTCAATGTTAAATATAAAATTCCAAATATGCCAAGAGGAGTTGGAAAGTTATAAAAGTGCCCAAACCGGGTTCCTAACTTTTTATTTATTTATTTTTAGATAAAATGTTATAATTTATTTATCTTTTGTATGAAAATATTAGAAATTTTTTTATATTTTTTTGAAATTAGATAGAATACTATATAATTTGATTTATTAGAAAGATTGCAATAAATAATCCGAATCAATATTTTTCAAGTATGATTTTTCACAGCTGTAAGAAAAATTAAAATTTTTCCTTGTGTGTTATTGAAAAAAAATATATATTTTGAATCTAAGTTATTGATATCGGTTCAAAAGTCACTTCTAGGTAATTAAATATATAAAATATTGTGGTCTTTCTAGTACATTTAATTTTTCAGATTTTGTATCTATTTTAAAAAAAATATAATAAATGATTACATTCACGAAAAGTTATATTAAATTTTTATTTTTTCAAAAATAGAAAGACCACAATATTTTCGGTATTTACCTAGAATTGAATTTTGAACCGGGACCAATAACTCAGATTCAAAATATTTTTATTTTTTCAATAATACACAAATAAATATTTTAATTTTTCTTACAGCTGCGAAAAATCCGGCCTAAAAAATATTGATCCTAGTTATTAGTTCTAGTATCTCTAATAAATCAAATTATATAGTATTACATCTATTTTTGTAAAAATATATAAAATATTTCTAATATTTCAATACAAAAATAAATAAATTATAATATTTTCTAATTAAATAAAAAATTGTAATAAATAATTACATTAGCCAAAAGTTAGATTAAATTTTTATTTTTTCAAAAATAGAAAGAACACAATATTTATATATTTATCTAGAAGTGACTTTTAAACCTGAATCAATAACTCATATTCAAAGCATTTTTATTTTTTTTCAAATTACACACAAAGAAATAATTAAATTTTTTCTCGCAGCCCAAAAAATCCGACCTTAAAATTTTTGATCCAGGTTATTTGTTACAGTCTTTCTAATAAATCAAATTATATAATATTATATCTAATTTCAAAGAAATATAAAATATATTTCTAATATTTAAATAAAAAATAAATAAATTATAATATTTTCTAAAAAAAGGTTAAGAACCGACCAATAATTGACTGGTTTGGACACTTTTATAACTTTCCATCCCTCTGGGCATATTTGGAATTTTCTATTTAATGTTGGACATTAATAAAAATTACGGCATACTTTTAATGATATCATGATCCGCCTAACAATTATTTAACTTAAATAGAAGCAGTGAATCATTTTACTTAATTGAAACCACCAGCAATCTATTACTTATCTTGTATCCATTCTGGAAAGTTCTCATTCCCCAAAAATGATAATAATAGCCCATCCAAAACTCCAAAATACCATAAGAAGATTGTACATTTCAAGAGAAAAACCTTTCAATTTATAGCCAACTTTCCACTAATTTATAGTTAGTATGAGACCAAAACTGGGCCAAAACAAAAAACCTTTCAATTTATAGCCAACTTTCCACTAATTCAATTAGGTCATACATTTCAAGAGAAAAAAAAATATATGTAAAAGACCAACTGTAGCTTTTTAGTTACATCTAAGTAATACATATGTTGTATGTATATGAAGTGACTATAGTTTTTCAAACAAAAAATATATGTAAAAGACCAACCGAGATTTCTAGTAGTTGAAGACGTTGTATTAATACATCACTGTTGCCTTTTATTGTTGCATCGAAAAGATCAATAGGCATAACCGGGCGTAATTCGGGAACCATTTTACTTTCAGATGTTATTGTTTGGGAGGATGGAGTAGTCATTACTATATATCACGTACGCTAAGCTTGAATTGCTCTTGTAAAGTAGTATAGGATATAGATAGTTGGAAAGATTTCATAGTGGAGTCAGAATATCAATAATGTGTTATATTTTTGTAAGACCTAATTTATTGGTCTCTCTTCCTAGTCTTTTTATATCCTTTCATATTTTGGATATCTGGGTCTGGTGCACTGTAGTTAGGAGTATCTTTGAAAAAGAAATAAAGAGATAGACATCTTTCTTTGCTTTTTTTTTTTTTTTTTCTCTTTGACAGATAGTTGTACGTCAAGAGCACAGGTTCTTTTCTTGCAGGCATTGGCTCACGGTGATTAAGCCAAGTCCAATATTAACAACAGAATGGTTACAAAGATGAATGTTTGGCACTTTGGCTTAGGTCGCTTGCTGAGGTTATCAGATATGGGAATATAACTTTTCTTTGCAAAAAGTATGATAAACTAAGCAAACTTGTAGAGAGACCTAAGAGTTTCTTTTAAAAAAATATATATATCGACAAGGTATAGATTGAATAACACATGATCCAATAGGGCTATATGCCACGAATAGATCATTAAAATTTTCTTGAGAAAGAATTGTTTATAACGACTTTAAATTTGCATGATTTTATTCTAATCTTATAATCAATAACTAATTAATTATAGGTATGACATATGAAAGTCATACACCAACAGATTTTTTAAAATTGTTTAACCATTGTTGTAAAAAAAAACAGTATGCTTGATGAACATTCATGGTACTGCCAAGAGATTAGCACTATGCGTTCGATGAATTGAATTTTTGCGACCCAAAGTCGACTTGCCAATAAATTTGTTGCGATCATGCACCCCTCTCAACCATGATAAATAGTGACTCCATAACCTTATTTGTGGCTCTTTTGAGTGTCAAATTAGAGCTAATCAAGGTCCTATCGCTCTCCTGCCTCTATCTTCCAACTAATGGTGAAGTTTTTATATCCAATATTGTTTTAGATTATTACGGTAAAGTATACTAAAATTACAATAATTCAAAATTACGACATTCTTCAACAATCCCCGTCTCTTTCAATTAATTAAGCTTAAAATTTACAATAAAGAGAAACAAAAAAGAAAAAAAGGTAAACAACAAAATGAAAAGAATAATTACTCTTTTCCTAGCAAAATGTACTTTTTGAACTAACGAACAATATTTGTTAAATTATATCACCCTTAGCTCACATAATATATAATTTCATAATAATAAAATTAATAGCTTTTCCCAAATCTTTGGGAATTACGGATCAAATATATCATAACGTTGATGTACAAAAAGACCCGGCCAAAAAAACTATGTTTGTAACAAGCAACAAATGGCTGGTCACTCAAGCAATGAATTTTTCATGTCATCAAAGAAAAAACAATGGAATTAAAGATGAAACTTATGAGTTTCCACATAGCACAAAGCAAAAACAATGGAATTATTAAAGATAAAACATATGGGTTTCCACATAGCACAAAACAAAAGTAGCACCATTTAATTGTCTGTCCATTATGCTTCACCTCTTTTAAATAATAAAGCTTCAAATTTACAAATGAGAAATGAAAATAAAAAAATACAACAGAAAAAAAGGAATAATTTCTCTTTGATTCTAGCAATTAAAATATACCCTTTTAACTAACGAACATTATTTGTATAAATTTATAACAAGCTGGGCTACTTTAATATATAATTTCATAATAATTAAAATTATAGCTCTGGAAATCTTACGGAATTAATGATCAAATATTATCATAACATTACTATTTTAAAAATTCTAACCAAGAAAACTATGTTTGTAATATATAGCAACAAATGGCTAGTTGCACAAACAATGAATTTTCATATCATCAAAAAAGAAATAAAAATGAAGCATATGAGTGTCCACACATTGCACAAAGCAAAAGCAATGCATGCAATTATGCTTTACTTTTCACAACCAGTTACACCAATAAAACAAGCTTCAAATTTACAAAAGAGAAAAGAAATCAAAAGAAAAAGGTACAAATTGAAGAAAGGAATAATAAGTAATCTTTGATCCTAGCAAAAATATTAGGAAAGAATTAAATTTTGTTCTAGGACCACATTCTCTATCTCCAATTAAATCTCTTTTCCTCTTGATCACTATACCCTGCAGTGCAGCTCTCATTCAAAACAAAGATGGCTATGATACTTGATGCCTTCGTGTCAAATGCTCATTGTGGCTGCCCATTGCTCTCTTAATTGCTTCCGTAACCAGATATTTGCACCTGAGATTGGTTCTAAAATCAATGAAATCAATTCGAGGCTAGAAGGAATTGCCAAGAGAAAGACTGATTTGGATTTGATCGAATCAGAAATCTCTTCTGGCCTGCAGTACTTATATTTCTAAAAGTAAGCTTAATTTGTTCAGCAACAGGGGACAAACAAAGTGATCTTTGTCTAAATACCAATTAAAAACTTGTTTTACACTAAAAGAATTTTTTGTTGATAATATTTTTTGTTAATTGTAAATTACATAATTTAACTAATATTTAGACCAATCTATCTTTAAATCTCATAAATTTTTAATTAATTAAATCTACTATTTATTATATATTAAGTTGTTTATCTTGGTGATCTTATAGCACACAAATTGACTGTTGATTTTTATTGAAAAAATGTACAAATATTTAACTTGCTAATTTCATAATTATTATACAATTAATAGCTTACATGAAAACTTTATATAGTGGGTACGATGTATATATGGTGCTCTATTTATTAAGTAAGTTTTAATTGGTTATAGTGGACATAGCAGTCTTTATGACTCGTTGTGATCTCGCTTTATGTAGCTTTCGTGTGGAAGATAAAATTATGTTTATTTTTCACGCTAACAGAACAATTTGCTATATAGTTAGCTCCTCATGCTCTTTGTTGTTTACAGAAGAAAAAATTATCGTGATTTTTGTGGAAATGACCACATAAATTTTAAAAAAATTGCAAAATGTTAATCTCAATAAGTTGAGTAATGAAGCCCATGACTTAAAAAAATTGCAAAATGCAAACTGCACCAGCCCATGACTTAGAATTGCCGGATGATCGCTGGAGAAGGAAGCCTTTCTCGGAAATGGAGACGTCCAGTCTTCCCGATGAGAAGGAACCCCGATCGGCACGCACGAATATTGATGCAGCCTACATCGTCTGATGAGTGCGCCAAAATAAAGTTTAAATAAATATTCGGATCTTGATGCAAAAGCCCAATCCAAAGGCCCATATTTCCCCTCTGAATTCTGACCGAAGGGACCCACATGTCGGGTTTAATGAGACTCATCCCTCTACACAAATCTTAAGGCCCAGATCGAAGGCCCATAAGCCTCTGTACACATCTCAAAGCGTGAATACACATCTCAAAGGCCCAAATCTCAAATCCAAAGGCCCAGATTCATTCTCAAATTAAATTAAATCAAATAAATAAATATGTTTTACAATTAGGTTCTTCTGACAATTTAAATTTACAACGTAGTCCTTGGAAACTTACAAATAGGTCCCTGCCTATATAAAAATCCTTTCAAATAGGTCTCTGGAAGCCCAAATTTCATTCCAAACCTCACCAAAAACCGAAATTACATTCCCAGGTCCATCCATGTTTACACCTAGGTCCCTGAAACGTAAAAATATTTACAAATTAGTCCTTTTTTTTATCATAACTTGTTCATTTCAAGTCCAAATTGACTCAAACCAAAGCCAAATAAATTCAAATTCAATTCTCTATCATTATAAATCAAAATTAAATATGTTCAAGTTTCAGCCATGATCTAAAATCACCAAAATACCCCTCTTTTGAATTAAATTAAATATGTTCATGATTTGATCATACAGGCACCCTAATCAAATTGGATTGGGCTTTTGCATCAAGATCCGGATATTTATTTAAAATTTATTTTGGCGCACTCATCAGACGGTGTAGGCTGGATCAATATTCGTGCGTGCCGATCGGGGTTCCTTCTCATCGGGAAGACTGGACGTCTCCATTCCCGAGAAAGGCTTCCTTCTCCGGCGATCATCCGACAATTCTAAGTCATGGGCTGGTGCAGTTTGCATCGCCATGATCTCAAGAGTCTACTGGTGGTGTCGTCGGCGACCGGCGTTCATCGGAACAATGGTTTCTCCTCTGACATACATTATCGATACCGGTTTGGGTTTTGAATCCAATTTTTCATGAAATTTGCTTGATTAGATTGTTATTTGGTATCATTTGGGTGCATGTGAGCTCATAGATTTATCAATCTGGGTTTTGTGCATCGTTTATACATGGTTTGAGTTTGGAGCTTTCGGATTGGGTCAAAATTGGTATCAATTCAGTACCAGTCAATGGTACAGGAGACACAAGTCAAGATCAGATGTTCATCATGTTATTTGAGATTATATTTGAACAAGTCAGAGGGTTTAGAGCATTTAGAACTTGGTTTTGAAGCTCATTGCACATGATGCATGTATATTGCTTATAACTTAACATTTTTATAACCATAAATATTTGTTCAAACTTGAATTTTAGTGAAGGATCATAGCAGATAAGATCAAAGACATGTAATATGATATATCAATAGTATACAGGAGCATTTTTTTTTATCATTTTTTAGAATTTATTTACATTTTTAAGAATTTTCCCAAAGTTGACAGGGGCATAATGGTCCAACAGTGCATAAAATTTTGTATTTAATTCATGATTTTATTCTGAGAGCTATACAACTTGGATTTGAGCATATTTTGAGTCTAAATTCATTGGCATGGAATGTAGATTATGAATATATATTTTTATTGAATATTTACAGATCATTTGGTATATGAAAATGATGAAACAGTGAACTGGGGTCATGTACCAGTATACTGTGCACTGTGCAGTATTGAATTTTTTCAGAAATCTGAATTTTTTATTGAATACCCCTCTCATGACCAATGTTCATACAGGCACCCTAATCAAATTGAATGTTTAAAGCAATCGAGAACCCCCAAATGCATGTTTTAAATAACAATACATGAACCCTTTTAGCCCCATTACTCAGTTCATTCCAAATAGGCACAAATTCCGGAACGAACGAGGTGTTCAGTTAGACCTGACAAGTCTTTCTGATGTAATTAACAGCGGGGGCTTGCGCCCGTTGGGAGTTAAACGTATCCACAATCAAACAACAAAACCATGGCTGGCTGATCATGAACGTAAGTCTGGCTAAGGGTGAACCGGAAAGGTATGCAAAAAGATGTCTAGCAATACCCCGAGTTAAATGCCCGCTCATGTCTGCCTAAGAGACTGGTGCATTGAACCCATGTGGGAGCATTCCCCCACAAATATATCCAGCATCGTTAGCTAACCTAGCCATGCGACTTTTTGCACCCTACAGTTAATATGCTTCTTAACCACTTTTGCCCTTGTTCTTGTGCTTAGCAACATTATTTACACTTGTTCTTGTGCATAATAATCTCATTTGTCGTTGTTCTGGCGCTTTGCAACAAAATTTGCCCTTGATCTTGTGCTTATGAATCTCATTTGCATTTGTTCTTGTGTTTAGTAACCTTTTTTGCCCTTGTTTATGTGCTTAACAACCTCAATTGGAGTTGTTTGTGTGCTGAACAACATCTTTTGCCCTTGATCTTGTACTTATGAAACCTCATTTGCATTTGTTCTTGTGCTTAGGAACTTCATTTTGCCCTTGTTTGTATACTTAACAGCCCTAATTGGCGTTGTTCGTGTGCTTAACAACATCTTTTGCCCTTGTTCTTATGTTTAGCAACATCATTTACACTTGTTCTTGTGCTTAACCTCATTTGTTGTTGTTCTTGCGCTTTGCAACATAATTTAACCTTGATCTTGTGCTTATGGACCTCATTTGTATTTGTTCTTGTGCTTAGGAACCTCATTTGCCCTTTTTTGTATGCTTAGCAACCTCAATTGCCGTTGTTCATATGCTTCTAAACCTCTTTTGCCCTTGTTCTTGTGCTTAACAATCTCATTTGTCATTGTTCTTGCGCTTTACAATATAATTGACATGATCTTGTTCTTATGAACCTCATTTGCATTTGTTCTTGTACTTAGGAACCTCATTTTTCCTTGTTTGTGTGCTTAATAACCTCAATTAGCGTTATTTGTGTGCTTAACAACCTCTTTTGCCCGTCATCTTGTTTTTATATACCTCATTTGCATTTGTTCATGTGCTTAACAACCTCAATTGTTGTTGCTAATATGCTTTTTAACCACTTTTGCCCTTGTTGTTGTGATTGGCAACATTATTTACACTTGTTCTTGTGCTTAACAACCTCATTTGTCGTTGTTCTTGCGCTTTGCAATATAATTTGCCCTTGAACTTGTGCTTATGAACCTCATTTGCATTTGTTCTTGTGCTTAGCAACCTCATTTCCCTTGTTCGTTTCTTGAACATCTCAATTGTCGTTGTTCATAGCTTCTAAACATCTTTTGCCCTTGTTCTTGTGCAAAAGCAACATCATTTACACGTGTTCTTGTGCTTAACAACCTCATTTGTTGTTGTTCTTGCGCTTTGCAACATAATTTGCCCTTGATCTTGTGGTTATGAACCTCGTTTGCATTCGTTCTTGTGCTTAGGAACCTCATTTGCCCTTGTTTGTGTGCTTAACAACCTCAATTAGCGTTGTTTGTGTTCTTAACAACCTCTTTTGCCCTTGATCATATGCTTATCAACCTCACTTGCATTTGTTCTTGGGCTTAGGAACCTCATTTGCCCTTGTTCGTGTGCTTAACAACCTCAATTGTCGTCGTTCATATGCCTCTTAAGCTCTTTTGCCCTTGTTATTATGTTTAGCATCATCATTTGCATTGTTCTTGTGCTTAACCTCATTTGTCGTTGTTCTTGTACTTTGCAACATAATTTGCCTTTGATCTCGTGCTTATGAACCTCATTTGCATTTCTTCTTTTGCTTAGGAACCTCATTTACCCTTGTTCGTGTGCTTAGCAACCTCAATTGCCGTTGTTCATATGCTTCTAAACCTCTTTTCCCCTTGTTCTTGTGCTTAACAACATCATTTACACTTGTTCTTGGGCTTAACAATCTCATTTGTCGTTGCTCTGCCGCTTTGCAACATAATTTGCCTTTGATATTGTGCTTATGAACGTCATTTGCATTTGTTCTTGTGCTTAGGAACCTCATTTTCCCATGTTTGTGTGCTTAATAACCTCAATTGTCGTTGTTTGTGTGCTTAAAAACCTCTTTTGCCCTTCATCTTGTTTTTATGAATCTCATTGCATTTGTTCTTGTGTTAGGAACCTCATTTGCCTTTGTTCATGTGCTTAACAACCTCAATTGTTGTTGTTAATATGCTTCTTAACCACTTTTGCCCTTTTTCTTGTGCTTAGCAACATTATTTACACTTGTTCTTGTGCTTAACAACCTCATTTGTCGTTGTTCTTGCGTTTTGCAATATAATTTGCATTTGTTCTTGTGCTAGGAACCTCATTTGTCTTTGTTCATGTGCTTAACAATCTCAATTGTCGTTCTTCATATGCTTCTAAACCTCTTTTGCCCTTTTTCTTGTGCTTAGCAACATCATTTACACATGTTCTTGTGCTTAACAACCTCATTTGTTGTTGTTCTTGCGCTTTGCAACATAATTTGCCCTTGATCTTGTGCTTATAAACCTCATTTGCATTCGTTCTTGTGCTTAGGAACCTCATTTGCCCTTGTTTGTGTGCTTAACAACCTCAATTGGCGCTGTTTGTGTTCTTAACAACCTCTTTTGCCCTTGATCTTATGCTTATCAACCTCACTTGCATTTGTTCTTGGACTTAGGAACCTCATTTGCCCTTGTTTGTGTGCTTAACAACCTCAATTGTCGTCGTTCATATGCTTCTTAAGCTCTTTTGCCCTTGTTATTATGTTTAGCATCATCATTTACCGTTGTTCTTGTGCTTAACCTCATCTGTCGTTGTTCTTGTACTTTGCAACATAATTTGCCTTTGATCTAGTGCTTATGAACCTCATTTGCATTTCTTCTTGTGCTTAGGAACCTCATTTACCCTTGTTCGTGTGCTTAGCAAACTCAATTGCCATTGTTCATATGCTTCTAAACCTCTTTTTCCCTTGTTCTTGTGCTTAACAACATCATTTACACTTGTTCTTGGGCTTAACAATCTCATTTGTCGTTGCTCTACCGTTTTGCAACATAATTTGCCTTTGATATTGTGCTTATGAACCTCATTTGCATTTGTTCTTGTGCTTAGGAACCTCATTTTCCCTTGTTTGTGTGCTTAATAACCTCAATTGTCGTTGTTTGTGTGCTTAAAAACCTCTTTTGCCCTTCATCTTGTTTTTATGAATCTCATTTGCATTTGTTCTTGTGTTAGGAACCTCATTTGCCTTTGTTCATGTGCTTAACAACCTCAATTGTTGTTGTTAATATGCTTCTTAACCACTTTTGCCCTTGTTCTTGTGCTTAACAACATTATTTATACTTGTTCTTGTGCTTCACAACCTCATTTGTCATTGTTCTTGTGCATTGCAATATAATTTGCCCATGATCTTGTTCATATGAAACTCATTTGCATTTGTTCTTGTGCTTAGGAACCTAATTTGTCCTTGTTTATGTGATTAACAACCTCAATTGGCGTTGTTTGTGTGCTGAACAGCCACTTTTGCTCTTGATCTTGTGCTTATGAACCTCATTTGCATTTGTTCTTGTGCTTTGGAACTTCATTTTGCCCTTGTTTGTATACTTAACAGCCTCAATTGGCGTTGTTCGTGTGCTTAACAACCTCTTTTGCCCTTGATCTTATGCTTATGAACCTCATTTGCATTTGTTCTTGTGCTTAGGACCATCATTTGCCCTTGTTTGAGTGCTCAACAACCTTAATTGTCGTTATTCATATGCTTCTTAACCTATTTTGCCCTTGTTCTTATGTTTAGCAACATAATTTACACTTGTTCTTGTGCTTAACCTCATTTGTCGTTGTTCTTCCGCTTTGCAAAAATAATTTGCCCTTGATCTTGTGTTTACGAACCTCATTTGCATTTGTTCTTATGCTTAGGAACCTCATTTGCCCTTTTTCTGTGCTTAACAACCTCAATTGGCATTGTTTGTGTGCTTAACAACCTCTTTTGCCCTTCATCTTGTGCTTGTTAACCTCATTTGCATTTGTTCTTGTGCTTGGGAACCTAATTTACCCTGGTTCGTTTCCTTAACAATCTCAATAGTCGTTGTTCATATGCTTCTAAAAATCTTTTGCCCTTGTTCTTGTGCTTAGCAACATCATTTACACATGTTCTTGTGCTTAACAACCTCATTTGTTGTTGTTCTAGCGCTTTGCAACATAATTTGCCATTGATCTTGTGCTTATGAACCTCGTTTGAATTCGTTCTTGTACTTAGAAACCTCATTTGCCCTTGTTTGTGTGCTTGACAACCTCTTTTCCCCTTGATCTTATGCTTATGAACCTCATTTGTTTTTGTTCTTGTGCTTAGGAATTTAATTTGCCCTAGTTTGTATACTTAACAACCTCAATTGGCGTTGTTTGTGTGCTTAACAAATTCATTTGCAGTTGTTCTTGTGCTTAGGAACCTCATTTGCTCTTGTTCGTGTGCTTAACAACCTCAATTGTCATTTTTCATCTGCCCCTTAACCTCTTTTGCCCTTGTTCTTATTTTAGCAACATCATTTACACTTGTTCTTGTGCTTAACCTCATTTGTCGTTGTTCTTGCGCTTTGCAACATAATTTGCCCTTGATGTTGTGCTTATGAACCTCATTTGGATTTGTTGTTGTGCTTAGGAACCTCATTTGCCCTTGTTCGTGTGCTTAGCAACCTCAATTACCGTTGTTCATATGCTTCTAAACCTCTTTTCTCCTGGTTCTTGTATTTAACAATCTCATTTCTCGTTGTTCTGGCGTTTTGCAACATAATTTGTCCTTGATCTTTTGCTTATGAACCTCATTTTCCCTTGTTTGTGTGCTTAATAACCTCAATTGGCGGTATTTGTGTGCTTAACAAACTCTTTTGCCCGTCATCTTGTTTTTATATACCTCATTTGCATTTGTTCATGTGCTTAACAACCTCAATTGTTGTTGCTAATATGCTTTTTAACCACTTTTGCCCTTGTTGTTGTGATTGGCAACATTATTTACACTTGTCCTTGTGCTTAACAACCTCATTTGTCGTTGTTCTTGCGCTTTGCAATATAATTTGCCCTTGAACTTGTGCTTATGAACCTCATTTGCATTTGTTCTTGTGCTTAGCAACCTCATTTTCCCTTGTTCGTTTGCTGAACAATCTCAATTGTCGTTGTTCATATGCTTCTAAACATCTTTTGCCCTTGTTCTTGTGCATAGCAACATCATTTACACATGTTCTTGTGCTTAACAACCTCATTTGTTGTTGTTCTTGCGCTTTGCAACATAATTTGCCCTTGATCTTGTGGTTATGAACCTCGTTTGCATTCGTTCTTGTGCTTAGGAACCTCATTTGCCCTTGTTTGTGTGCTTAACAACCTCAATTGGCGTTGTTTGTGTTCTTAACAACCTCTTTTGCCCTTGATCATATGCTTATCAACCTCACTTGCATTTGTTCTTGGGCTTAGGAACCTCATTTGCCCTTGTTCGTGTGCTTAACAACCTCAATTGTCGTCGTTCATATGCCTCTTAAGCTCTTTTGCCCTTGTTATTATGTTTAGCATCATCATTTGCATTGTTCTTGTGCTTAACCTCATTTGTCGTTGTTCTTGTACTTTGCAACATAATTTGCCTTTGATCTCGTGCTTATGAACCTCATTTGCATTTCTTCTTGTGCTTAGGAACCTCATTTACCCTTGTTCGTGTGCTTAGCAACCTCAATTGCCGTTGTTCATATGCTTCTAAACCTCTTTTTCCCTTGTTCTTGTGCTTAACAACATCATTTACACTTGTTCTTGGGCTTAACAACCTCATTTGTCGTTGTTCTGCCGCTTTGCAACATAATTTTGCCTTTGATATTGTGCTTATGAACGTCATTTGCATTTGTTCTTGTGCTTAGGAACCTCATTTTCCCATGTTTGTGTGCTTAATAACCTCAATTGTCGTTGTTTGTGTGCTTAAAAACCTCTTTTGCCCTTCATCTTGTTTTTATGAATCTCATTGCATTTGTTCTTGTGTTAGGAACCTCATTTGCCTTTGTTCATGTGCTTAACAACCTCAATTGTTGTTGTTAATATGCTTCTTAACCACTTTTGCCCTTTTTCTTGTGCTTAGCAACATTATTTACACTTGTTCTTGTGCTTAACAACCTCATTTGTCGTTGTTCTTGCGTTTTGCAATATAATTTGCATTTGTTCTTGTGCTAGGAACCTCATTTGTCTTTGTTCATGTGCTTAACAATCTCAATTGTCGTTCTTCATATGCTTCTAAACCTCTTTTGCCCTTTTTCTTGTGCTTAGCAACATCATTTACACATGTTCTTGTGCTTAACAACCTCATTTGTTGTTGTTCTTGCACTTTGCAACATAATTTGCCCATGATCTTGTGCTTATAAACCTCATTTGCATTCGTTCTTGTGCTTAGGAACCTCATTTGCCCTTGTTTGTGTGCTTAACAACCTCAATTGGTGCTGTTTGTGTTCTTAACAACCTCTTTTGCCCTTGATCTTATGCTTATCAACCTCACTTGCATTTGTTCTTGGACTTAGGAACCTCATTTGCCCTTGTTTGTGTGCTTAACAACCTCAATTGTCGTCGTTCATATGCTTCTTAAGCTCTTTTGCCCTTGTTATTATGTTTAGCATCATCATTTACCGTTGTTCTTGTGCTTAACCTCATCTGTCGTTGTTCTTGTACTTTGCAACATAATTTGCCTTTCATCTAGTGCTTATGAACCTCATTTGCATTTCTTCTTGTGCTTAGGAACCTCATTTACCCTTGTTCGTGTGCTTAGCAACCTCAATTGCCGTTGTTCATATGCTTCTAAACCTCTTTTCCCCTTGTTCTTGTGCTTAACAACATCATTTACACTTGTTCTTGGGCTTAACAATCTCATTTGTCGTTGCCCTGCCGCTTTGCAACATAATTTGCCTTTGATATTGTGCTTATGAACGTCATTTGCATTTGTTCTTGTGCTTAGCAACCTCATTTTCCCTTGTTCGTTTGCTAAACAATCTCAATTGTCGTTGTTCATATGCTTCTAATCATCTTTTGCCCTTGTTCTTGTGCATAGCAACATCATTTACACATGTTCTTGTGCTTAACAACCTCATTTGTTGTTGTTCTTGCGCTTTGCAACATAATTTGCCCTTGATCTTGTGGTTATGAACCTCGTTTGCATTCGTTCTTGTGCTTAGGAACCTCATTTGCCCTTGTTTGTGTGCTTAACAACCTCAATTGGCGTTGTTTGTGTTCTTAACAACCTCTTTTGCCCTTGATCATATGCTTATCAACCTCACTTGCATTTGTTCTTGGGCTTAGGAACCTCATTTGCCCTTGTTCGTGTGCTTAACAACCTCAATTGGCGTTGTTTGTGTGCTGAACAGCCACTTTTGCTCTTGATCTTGTGCTTATAAACCTCATTTGCATTTGTTCTTGTGCTTTGGAACTTAATTTTGCCCTTGTTTGTATACTTAACCCTTGCCCTTGTTCTTGTGCTTAGCAACATTTTAACTTGTTCGTGTGCTTAACAACCTCATTTTCTTAATAAATTTGCCCTTGATCTTATGCTTATGAACCTCATTTGCATTTGTTCTTGTGCTTAGGACCATCATTTGCCCTTGTTTGAGTGCTCAACAACCTTAATTGTCGTTATTCATATGCTTCTTAACCTATTTTGCCCTTGTTCTTATGTTTAGCAACATAATTTACACTTGTTCTTGTGCTTAACCTCATTTATCGTTGTTCTTGCGCTTTGCAAAAATAATTTGCCCTTGATCTTGTGTTTACGAACCTCATTTGCATTTGTTCTTATGCTTAGGAATCTCATTTGCCCTTTTTCTGTGCTTAACAACCTCAATTGGCATTGTTTGTGTGCTTAACAACCTCTTTTGCCCTTCATCTTGTGCTTGTTAACCTCATTTGCATTTGTTCTTGTGCTTGGGAACCTAATTTACCCTGGTTCGTTTCCTTAACAATCTCAATAGTCGTTGTTCATATGCTTCTAAAAATCTTTTGCCCTTGTTCTTGTGCTTAGCAACATCATTTACACATGTTCTTGTGCTTAACAACCTCATTTGTTGTTGTTCTAGCGCTTTGCAACATAATTTGCCATTGATCTTGTGCTTATGAACCTCGTTTGAATTCGTTCTTGTACTTAGAAACCTCATTTGCCCTTGTTTGTGTGCTTGACAACCTCTTTTCCCCTTGATCTTATGCTTATGAACCTCATTTGTTTTTGTTCTTGTGCTTAGGAATTTAATTTGCCCTAGTTTGTATACTTAACAACCTCAATTGGCGTTGTTTGTGTGCTTAACAAATTCATTTGCATTTGTTCTTGCACTTAACCTCATTTGTCGTTGTTCTTGCGCTTTTCAAAATTAATTTGCCCTTGATCTTGTGTTTACGAACCTTATTTGCATTTGTTCTTGTGCTTAGGAACCTCATTTGCCATTTTTTTTTTCTGTGCTTAACAACCTCAATTGGCATTGTTTGTGTGCCTAACAACCTCTTTTAACCGTGATCTTGTGCTTATCAACCTCATTTGCAGTTGTTCTTGTGCTTAGGAACCTCATTTGCTCTTGTTCGTGTGCTTAACAACCTCAATTGTCATTTTTCATCTGCCCCTTAACCTCTTTTGCCCTTGTTCTTATTTTAGCAACATCATTTACACTAGTTCTTGTGCTTAACCTCATTTGTCGTTGTTCTTGCGCTTTGCAACATAATTTGCCCTTGATGTTGTGCTTATGAACCTCATTTGGATTTGTTGTTGTGCTTAGGAACCTCATTTGCCCTTGTTCGTGTGCTTAGCAACCTCAATTACCGTTGTTCATATGCTTCTAAACCTCTTTTCCCCTGGTTCTTGTATTTAACAATCTCATTTCTCGTTGTTCTGGCGTTTTGCAACATAATTTGTCCTTGATCTTTTGCTTATGAACCTCATTTTCCCTTGTTTGTGTGCTTAATAACCTCAATTAGCGTTATTTGTGTGCTTAACAAACTCTTTTGCCCTTCATCTTGTTTTTATATACCTCATTTGCATTTGTTCATGTGCTTAACAACCTCAATTGTTGTTGTTAATATACTTTTTAACCACTTTTGCCCTTGTTGTTGTGATTGGCAACATTATTTACACTTGTTCTTGTGCTTAACAACCTCATTTGTCGTTGTTCTTGCGCTTTGCAATATAATTTGCCCTTGAACTTGTGCTTATGAACCTCATTTGCATTTGTTCTTGTGCTTAGCAACCTCATTTTCTCTTGTTTGTTTGCTTAACAACCTCAATTGTCGTTGTTCATATGCTTCTAAACATCTTTTGCCCTTGTTTTTGTTTTTAGCAACATCATTTACACTTGTTCTTGTGCTTAACAACCTCATTTGTTGTTGTTCTAGCGCTTTGCAACATAATTTGCCCTTGATCTTGTGCTTATGAACCTCGTTTGAATTCGTTCTTGTGCTTAGAAACCTCATTTGCCCTTGTTTGTGTGCTTGACAACCTCTTATTTGCCCTTGATCTTATGCTTATGAACCTCATTTGTTTTTGTTCTTGTGCTTAGGAATTTAATTTGCCCTTGTTTGTATACTTAACAACCTCTTTTGGCGTTGTTTGTGTGCTTAACAAATTCATTTGCATTTGTTCTTGCACTTAACCTCATTTGTCGTTGTTCTTGTGCTTTTCAAAATTAATTTGCCCTTGATCTTGTGTTTACGAACCTTATTTGCATTTGTTCTTGTGCTTAGGAACCTCATTTGCCATTTTTTTTTCTGTGCTTAACAACCTCAATTGGCATTGTTTGTGTGCTTAACAACCTCTTTTAACCGTGATCTTGTGCTTATCAACCTCATTTGCAGTTGTTCTTGTGCTTAGGAACCTCATTTGCTCTTGTTCGTGTGCTTAACAACCTCAATTGTCATTTTTCATCTGCCCCTTAACCTCTTTTGCCCTTGTTCTTATTTTAGCAACATCATTTACACTTGTTCTTGTGCTTAACCTCATTTGTCGTTGTTCTTGCGCTTTGCAACATAATTTGCCCTTGATGTTGTGCTTATGAACCTCATTTGGATTTGTTGTTGTGCTTAGGAACCTCATTTGCCCTTGTTCGTGTGCTTAGCAACCTCAATTACCGTTGTTCATATGCTTCTAAACCTCTTTTGCCCTTGGTTCTTGTATTTATACAATCTCATTTGTTCGTGTGCTTAACAACGCAATTATTTTGCAACATAATTTGTCCTTGATCTTTTGCTTATGAACCTCATTTTCCCTTGTTTGTGTGCTTAATAACCTCAATTGGCGGTATTTGTGTGCTTAACAAACTCTTTTGCTCTCCATCTTGTTTTTATGAACCTCATATGCATTTGTTCTTGTGCTAGGAACCTCATTTGTCCTTGTTCATGTGCTTAACAATCTCAATTGTCGTTCTTCATATGCTTCTAAACCTCTTTTGCCCTTGTTCTTGTGCTTAGCAACATCATTTACACATGTTCTTGTGCTTATCAACCACATTTGTCATTGTTCTAGAGCTTTGCAACATAATTTGCCCTTGATCTTGTGCTTATGAACATCGTTTGTATTTGTTCTTGTGCTTAGGAACCTCATTTGCCCTTGTTTGTGTGCTTAGCAACCTTATTTGCCCTTGATCTTATGCTTATGAACCTCATTTGTATTTGTTCTTGTGCTTAGGAACCTCATTTGGCCTTTTCCGTTTGCTTAACAATCTCAAATGTCGTTGTTCATATGCTTCTAAACATCTTAGCCCTTGTTATTGTGCTTAGCAACATCATTTACACATGTTCTTGTACTTGACAACCTCATTTGTTGTTATTCTAACACTTTGCAACATAATTTGCCCTTGATCTTGTGTTGATGAACCTCATTTGCATTCGTTCTTGTGCTTAGGAACCTCATTTGCCCTTGTTTGCATGCTTAACAACCTCTTTTGTCCATGATCTTGTGCTTATGAACCTCATTTTCATTTGTTCTTGTGCTTAGGAACTTCATTTGCCTTTGTTCATGTACTTAACAACCTCAATTGGCGTTGTTTGTGTGCTTAACAACCTATTTTGCCCTTGATCTTGTGCTTATGAATCTCATTTGCATTTGTACTTGTGCTTAGAAACCTCATTTGCCCTTATTTGTGTGCTCAACAACCTCAATTGTCGTCGTTCATATGCTTTTTAACCTCTTTTGCCCTTGTTCTTATGTTTAGCAACATCATTTACACTTGTTCTTGTGCTTAACCTCATTTGTCGTTGTTCTTGCGCTTTGCAACATAATTTGCCCTTGATCTTGTTCTTATGAACCTCATTTGCATTTGTTCTTGTGCTTAGGAACCTCATTTGCCCTTGTTTGTGTGCTTAACAACCTCAATTGGCGTTGTTTGTGTGCTAAACAACCACTTTTGCCCTTCATCTTGTTTTTATGATACCTCATTTGCATTTGTTCTTGTGCTTAAGAACCTCATTTGCCCTTGTTAATAGTGCTTTTTAACCACTTTGGCCCTTGTTCTTATGCTTCTAAACCTCTTTTTACCATTGTTCTTGTGTTTAACAATCTCATTTGTCGTTGTTATTGCGCTTTGCAATATAATTTGCCCTTGATCTTGTGCTTATGAACCTCATTTGCATTTGTTATTGTGCTTAGGAACCTCATTTTCCCTTGTTTGTGGGCTTAATAACCTCAATTAGCGTTGTTTGTGTGCTTAACAACCTCTTTTGCCCTTCATTTTGTTTTTATATACCTCATTTGCATTTGTTCATGTGCTTAACAACCTCAATTGTTGTTGTTAATATGTTTCTTAACCACTTTTGCCCTTGTTCTTGTGCTTAGCAACATTATTTATACTTGTTCTTGTGCTTAACAACCTCATTTGTCGTTGTTCTTATGCTTTGCAATATAATTTGCCCTTGATATTGTGCTTATGAACCTCATTTGCATGTGTTCTTGTGCTTAGCAACCTCATTTGCCCTTGTCCGTTTGCTTAACAACCTCAATTGTCGTTGTTCATATGCTTGTAAACCTCTTTTGCCCTTGTTTTTGTGCTTAGCAACATCTTTTACACATGTTCTTGTGTTTATCAACCTCATTTGTCATTGTTCTTGTGCTTTGCAACATAATTTGCCCTTTATCTTGTGCTTATGAACCTCGTTTGTATTTGTTCTTGTGCTTAGGAATCTCATTTGCCCTTATTTGTGTGCTTAACAACCTCTTTTTCCCTTGATCCTGTGCTTATAAACCGCATTTGCATTTGTTCTTGTGCTGAGGAACCTCATTTGCCCTTGTTCGTTTGCTGAACAATCTCAATTGTTGTTGTTCATATGCTTCTAAACATCTTTTGCCCTTGTTCTTGTGCTTAGCAACATCATTTACACTTGTTCTGGTGCTTAACAGCCTCATTTGTCGTTGTTCTTGCGCATTGCCATATAATTTGTCCTTGATCTTGTTCTTATGAACCTCATTTGCATTTGTCCTTCTGCTTAGGAACCTCATGTGTTCTTGTTTGTGTGCTTAACAACCTCAATTGGCGTTGTTTGTGTGCTGAACAACCACTTTTGCCCTGGATCTTGTCCTTATGAAGCTCATTTGCATTTGTTCTTGTGCTTTGGAACTTCATTTTGCCCTTGTGTGTATACTTAACAGCCTCAATTGGCGTTGTTCGTGTGCTTAACAACCTCTTTTGCCCTTGATCTTATGCTTATGAACCTCATTTGCATTTGTTCTTGTGCTTAGGACCCTCATTTGCCCTTGTTCGTATGCTCAACAACCTCAATTGTCGTTATTAATATGCTTCTTAACCTCTTTTGCCCTTGTTCTTATGTTTAGCAACATCATTTACACTTCTTCATGTGCTTAACCTCATTTGTCGTTGTTCTTGCGCTTTGAAACATAAATTGCCCTTGATCTTGTTCTTATGAACCTCATTTGCATTTGTTCTTGTGTTTAGGAACCTCATTTGCCCTTGTTTATGTGCTTAACAACTTCAATTGGCGTTGTTTGTGTGCTGAACAACCACTTTTGCCCTAGATCTTGTCCTTATGAACCTCATTTGCCCGTGTTTGTGTGCTTAGCAACCTCAATTGTCGTTGTTCATATGCTTCTAAACTTCTTTTGCCCTTGTTCTTGTGCTTAACAATCTCATTTGTCGTTGTTCTTGCGGTTTACAACATAATGGACCATGATCTTGTTCTTATGAACCTCATTTGCATTTGGTCTTGTGCTTAGGAACCTAATTTTCCCTTGTTTGTGTGCTTAATAACCTCAATTAGCGTTATTTGTGTGCTTAACAACCTCTTTTGCCCTTCATCTTGTTTTTATATACCTCATTTGCATTTGTTCATGTGCTTAACAACCTCAATTATTGTTGTTAATAAGCTTTTTAACCACTTTTGCCCTTGTTCTTGAGCTTAACAACATTATTTACACTTGTTCTTGTGCTTAACAACCTCATTTGTCAATGTTCATACTCTTTGCAATATAATTTGCCCTTGATCATGTGCTTATGAACCTCATTTGCATTTGTTATTGTGCTTAGGAACCTCATTTTCCCTTGTTTGTGGGCTTAATAACCTCAATTAGCGTTGTTTGTGTGCTTTACAACCTCTTTTGCCCTTCATTTTGTTTTTATATACCTCATTTGCATTTGTTCATGTGCTTAACAACCTCAATTGTTGTTGTTAATATGTTTCTTAACCACTTTTGCCCTTGTTCTTGTGCTTAGCAACATTATTTATACTTGTTCTTGTGCTTAACAACCTCATTTGTCGTTGTTCTTATGCTTTGCAATATAATTTGCCCTTGATATTGTGCTTATGAACCTCATTTGCCCTTGTCCGTTTGCTTAATAACCTCAATTGTCGTTGTTCCTATGCTTGTAAATCTCTTTTGCCCTTGTTTTTGTTCTTAGCAACATCATTTACACATGTTCTTGTGCTTATCAACCTCATTTGACATTGTTCTTGCGCTTTGCGAACATAATCTCAATTGTTGATCTTGTGCTTATGAACCTCGTTTGCATCCTTGTTCTTGTGCTTAGGAACCTCATTTGCCTTGTTTGTGTGCTTAACAACCTCAATTGGCGTTGTTCATGTGCTTAACAACCTTTTTTGCCCTTGATCTTGTGCTTATGAACCTCATTTGCATTTGTTCTTGTGCTTAGGAACCTCATTTGCCCTTGTTTGTGTTGCTTAACAACCTCAATTGTCGTTGTTCATATGCTTCTAAACCTCTTTTCCTTTGTTTTTTTGCTTAGCAACATCATTTGTTCTTGTGCTTAACAATCTCATTTGTCGTTGTTCTTGCGCTTTACAACATAATTGACATGATCTTGTTCTCATGAACCTCATTTGCATTTGTTCTTATGCTTAGGAACCTCATTTTCCCTTGTTTGTGTGCTTAATAACCTCAATTAGCGTTGTTTGTGTGCTTAACAACCTCTTCTGCCCTTCATCTTATTTTTATGAACCTCATTTGTATTTATTCTTGTGCATGAACCTCATTTGCCTTTGTTTATGTGCTTAACAACCTCAATTGTTGTTGTTAATATGCTTTTTAACCACTTTTGCCCTTGTTCTTGTGCTTAACAACATTATTTATACTTGTTCTTGTGCTTAACAACCTCATTTGTCATTGTTCTTGTGCTTTGCAATATAATTTGCCCTTGATCTTGTTCTTATGAACCTCATTTGCATTTGTTCTTGTGCTTAGGAACCTAATTTGCCTTTGTTTGGCTTAACAACCTCAATTGCTTGTTATGTGCTACTATTTGCCCTTGATCTTGTGCTTATGAACCTCATTTGCATTTGTTGTTGTGCTTGGAACCTCATTTTGCCCTTGTTTGTGTACTTAATAACCTCAATTAGCGTTGTTTGTGTGCTTAACAACCTCTTTTGCCCTTGATCTTATGCTTGTGAACCTCATTTGCATTTGTTCTTGGCTTAGGACCTCATTTGCATTTGTTCATGTGCTTAACAACCTCAATTGTTGTTGTTAATATGTTTCTTAACCACTTTTGCCCTTGTTCTTGTGTTTAGCAACATTATTTATACTTGTTCTTGTGCTTAACAACCTCATTTGTCGTTGTTCTTGTGCTTTTGCAATATAATTTGCCCTTGATATTGTGCTTATGAACCTCATTTGCATTTGTTCTTGTGCTTAGGAACCTCATTTTCCCTTGTTTGTGTAACTAACAACCTCAATTGTCATTGTTCATATGCTTGTAAACCTCTTTTGCCCTTGTTTTTGTTCTTAGTAACATCATTTACACATGTTCTTGTGCTTATCAACCTACATTTGACATTGTTCTTGCGCTTTGCAACATAATTTGCCCTTGATCTTGTGCTTATGAACCTCGTTTGCATGTGTTCTTGTGCTTAGGAACCTCATTTGCCTTGTTTGTGTGCTTAACAACATCTGGGTAGTGCTTAACAACCTTTTTTGCCCTTGATCTTGTGCTTATGAACCTCATTTGCATTTGTTCTTGTGCTTAGGAACCTCATTTGCCCTTGTTCGTTTGCCTAACAATCTCAATTGTCGTTATTCATATGCTTCTAAACCTCTTTTCCCTTTGTTTTTGTGCTTAGCAACATCATTTACACTTGTTCTTGTGCTTAACAATCTCATTTGTCGTAGTTCTGGTGCTTTGCAACATAATTGGCCCATGATTTTGGGCTTATGAACCTCATTTGCATTTGTTCTTGTGCTTAGGAACCTCATTTTCCCTTGTTTGTTTGCTTAAGAACCTCAATTAGCGTTGTTTGTTTGCTTAACAACCTCTTTTGCCCATCATCTTATTTTTATGAACCTTATTTGCATTTGTACTTGTGCTAGGAACCTCATTTGTCTTTCTTCATGTGCTTAACAACCTCAATTGTTGTTGTAAATATGCTTCTTAACCACTTTTGCCCTTGTTCTTGTGCTTAGCAACATTATTTACACTTGTTCTTGTGCTTCACAACCTCACTTGTCCTTGTTTGTGTGCTTAACAACCTCAATTGGTGTTGTTTGTGTGCTTAACAACATCTTTTGCCTTTGAACTTGTGCTTATGAACTTCATTTGCATTTGTTCTTGTGCTTAGCAACCTCATTTGCTCTTCTTCGTTTGCCTAACAATCTCAATTCTCGTTGTTCATATGCTTCTAAACATCTTTTCCCTTTGTTGTTATGCTTAGTAACATCATTTACACTTCTTCTTGTGCTTAACAATCTCATTTGTCGTTGTTCTGGTGCTTTGCAACATAATTTGCCCTTAATTTTGTGCTTATGAACCTCATTTGCTTTTGTTCTTGTACTTAGGAACCTCATTTTCCCTTGTTTGTGTGCTTAATAACCTCAATTAGCGTTGTTTGTTTGCTTAACAACCTCTTCTGCCCTTCATCTTATTTTTATGAACCTCATTTGTATTTATTCTTGTGCTAGGAACCTCATTTGCCTTTCTTTATGTGCTTAACAACCTCAATTGTTGTTATTAATATGTTTCTTAACCACTTTTGCCCTTGTTCTTGTGCTTAACAACATTATTTATACTTGTTCTTGTCCTTCACAACCTCATTTGTCATTGTTCTTGTGCATTGCAATATAATTTGCCCTTGATCTTGTTCTTATGAAACTCATTTGCATTTGTTCTTGTGCTTAGGAACCTAATTTGTTTTTGTTTCTGTGCTTAACAACCTCAATTGGCGTTGTTTGTGTGCTGAACAGCCACTTTTGCCCTTGATCTTGTGCTTATGAACCTCATTTGCATTTGTTGTTGTGCTTTGGAACTTCATTTTGCCCTTGTTTGTATACTTAACAGCCTCAATTGGCATTGTTCGTGTGCTTAACAACCTCTTTTGCCCTTGATCTTATACTTATGAACCTCATTTGCATTTGTTCTTGTGCTTAGGACCCTCATTTGCCCTTTTTCGTGTGCTCAACAACCTCAATTGTCGTTATTAATATGCTTCCTAACCTCTTTTGTCCTTGTTCTTATGTTTAACAACATCATTTACACTTGTTCTTGTGCTTAACCTCATTTGTCGTTGTTCTTGCGTTTTGCAACATAATTTGCCCTTGACCTTGTTCTTATGAACCTCATTTGCATTTGTTCTTGTGCTTAGGAACCTCATTTTCCCTTGTTTGTGTGCCTAAGAACCTCAATTGGCGTTGTTTGTGTGCGTAACAACCTCTTTTAACCTTGATCTTATGCTTATGAAACTCATTTGTATTTGTTCTTGTGCTTAGGAACCTCATTTGTCCTTGTTTTGTGTGATTAGCAACCTCAATTGCCATTGTTGATATGTTTCTAAACCTCTTTTGCCCTTGTTCTTGTGCTTAACAATCTCATATGTCGTTGTTCTTGCGCTTTACAACATAATTGACATGATCTTGTTCTCATGAACCTCATTTGCATTTGTTCTTGTGTTTAGGAACCTCATTTTCCCTTGTTTGTGTGCTTAATAATCTCAATTAGCGTTATTTGTGTGCTTAACAACCTATTTTACCCTTCATCTTTTTTTTTATATACCTCATTTGCGTTCATGTGCTTAACAACCTCAATTGTTGTTGTTAATAAGTTTTTTAACCACTTTTGCCATTGTTCTTGTGCTTAGCAACATTATTTACACTTGTTCTTGTGCTTAACAACCTCATTTTTCGTTGTTCATGCGTTTTGCAATATAATTTGCCCTTAATCTTGTGCTTATGAGCCTCATTTGCATTTGTTCTTGTGCTTAGCAACCTCATTTGCCCTTGTTCGTTTGCTTAACAACCTCAATTGTCGTTGTTCATATGCTTCTAAACTTTTTTTGCCCTTGTTTTTGTGCTTAGCAACATCATTTATACATGTTCTTGTGCATATCAACTTCATTTGTCGTTGTTCTTGCGCTTTGCAACAAAATTTGCCCTTGATCTTGTGCTTATGAATCTCGTTTGCATTCGTTCTTGTGCTTAGGAACCTCATTTGCCATTCTTTGTGTGCTTAACAACCTCTTTTGCCCTCATTTGCATTTGTTTTTGTGCTTAGGAACCGCATTTGCCCTTGTTCGTTTGCTTAACAATCTCAATTGTCGTTGTTAATATGCTTTTAAACATCTTTTGTCCTTGTTCTTGTGCTTAGCAACATCATTTACACATGTTCTTGTGCCTATCAACCTAATTTGTCGTTGTTCTTGTGCTTTGCAACATAATTTGCCCTTGATATTGTGCTTATGAACCTCGTTTGCATTCGTTCTTGTGCTTAGGAACCTCATTTGTCCTTGTTCGTGTGCTTAACAACCTCTTTTGTCCTTGATCTTGTGCTTATGAACCTCATTTGCTTTATTCTTGTGCTTAGGAATCTTATTTGCCCTTGTTCTTATACTTGGGGGTTGTGTTCTTGTGGTTGTTTCTCTATGTTTTTTTTTTCTAGTTTTTTCCGCAAGAGCTTAGAGCTTGCCTTGAGATTGAGAGCTTTTTCTGTCGTATTTTTTTAATTGTTTGATCGTAATCATTGAAGCATGTCTGCTCCCCTAATGTGTAATGTCTATCCTCTTTTGCTGCTGAGAGCCCAATAGAATAAAATAAAATAGAATAGAATTCTGTCCCCTCCGGGCCACGGCCTGTCGGTTTTTGCATTACGCAAAAAGCTAGAAGATGCTAATGGAAGTGAATAGACCCAACTTAAAATTCTATATTATACTCTTGGACGATTCCGGTACTGTAGTTTGTATAGTACTCCAACAGTCCTCACTATGGTAATTCCTATGACAACCGGGTCCTACTATTAGGGTCAGCTCCAGAAAGGGGGAACGGAGGGCGGGGGAAATATCGCCATGCTACTCGCTCCAGAGAAAAAACACCGAAGGGAAAGTAAGAAGTCAGAGAAAACCTGTTACTCTAGACCGATGAAATTCGTACCCTCCAAATCGGGGTGTAGTGGAAGGGAAAAAGGCCTTATCGTAACATTTTACTGAGTTTGCCCTTTTCCCGCCTCCTTATATTTCTTCTTTCGTTTTCCCTCCATTCCACAATTTATGCTTTACCTTCTTCTCAGTGGTCTACATGCTTTTCACCTGCTTGTCACTCTTGTAGTCTTGTTTTCCCTATTGGCGTACATTGTGCTTCCTTTTCTCTCAACGACCATCACAAGTAAGTTCTCCTTCCAAGTTATATTCCTTATTTATGATTTATCAGTATGAATTATTTCTTTAATTTCATGTTGTTGCTTCTTTAATTTCTGTCTTGTCAAGAAATTGGTATAACAACAATAGTCTCTGATAAGTTGTTAAAAATCAATAGATTCTGATGCACTCAAGGTGCTTGAAGAAATGATCAAATCAGAATCTGATGTGAAATAAAATTTTGATTGCCATCAAGTCATGTCATGTTCAACTTGTAGTAGACATCAGAGAATTTGGAATTAAAAAGTGTTATGGTCACAGCATCACGCTGATGCACTTTATAAATTTGTTGCCTTCTCAATTTCACTTTTCTTGCACATCCCATATATAAGTTCCAGTCATGTAGTAAATTTTACAATTTCACCATTCTTGCAAAATCATAGTGTTATAAGGCATGTAGAGAATCTGTTGCCTTCTTTCTCTTGTTTCTTTTCTTTTTAAAGGGAAAATGCAGAATTAAGTAGTATAATAGCATGTGAATTGATGAAGATCTAGTAGAATGAGTTTTTGGGAGTGCCTTTAGTTGAGTCGAACTTATAATAAAGTAACTTTTTTTTTTCTTGTTCTTCAATTTTTTTAGCTAACACACCTCTATTTCTTTCCATTTTTTTTTTCTAAAGGACATATCTACTGGAAAATCTATACTTTTTGCCCCAAGGTTACCAGCTGATTATGCTGTTTGGCTTGGTGAAATAAAACCATTGTCTTACTTTAAGGTGAGTTTACTTTTTGCTTTTTAGACATAATCTATACTAACACCACATAGAGCATCATACCGGTATCCATATTTGCAAATGATCTGAAATCAATTAAATAAAAGATGACAATTTTGATCATGAGGGTTTTGTCTTTTCTTTGTTTCTACAGGAAAGATACATGGTTGATCTGGTCTTTTATGTTGATGAGATAACACAAACACTTCAAAATTTATTCAAGGAAAAGGAGAATAAGCCTCTTCTTTATATGTTGTATGGGATGAATACAGACAGCAACAATTATTCCAAACCTGCTAAATTTGAGGTGATTGAGACTTCAGATATCCTTATTAATCTATTATATACAATTCCAATATCTGTCGGTACTGTACTTACACCACTACTGTGCACATAAATAGCCACTGATGATTGACACAATAGTTGTGTAGAGAGAGAACTAGCCCTTTTTTTTGTAACTTCTCAGAAAAGAAAATTTCTCATTTGTCGTCAACAAATAATGTAGTTTGTAAAATCGATGAAATACTTTCTCATAATGTCAGAGACAAGGTATCTATTTGCAAAATCATGCTGTTCTTGACATAAGGTTCATTACAAGCCATCTATATATCCCTAGTTATATCCGATTCTTCTTGGACAATTTGTAGTTACTTACACCCCCACAAGACTACAAAATGAAACTAACCATTAAGTTGCACAGGGAATGGAGATTTTTGAAATTGATTTGAATACACTCCATCCAATTTTGACTGAATGCCGTGTTATAAAGTCTGAGCAAGAACTTTCTATAATACAATATGCCAATGATGTAAGCTCAGAGGCTCATATTCAGGTACTTCAATCTTCTTATTCTTTAAAAATTTAATTTTTGAAGGGGCTCTTTTTTTCCTTTTCAAACACCACTAACTATTTCACCAAAGTTGCAGAACATCCAACATCCATCTATTTGTGTTACTTCTAGATTATATAAAGCCCACTGTAAATTAACATATAATAATGTACTTTTTGTCATTACATGGGTTCTTTGCACTCCTGATCTGAACTATTTTATGATGTTTTGACCTTAGTATCTGTCAAATATTGTTTGATTAGAAATCTGGAGCAGAATTAGATTTCTATATACATGTTTAGCACTTTCCTATTTAATTTTCCAATTGGACGTGACTTCAGTGAATTTAGTTATTTCTTGTTTTTAACATCCTTGGTTATTTTTTCAAATTAGCAAAATTATAAATTCCAATATTGAGTTCTGAAACATATGCTATTAGGTAATGAGAAATGCAAAAGCAGGCATGAAGAAGTACCAGCTAGAAAGCATTTTTCTACACCACACATATATGTATGGTGGCTGTAGACACAACTCTTATACATGTATTTGTGCTACTGGGCATAACAGGTCTTTTTTTTTTTTTTTTCCTATTGGCTATTTCTAGTGGCACCACTCGTGGCCGGAAAAGTATTGAAGCTTTTTGGTAACATCTATTACTTAATATTTATTTTCATTTGTTTTGTAGCTCTCTGTTCTTCATTATGGTCATGCAGCGGCTCCAAATGATAAAAGTATTGTTTCCTTTCCAGTTCATGGATATGACACAACTTTGGATATATTTATCTTTATGTTCATTTACCTAGTTATTTTATTGTGAACTTTGTTTCCAGACTTTGGAAGATGGGGATATAGCATTGATGGATATGGGAGCTGAATATCACTTCTATGGTTCAGATATTACCTGTTCTTTTCCTGTGAGCATTGCAATCTATATGTTGCATTTATACTCTCTATTTTTTTTTATAATTTCCAGCAGCATATTAATATTGGTGCTTTTTTTTCAGATTAATGGAAAATTTACTAAAGATCGGACTATCATCTACAATGTAAGGGCCTATTCTGATAATGTACATTTTTTATGACAAATTCTGTTATTTTAAGTGAAAACTTGACCTAATTTTGAGATGGCTTTCAGGCTGTGCTTCAGGCTCATAACAATGTCATATCATCCATGCGTCCAGGAGTTAGCTGGGTTAACATGCACAAGTAGAATTGTGGACTGCAAAGAAATTAAATTAATCTTAGTTGCATATTTTCTTACTGGTGTGAAGCTGTTAGAGAATTGACAAACCCATGTAATATTTCAAGTGATTCGAGACTGATTCAAATATTATGATTATTTAACACGCTATTTCTTATTTGTGTTATTTTTCATATTGTACTTGATATGTTATCTGACTTCTGCCATATTAAATAGAAAGCCGGACCTAATTATCCATGTGCAACGGATATGATCTAAAATGGATTTACGAACTGTTGCACTTGTAATGCAATTCAATTCTCAAATCAGATTCACACATGAAGAATGGAGACCATGATATGAATCTTGATTGGACAAGCCTAGAGGGAAGCATGTACTTACCTGTTATTATGCTTAATTGATGTGACTTCACATTTTTCTGTATAGGTTGGCAGAGAAAACAATCCTTGAGGCCTTGAACAAAGCAGAAATTGTTCAGGGGTATGCATATAACCCTGATTACTTGCTAATATAAAAGTATGCGAAAAGTGATTGAAATGATGAATAAAAAATTAAGATAATTAATTTACGTCACGACATGTTAGGTCACGTGTGATCACGTCACGTATGGTCACGACGTGACTACGCGTGACGTGACCATTCGCGTGACGTGATCATCTACCATCATTTTGGTCACGTCACGTGAAAAAAAAAAGTTGATCACGTCACGTGACCAAATCACGGCGTGTTTGTCACGTCACGTCATGTGAAAAAAAAAAGTTGATCACGTCACGTGACCAAATCACGGCGTGTTTGTCGTGTCATGTCATGTGAAAAAAAAAAAGTTGATCACGTCACGTGACCAAATCACGGCGTGTTTGTCACGTCACGTCACGGCGTGTCACGTATTTCTTTCTCTGCATGGGACCCTAATTTAAGTCTTTTTAATTGAAAAACTAAGAGCACCACAGGCCTTATAACTCGCCAGATATGAGAAATCTCAGCCAAGGCCCAAGCCTTTTGAAATCGAAAAAATAGTCCACTGGGCCTAATGTTTACATAGTAAAATAAACTTTGTTTCTAATGAGAGTCAAAATAGAATTCTCTTGATCTATCGAGCAGTAAATTTAAAAGACAATGGTATATTGGTGTGGAAGTCCTGATAGATGTCTTTGCTGGTATGCGGTTCAATGAAAGTGTAATTTGGGAGATGATGATACAGGAATAAAATTTGAACTCTTCTTAAACATGAAATCTTTACATATTTTCTGTGAACAATGTACACACATAACTTTTCGAGAAAAGCTAATGTGTGCGTGTAGCTAACTTTTCGAGCAAAGCTAGCTTCAAAATCTATCGGATTGGATTCAAATGACGAATCCAAACTGCGTGTAGATGCAAAAATTTGAAAATTTCAAAGTCGTGCTAAGTCAAGCGGTAAAAAAATTAAATGAAAAAATAGATTTTGAAAGTTTCAAAATTTTGCATGTACACATCACTCGTGAAGTAAATTGGTTTCAATGGTTTTCATTCGTCGTTTGAAATCAATTCAATAAAATTTGAAGATTATGCTCACCAAGTCCTCCTTGTAACAAAGTTAGGTTTATTCCTAATTTTCTATGTGAGATGAAGATCAATAAAAATATAATATCAACTATCCTATAGAAAAAATCTGTAAGATAAACTGAGTTTCAATCCAAATCAACAGTGAGAACTGAGAACTGAGAACAGTACACAGGGGAAATTGTGGTGTTCAAGTGTAATTTGCAACAGATGAATGTTCCTTAGCTAACAAAGTGACGATAGATGTTAAGATGAGCTTGTAGTAAGGTTTTGTGAAAATCTTGTAAAATATGTTTTGGTGGAGATTGTTAATCTTCCAATTAATCTGAAATTTGGAAAGAAAGGAGAAATTAGTTTTCTGCACAAGTGCTGGTAAAAAAATATAGTTGCGTGAACAACACGAACAAACAAAAATCCTTTGCTTTTGAAATATGAAAATGAAAAACAAGCGATACACCAAAATCTTCTCCACTAATCAATAAATAACTATCATTTGCTTGGTAAGTTGTATAAATAAAGCTGTTCTAACAGCTCTACACCAAAATCTTCTCCACTAATCGAACAGAACCAAGACACTACATGCTACAATTCTCCTCTACAATCTTTGTGCAAAATACAAATCTCATACATCAACCAGGTCAGGTCAACATATGATAGATATTCTTTCGGTACTCAAAGCTCGGACTTGCTTGACTTTGGAGACTTTGAAGGAGCTTTTTTAATTCCCTTCCACCATTTCTTGATCTTTTGTGAAGCTTTATTTATGTGCTGTTTGACTTGCTTGCTCTTCTTAGCTGCTACTCGAAGGATTTTCTCTTTCAAGCCCTTTGGTGCTCCCTTGTTTTTCATAATCTTTCCCTAAAACATGATTTGCATTTGTAAGAAAGTCCAACACAATGTCCAGTGTTTTCTGACAGTAAGTGCTAGATTCTGGATTTTTTATTCGCAAGAATCAATTGGTTTCTCAAGCTTTATGGTAATCTACAATACATATTTTTCATATTCTCCAAAAGGTGATACAAAAGGACAATCATGTAAAATGAATCAACAAAAATATAATGTTTTGTGACCATGTTATGAAATAACTAATAAAAGAGTTTCGGTTGCTTCCTTCCATGAGGGGTTGTCAACAAAAATATTCCATGAAAACAATACAAGTCATCTTTAAAAGGGTATGTATGCAAAAAGCAAACCTATGAATCAATTGACAACTTTGCTGACATGAAAGATGTTGGTGGAAAGTGGAAACAAAAAAAGAAGAATTTCACAACAATAATAAAAGTAGGTTACCAAGTTGTTAGGGAATTTATCTTCGTCATAATCATCATCATCTTCATTATCATCATCATCATCACCGAAATTATTATTCATTAAAGCTTCTTTTGAATACATTTTCATATTTGGTGCACCGGGCATATCCTGGATTAAAATCAAGCATTCTCAATTTCCAATAAATTCCTTAAGAACAATAATACGTTTCTTTATTTCATAACAAATGTTTGTTTTATTTCCTTTACCTTTTTTTTTTGAAAAGTGAACAGGATCCACTTGATTTCATTTCTTCTTGAAAACACTATTTATAGTAATTGCAATAATACTTTGCATTACTCAAAGATGCTAGTAACACCCAACATGTTTTGGATCAATTCAAATGCAACCTAGTATGACGGAATAGGTATGCTACAATAAAATGTTGGCAATTCTGCCCCATGCTGTCAGTTTCAACGACGTCAAATGGTGGATTTTATGGCAAAACATTGGATGCCAGTTGCAAATAGTAACAAATTTGGGTTTTACATATCAATAAGGCTTTTGCACAAAGTTAAAAATAAAATAAAATAAATAGCATCAAGTAAAAACCAATCTGTATTTTCAACTTTTTTTTTATTCTATTTTGTCAACTTACCTGCATTGACCTCATTATCTTTTCCATCTCAGCATCCTTTGATGGTTTTGGGACGAATGGTTCGCCAGGAATTCTATCCTGTAGTTGGTAGGGTTATATATCAGTTTGAAATTTGACAAAATAAATAAATAAATACATGCCAATAAATAAAAGTACAACAAAAACGCATTCACTACAACGAGGTACTCTGTGTGTGCACTCAAATGACATCAAGCTTCGTCTGGTTTTGATTTGTCATCAAATAAGATGGGAGGTTAAATCCCAATTTTCCCAGTCTAAACTCAGTTATGCCACAGTGGGGCTTGTTTGATGTACTAAAAAATGAAGGAAAATAGAGAGAACTAGTAAATTTTCCTGGATCAATGTTGTTTGATTTGTTGGAAGAGGAAAGGAACGAAAGAAAATAGTTCATTTTTGGCTCACATTGTTTTCTCCAAAATTTTCCCAGAAAACACAAGAAACATAGATCTTTGAAAAGCATTTCTCATATTTTTCTTGGATTCCTTTTCGAACCCATCAAATGGGCCCAGTGTCAACTTAACAAAATTCAATATTAAAACTGCGAACTGGTGCTGTACTAAAACATGAAGAAGATATACCTAGTTATTGAAACTGTTAGTATACGGTATGGGCAGTGAAGTAGTCATAGGAGGTGCATATTGTATGTGCAATAAGAATATACCTTTGAAACAGGAGGTGTCTTCACTGAACAAGCATCAGAGAGGTCATGGCAGAGATAATTCGCCAATTCATCAATGGATGGTCGCTTTTTGTAGAAAAATTCAGCAACATCTGTGTCGGCAAATCCAATTACCTAAACAATATTTTAATTGATTATTACCAATGGAATAATATTTGCAGGTTTGTAGCCATAGAGAAATCACACCAACCAGGGTTTTTTTATCCCCTACAATTGTTAACATATTTGAATTATTTTGGTCATAGCTGACAGTGGGTATGAAAATTCACTAGTAACATTTTTTTTGTCCACTAATAACATGCAACATGAAATAAATAACTAAATACACCAGTAGGCAATACAATAAGTGTTATTACCTCTTGGCATGCCCGTTCAATGGTTTTACACTTTGAATTGCAATGCCCTTCTACACCTTGTTCAACCAACTGAAATAAAAAGAAGTCATATAATGCGAACCAGGAACGACTGAATAAGAGATTAGTTAAAAAGTCAATTTATATTAAACGAACATAATTTAACCAATCCGTAAGGTAAGCTCACCTCCAATTTGGCCTCCTTTTCAACAATGTCGATTTGCAAAATCCAATCAGCCTCTTGCTTCTTTAGATTACAGACATTCTCAACGATTTCAATTATCTCAAGCTCTGACACCTGCGATCATAATTAATCAAAACAAAACAAAACGAAATTTAGTACAAAATTTAATTAAATGAAGGAAATAAAAAACCTCTGTATTGCAGAAATATAAGGGACCTTTTTGGGAGATATCCGAGCGTCTTTGTTGTGCACCTGTTGATGGATCTGGTGTGCGATCTTGTCGCACACCTGGCACTTTATGTAAGGTATATCCTCCTTCCTTGCTGATGTGGAGGGTGGTTTCTTGGAGGCAGCATAAGAGAAGAGGAGAAGCCATGAGATGACAAACAGTGTCAAAGAGACAGTTTCTCTCGCCATGAATTGAGGATTGATTGCTGTGTTTCTTTCTTTCTTCTCTCTCCCTAACTACTAGTGCTTAAGAGTGGTGTGAGGATTAATTAAGAATCAATTAATCAATCAGATAAGGAGATGGAATCAATTAATCTTTTTTTTTCTAAATTTTCAACAATTTAAATTAAAATATAAAAAAATTAACATGATTAATTTACGTTACAACACGTTACGTCACGTGTGATCACGTCACGTATGGTCACGACGTGACTACACATGACGTGACCATTCGTGTGACGTGATCATCTACCATAATTTTGGTCACGTCACGTCACGTGAAAAAAAAAGTTGATTACGTCACGTCACGTCACGGCGTGTCACGTATTTCCTTCTCTGCATGGGACCCTAATTTAAGTCTTTTTAATTGGAAAACTAAGAGCACCACAGGCCTTATAACTCGCCAGATATGAGAAATCTCAGCCAAGGCGCAAGCCTTTTGAAATCGAAAAAATAGTCCACTGGGCCTAATGTTTACATAGTAAAATCTAATGTTCATGCAATGGTTGGTTGCAAGGGAGCTAAAAAACAAATCCACTGTAATAATTTGGTGGGGATTGGTTCATATTCACAACACTCTCAAATCATGTCCCAAAAAATTAAATCCATGTTATTTTTCTTAAAGAACTAATGTATTGATTTTCATAATTTAAATATCGTGTTAAATATGAACTGTTGTAAATTTTATGTCACTTTATGAACAAAGAAAATTCCATAAAGTTCATAATATTTTATGTATATGATATGTATCAAGTGTATATTGTATTTTACTTGTCAGATTTAAACAAAAATATGAGTTATTTTTAACAATTGTCTAGGTTTTAAAAATTAATTGATTATCGATGGATTCCCACCTTGTCAAAGTATGGAGGAGAAATTAATTAGATTATTGAATCAATTATATGAATTATATTTTATAATAACAACACCTTGTTGTGGAAAAAAAAATGAAAATTCTAATTAAAAGGCAAGGGAGTTGATGTTGCTATCATGGTTCGTAAACTCGGCCGATTCCGAGTCAACTCGGAATCGGGCCGGTCCGAGCCGAGTTATGCCCGAGTTCCTCGCCTGTGCGAGTTTTGAAGTGAAACTCGGATGAACAGTGTCTGACTCGGCCGAGTTTCCGAGTTTCTGGCCGAGTCAGCCGAGTTTCTGGCCGAGTCCGGCCGAGTCAACCCGAGTCCGGCTGAGCGAAAGCAAAAGACAGGCAACCCAAATCAGAGAAAGAAAGAGAGATACCGGGACAGAGCCGATCACAGAGGAGATGGGTCGTCACCGCGCACAGAGGAGATGCGACAGGAGCAGACCCCGATCTGGTCTCCAGGAGCAACGAAAGAGGAGATGCGCACAGTGGAGAATCTCTTGGCTTCCTTCTCCAGGAGCAACGAAAGAGGAGCGCCAATAGAGCGCCGATCTGGTCTCCACTCTCCAGGAGCAACGAAAGAGAACGAAAATAGAAGGGGGCGAAATGGAGATAGAAGGGGCGAAATGGAGAGGAAGGGGAATGGAAAATAGAAGGGGTAAAAATGGAGAGGGAGGGGACTGGAAAATAGAAGGGGGCGAAATGGAGAGGGAGGGGACAGAAAATAGAAGGGTGGGGCTTTCTCAAGATTCGTGCAGAGAGAAAATAACATTTAAATTTTTGCGCAGAGAGAAAATGAACGGTTGAGATTTGCGCTAGATTTAAATTGTCTTAACATAATTTTATATAATTAGTGAATTAGTGAATTAGTGAATAATTTTATATAATTAGTGAATTAGTGAATAATTTTATATAATTAGTGAATTAGTGAATTATTTAAGTGCAATATTTTGTCTTAACATAATTTTATTATAAATTATTTTTTTACCAATTATTTCCTACGTTTTCGGCCTTTTGGCTACAAAACAGGCTTTCAGCAAAAAAAAACCGAGTTTCCGAGTCAACTCGTCCGATTCCGACCGAGTCATCCGATTCCGACCGAGTCATCCGATTCCGATTCCACGGTTAAGAACCCGATTCCGATTCCGATTCCGATTCCGAGTTTCAGAACCATAGTTGCTATTAGAACTTTTATTCTAATTTATATAAAAAAAAAATGTGTATCACGCAAGCTTATTGATATATCTCTCATGTTACTACCTCTCATATACATTTCATGAGAGATATGGCTTATGTAGCTTGCTGGCTTATCTTGCTTTTTAACAAACAGACATATTTTTAGCATCTGCTTGCAAATTAAATTTCTAAATTTATGTTGACGTACACTTTCAAAATTCAACTTCACTCTTACCGATGTAGTGCAATTGCTAATTTTGAAATTAAGATTTTCACATATGCATGCACAATCACAAATTAAATAATCAATTCCATTTGGCTGTTATTATCCTGCGCTTTTCTTTCTTTTCTTTGCTTGGTAAAAGCAATTGCATGAATGAATGCATGAGTTGTGAAACTAAATTAAAGTATTAATTTAATTATCTTTATATATGACAGTTGTAATATATAGTTTGACTCTTAATTAATTTATTTGGAGGGAGATGTTGAACTTGAAACTATATATTAATTTGTATAAACTATTATTGTTGGTGAAAGTTGTGTTGCTATTTAAATAAGCTGCATGCTCCATGAGCTAGCTAACTGCTTAATTTCCAGGACATCACATACTTTCCTTTGATTGATGCAGTTGCTGTTGAAAACTAACTTATTCGTTTAAGGCGTTTTTTTTTTTAAGAGTTTTTTGAACAATTGTTTTGCAATTAGAGACAATTTAGACAGCAAATTAAGGTCCTATTATTATAATAAACTATAAAAGGAGACAATTTGGAACAAAGCAAGAGTCAAGAGTCAAGAGTCAAGATCTCTCCTCCCCTAAATCCTAATTGCTACATACTAGTGGGTAGCTTAGTTGGGGTGTCTATTTTGGAGGTCTTTTTTGATAGCTTAGTCTAGAGTATGAATTTTGCCTCCGGGCGTTGATAGCTTAGTCCCTACTTGCTCCTTGTAATTCTAAACTATTCAGCATTTCTAATATTTTTTTCCGATTACACCCAAGTTTGTCAACTTGTCATGATATTTTTTTTTTTTTTTCCCGAAATTAATTTGAAATTTGAATTTTAAAAATTTTCCCTCCCCGGCCCGGGGCCCCCCCCTCCCTCCCCGGGCCGGCCTCCACGCGGCAAAACCAATCTGCCCCCACTCCGCACTCCCAGGCCCCCGGGCCCGGCCACAGATTTTTTTTTTTTTTTTTTAAATTTAAATTTTAATCCCTCCAATTCTTCAAACAAACATCTATAAATATACACCCATTCCTCTTAATATTTTCATCTCTCATTCTCTCAATCTCAATCTCAATCTCATTATTTTTATTATTCTCCAATTTTAATTTTATTGTTTAAAAAAAATATAGTTGTTTAACAAATACGCAAACGGAATTACGAAGGTATTCTCGAAGATTTTCACGCGAAATTAAAAAGGTAACATTAATTTTTGTTAGATTAAATTTTGTTAGATTGAAATATTGAATGATAGATTTATTTTTGTAGAGAAATTTAGAATTTAAATTAAATGTTAGATTTATTGAATGTTAAGTAATTAGATTTGTTAAATTTGTTAAGTAGTTAGATTTGTAGTTAGATTTATTAAATTTGTAGTTAGATTTATTTTTTGGAAATGTGAAGTAATTAGATTAATTTTAGAATATGTTATAATTAATTTTGAAATTCGGATTTATTGTTAATAGGTTAAAAAAAATAAGTTAGATTTATTTTTTGGAAATGTGAAGTAATTAGATTTGTTTTAGAATATGTTATAATTAATTTTGAAATTCGGATTTATTTTTAATATGTTAAAAAAAATAGGTTAGATTTATTTTTTGGAAATGTGAAGTAATTAGATTAATTTTAGAATATGTTATAATTAATTTTGAAATTCGGATTTATTTTTAATAGGTTAAAAAAAACGTTAGATTTATTTTTTGGAAATGTGAAGTAATTAGATTTGTTTTAGAATATGTTATAATTAATTTTGAAATTCGGATTTATTTTTAATAGGTTAAAAAAAATAAGTTAGATTTATTTTTTGGAAATGTGAAGTAATTAGATTTGTGTTAGAATATGTTATAATTAATTTTGAAATTCGGATTTATTTTTAATAGGTTAGATTTATTTTTTGGAAATGTGAAGTAATTAGATTTGTTTTAGAATATGTTATAATTAATTTTGAAATTCGGATTTATTTTTAATAGGTTAAAAAAAATAGGTTAGATTTATTTTTTGGAAATGTGAAGTAATTAGATTAATTTTAGAATATGTTATAATTAATTTTGAAATTCGGATTTATTTTTAATAGGTTAAAAAAAATAAGTTAGATTTATTTTTTGGAAATGTGAAGTAATTAGATTAATTTTAGAATATGTTATAATTAATTTTGAAATTCGGATTTATTTTTAATAGGTTAAAAAAAATAAGTTAGATTTATTTTTTGGAAATGTGAAGTAATTAGATTTGTTTTAGAATATGTTATAATTAATTTTGAAATTCGGATTTATTTTTAATAGGTTAAAAAAAATAAGTTAGATTTATTTTTTGGAAATGTGAAGTAATTAGATTTGTTTTAGAATATGTTATAATTAATTTTGAAATTCGGATTTATTTTTAATAGGTTAAAAAAAATAGGTTAGATTTATTTTTTGGAAATGTGAAGTAATTAGATTAATTTTAGAATATGTTATAATTAATTTTGAAATTCGGATTTATTTTTAATAGGTTAAAAAAAATAAGTTAGATTTATTTTTTGGAAATGTGAAGTAATTAGATTTGTTTTAGAATATGTTATAATTAATTTTGAAATTCGGATTTATTTTTAATAGGTTAAAAAAAATAAGTTAGATTTATTTTTTGGAAATGTGAAGTAATTAGATTTGTTTTAGAATATGTTATAATTAATTTTGAAATTCGGATTTATTTTTAATAGGTTAAAAAAAATAAGTTAGATTTATTTTTTGGAAATGTGAAGTAATTAGATTTGTTTTAGAATATGTTATAATTAATTTTGAAATTCGGATTTATTTTTAATAGGTTAAAAAAAATAAGTTAGATTTATTTTTTGGAAATGTGAAGTAATTAGATTAATTTTAGAATATGTTATAATTAATTTTGAAATTCGGATTTATTTTTAATAGGTTAAAAAAAATAAGTTAGATTTATTTTTTGGAAATGTGAAGTAATTAGATTTGTTTTAGAATATGTTATAATTAATTTTGAAATTCGGATTTATTTTTAATAGGTTAAAAAAATGACAACCCCTCATTGTGAATCGGTGGAAGAACAAATCGAAAGATATTCGACCGAGCTTTTTGGCCCTACGGTCCCTGTCTGCCCCGATATGCCACATAATTATCCACAAAATTATGAACCCAATTATGAACCCAATTATCAACCAAGTTCCTCCCAAATGCCACCATCTAATTATCCACTTAATTATCCACAAAATTATCAAAGAAGGGATCAAATGCTAGATTTAAATTGCCAACAACCCCATCAAATGACCACACCGTATTATACTTCAAATGATCCAAACATATTTATTCCACAACAAGTACATCAACCGATACCACCGTATGCACATGGAGGCACTTCTTCTGTAGCATCGAGTCAATTCACGGACACTGCCCCTATAAGAGGTACTTCTTCGACAAGTCTCCATGAAATTCAAGAAGAAGATGTCCATCCCTCGACAGAAGAAGTGCCCCCGCAAGAACCAGCAGGAAAGAAGGCGAAAAGATGGCCCGAATACAATAAATCGTGGTTGAAATACTATGATTGGACAAGAGATGAGGAGGGCACTATGCAATATCTACAATGTAAGGTAAAAAAATGTAACAAGAGTTATGTGTATAAAAAAAAGGACGGTATGAATAGCTTTAAGAGACATGCCGAAATGCACGAAAAAAAAGGTGAACAACCAAGTGAAAATGTTGGATCGAGACAAATCCAAACCCTATTAAACGCGGATGGTACCAGAACCAACCCAAAATTCGATGAATCAAAAATGCTTAGTGAATTGGCTCGGTACATTACCCGAAAAGAACAACCAATATGTATGGGTAGTTGCCCGAGTTTTTCCCTATTGGTCATTCGGGGGTGTGCTCAACCAATGTACAAGAGGATTCATCATAAAAAAATGACTAGTGAAATAAAAAACCAGTTTACCAGCAGAAAAGATGATATGAAAGCTACATTTGCATACCAAAACAATAATGTCTCAATTATCTCCGATATATGGACTGCTGGTAAACATGGACTCGGGTACTCTTGTATTACCGGGCATTGGATAGATGATAATTGGGTATTACAAAAGAGGATATTAAGTTTTCGAGTGTTGGAATCCCCGCACACTGCAAATGTCATTTTTAAATCAATTATTGAGGTTTTAGAAGAGTATAACCTTAAGAGGAATATGGATAATAAGATTTTTTCTATCTCATTCGATAATGCTAGCAACAACATAGCTTCCATTGAGATTTTTAAACGGTCACTAAACCCGATTATGGATGGTGAAATGTTTCACCAAAAGTGTGCTTGCCACATACTTAACCTCGTCGTGAAGGCGGGTCTTAAAACAGAAGCCGTAAAGCTATTGATAATTAAATTTAAAGATGCTCTCAACCACATTGTTTCAAACCAAGAAAGAAAACAACGGTTTGCGAGATTATGTGTCCACTATAATATGAGCAAGTTGAAAGTACCTTGGGATATAGATACCCGTTGGAACTCTACCTATAGGATGTTACACCGATGTCTTCCTTACAAAGCTGTCATAGGGGAGGCTTTGAGAGGCTCAATCCCCGAGGGATTGGCATTGGAACTCAAAAAGGAAGAATGGGAGCAACTAGAAAGGCTTAAAGAGTTCCTAAAAACTTTCTTTACAGCAACCGTTCAACTATCCTGCTCGTACTCACCAACGTCGTTTAAGTTGCTCGAACATCTCTATTACATCTCCAAGGTATATAATGATTTGGAACGAGCTGAAATGAATGATAAATCTCTCACACCGATCGTAGATGCCATGAAACAAAAATTCCTAAAATATTGGGAAGATGTACCCCTCCTGGCCGTTATCGCAAACTGCCTCAACCCGGCATACAAGAAGTATTACACGATCAAATTTATTGAAAGGTACAAAGAATATCTACATTTAGACAGCACCGGGGTGGAGGCATACGTGGATTTGAAGTTCGATGAGATGTTTCACATATACAGCTTAAGAATGAGTGGCAATGAGAACCCGTCTTCTTCCTATGCGGGCCCGAGGTATAAATAAAAATATACATGTATTTTTAATATTTATTATTTATAATATCTACATTATTTGTCCGCTAATTTTTATTTTTATTTTTAAATAGTTCCACTTCTAGGAGCACTAGCAGTGGTGGATTGTTAGCAGATTTTCAGTCGGAGAGCCAACCGCACACATCCACAAACGAGATATTGAGCTATATGGCGATGCTCAATGAACCTGAAAATGTTGACGTCGTTGGGTGGTGGAGGAGGCATGCAAGGATCTATCCAATCCTGACGATGATGGCCCGTGATGTATTTGCTGTGCCGGTGTCAACCGTCCCTTCCGAAAGTTATTTTAGTTCGGCGAACAGGATCCTCTCCGATAAACGCAGTAAGTTGGGTCCACATGTCTTTGAGAGACTTGTGTGCTTAAAAGACTGGATTGATGCTGAAGAGCGCACACAACATCTGCCTCAACAACAATCATCACCCGAAGCCATGTCTGAAGAGAGCTGTACTGGCGAGGCTAATTCGGATTCAGATGGTGCGGAAGAGAGCGAACAATGATATAGGAATGCGAACTTCTAGATAAATAGTGTCGGTATATATTTCTAACATCTTTAATCTTTATGGTTATTTTTTAAATTATAAAATTAGAAATATTTCAATTAGTTTTTTAAATTATTCATTTTAACGAAAAATTACTAACAAAAAAAAAAGTTAGAACTCTGCCTATGTTGTTTTACATAGCCGGTCCCAAGCCCGGAATAAAAGAGGAGGGTAACTTTTATTTTTTAATCTATTGTTTTAAAATAAGAGCTTAATTATTTTTAAAGTAATTGATTTAAGAAATTTTTAGTTTATATTTTATTTTAATAAAAATTATCGAGTTACAAGTTTACAACCATGTCAAATGAATTTAAATTTGTATGAATTTGGATTTATAATTTATTGGTATGAATTGGATTTATAATTACTTACAATTTGAATTTATAAAAGAAAAAAGAAAAAAAACAAAAAAAAAAAAAAAAAAAAAAAAAAAAAAAACACAGTAAAAAAAAAATAATAAAAAAAAATAACGCCCGCCCGTCCCGCCCCCCGCCGCCCGGCCCGTCCCGCCCCGGGCCCGTGACGGGCACGGGCATTACACGGGCAGGCGATTTTTTTTTTTTTGCCCGTGATGCCCGGCCCGTGGTGCCCGTGTGCCCGTGACGCCCGTGCCCGTGCCCGCCCGTGCCCGTGCCCGTGCCGCCCGTGACCCGCCCCGTCCCGCCCGCCCGTTTGTAATTCACTAGCTTAGTCCCTACTTGCTCCTTGTAATTATAAACTATTCAGCATTTCTAATATTTATTCCGATTACACCCAAGTTTGTCAACTTGTCATGATATCTAATGTTGCCGCAAATTGGATCACTTCATACTTTTTCAATAATCAATCTTCAATTATATTAGTCCAGAAAATTAATACCTTTGACAATTTAATTTTGTAATTTGTGCATAATTTGGATTTAAAATGTCATGTTGATGTAATTGGGCGGAAATGAAAGTTAAAAAAAGGTTAGGAGGGAGGGATTAATTAAAATTAAGAAAATGCATGTTTCTAAAGTAGAGCATTTTGCTTGCATTGTAACACCAAGTCCAAGCATATAAGAAAAATACTTAAAAAGTCATCTATACACTATACTATCCAGTTTGAACATGTAAAACAGAGCTTCTAATTTTTGCTCTGTATTTTCCCTCACTGGAGACTGGACTGCGCATCTCCATCTCCCGTTATAGTGTCTCTTTCTTTCTTTCTTTTTTAAAGGATAATAAATCTACAGCCGCACACATTGCCTTCAGACATACAATTCAAATTATAAGCTTTAATCTATTTTATTTTTTTAATTAATATTATTGAAGAGTCAAAATTTCATTAATTTATTAAACATGGAGTACAACTAGGGTGTTTCTAAGTTCATCGTACTTCTTTGGAAACTCAACTATAAAATTTATCAAATTGACTTCCAATAATAAATCCAGATTTAATTTTGTGCATAACCCTGTAAAACTAGATTTAATCCAGATTTAGAAACTAAATCAACCCAGCTTTCTTTTTTCTAAAAGAGACATCTAAATTACTGATAATCTCACATACAATTCTTGGATAAATAAAGTAAAGGAGGATTATTTGCAGTATTCTTTAAAGATACTAAAACTACAGGCTGGAGATATGAGATATTCTTAGCTTGGTTACGGATATTACAAAATTAAAGAAATATAAAATAGAGAGAAACAGTTTGCACGCAACAAAAGAGAGAAAAGGAAGGAAGCAAACCTGGAGCCCAGCCCGTGAGGAGCGAGAGACGGGTTGCTTCTTCTTATCCTTGTCTTTGTTTGCCGCTGTCGTCTTGGCTGCGAGAAGACCTTTACCTCCTTTTCCCGCCATTTTCCTTCTTGGTTTCTACTAAATTTCCGATCTATTCGCCTCTGTCGCGTTTAAACCTAGATCTGAAATGACAAGAGAGAGAATTGAACGCGGGTGTCACGATTTAATTGATGAAAAGAGAAGATAAGAAGGAGCACGGGCCAAGAAATGAGGCTTTTGTGGGCTGAGTATGGGCTGCGCTTCATAAAAGAAGCTGCTGGAAGTTATTTACATTACCTATTACTTAACTGTAGTTATTTGACTAAAGCTTTTGTTAGAAGGTTCCAGACGTGGTAGATATATATATATCAAATAGCTGTAACTTTGGACTCAAGGAGAAAAATATCAATAGTATTTTCTTTTCTTCTTCCATGTTCTTACTTTTTTTTCTTCTTTCCTTCTCAATTCGTTCTAGTTTGCTTAAATTGCCAAAAAGTTACAAAAAGTACTCAAGAAATCCATATTGGGTTGTGACAAGTTGGTATCAAAGCTCGATTCATGGCTGAAGGGATGAATACTCGATCTAAACAAATGGAGGAGCAGATGAAGCAGATGAAAGAAACAGTAGATAAGTTGCAAACTGATTTTGTTGAGAAGCTGCACATGCATAGAGAGGAGATGCAAAATGATCTAAACCAACAGCAGCTATTGATACAAGCTCAAATGAATCAACAACAAAGTAAGATAGATCAACAAGTTGGAGAAAACAAAGCTCAGTTTGATCAGATTTCAATCATGTTGAGTCAAATGATGGGAAAAATGAATGGAGAAAAGATCAATACACATAACATGGTACATAACAGAGCTACAAGCCCTAACATCTCTATTCCTTTTACTTCTAATTTCCAAACCGCACAAGCTGGAACAGCTAGTAGCACACCACAAATCCTAACTAGTGTCTCATCCTCCTCACATATTCAAATTCCAACTCCAAACACCCTTACAACTATACCAGAAGTAACCATACCCGTTACTACAATAGCTATACCCATTAACCCGGTACAAGCACAAAGAGATAACACTTTACCAGAAATACCCCTTATAAACCCTTATTTTTATCCGAATCAATCACAATACCATTTTACACCTCACCCAACCTTTCCTCATATGCAAATTCCAGTTTTACCCCCGCCAGAACCAAACATCCAAACTATCCCTTTTAACTTGCAAAACAACCCCCATCCAATACCAAATTTTCAAAATGGCTTTCATAACAATCAGAATTTCAGACCTTCACCAAACATTCCCATACCAAAGATTGATTTTCCTCTGTTTACCAGCTCTAATCCAAGAGGATGGCTTAATAGATGTGAGAGGTTCTTTCAAGTGAATCCCATGGCTGAAAATTTGAAGGTGCTAGTAGCCTCCTTACACATGCAAGGGAAATCTGATACTTGGGCTCAAGGGGCAGTAAGACCTGAAATGCAATGGGAAGAATTTGTTAGAAAAGTTATTGACAGGTTTCAGAGCAAGTCAACCTTGGGGGTAGTTGGTGAGTTTAACAAGCTAAGGCAATGGTCTGATGTGGAGAGTTATAGGTGCAAATTTGAGGAACTAAAGCTGCTAATGCTACGGCACAATCCTATTCTTGATGAGGCTTACTTTGTCAGTGGGTTAAGGGAGGATCTGAGGTTGGCCGTAATGAGCAACAGGCCTAGAACTTTAGAGGAGGCATATGAGATTTCTCTTTACCAAGAGTTAATTCAAGAAAACAGGAAGTTCAAGATGCAACCTAAACCTAACCCCAATTTCCACAAACCAGTACATACACCAAAATCAAACAACACTCATGTGCAAAATCAGCAACAAGGAAAATTAGAAAACAAGTGCTACAAATGCCATAACCCATGGGTTCCTGGACATAGGTGTAGAGAGAAGGCAGTACATACCATTACAGGAGAAGAAGAGGTTGATCAATTAGAAGCTTGGCCAGTTGACACAGATGATGAGGTAGAAGTTGAGATGAAAAACTTATCAGTTCAATCTCCTGAAAATGATAACAAGCAAGAGGATGTGAGGATTTCATTACATGCGATTGGAGAAGCTAGAAGTTTGGATCTGATTCGAATTCAAGGGAAGGTAAATGGAGTACCAGTTATTGCTTTGGTGGATTCTGGTAGTACACATAGTTTTGTGGACCCAAAAGTAGTTGAAAAGGCTGGATTCAAAGCTAGTGAAACGAAACCCATGGAAATCACAGTTGCTAATGGTAGTAAGATGTTCTGTGATAAAAAGTGTGATGGGTTCACTTGGGTGATGCAAGGGCAAGAATTTCAATATGACCTCAAAATCATGGAAATTGGCACATATGAAATGTTACTTGGAGGGGATTGGATGAGGAAGGTGGGACCCGTATTATTAGATATGGGGTCATTGACATTAACCTTGGTCATGGGTGGAAAGAAGGTGGTATTTCAAGGGTTAAAGGACAAAGAAAAGGTACATGTAGTGAACAACAATGAAGTTGTGGAGCTTTTACCCAATGAACAGTGCATGTTGATTCAAGCTTTTCCTTGTGAGGTAGAGGAGAAGGCAGTGATGTTGCCGGCACCCTTGACAGCCCTTGTTGAGAGTTATCCGGAAATCTTTCAAGAACCCAAATAATTGCCTCCAAAGCAATCTCATGACCATGCAATTCCCTCTCAAGGACAGGGCAGAACCTGTTAATTTGAGACCGTATAGATATTCATATGAACAAAAAAGAGAAGTTGAGAAAATAGTGGATGAGTTATTGATAGCCTCAGTCATAAGACCTAGTTCTAGCCCTTTTGCTAGCCCAGCTCTATTAGTGAGAAAGAAGGATGGGTCTTAGAGATTGTGCATTGATTATAGAAAGTTGAACAACCTCACTATAAAAAATAAGTATCCTATTCCCTTGGTCGATGAGCTGTTGGAAGAGTTGAATGGTGCTCAAATTTTCTCTAAAATTGACTTAAGGGCCGGTTATCATCAGATTAGGGCAAAGGAGGAGGATATTCCAAAAACAGCTTTTCGTGTGCACCATGGTCACTTTGAATTCAAGGTTATGACATTTGGCCTCACTAATGCTCCTGTCTCATTTCAAAATTTGATGAATGATGTATTTAAGGCTGAATTGAGAAAGTTTGTATTGGTGTTTTTTTATTATATATTAGTGTATAGCAAGAGCTTGCGTGATCACTTGGAACACTTAGAACAAGTGTTTAAAAAACTGAGGCAACACGAACTGTATGCTAAGAGATCCAAATGTGCATTTGGGTTAGCAATAATCGAGTACTTAGGGTCACATTATAACGAAAGAAGGTGTTGCAACTGATCCTAGCAAGGTGGAAGTTATGCTTAATTGGCCGATTCCTAAAAACCAGGAGTTAAGAGGTTTTCTTGGTTTAACAGGTTACTACTGATGATTTATACAAAATTATGGAGCAAATAGCAAACCGTTGACTGAACTCTTAGGTAAAAGAGGGTTCCAGTGGATTGAACAAGCACAAATTGCATTTGAGAAGCTGAAGAGAGCTATGATCTCTGCTTCAGTTTTGGCATTGCCGAATTTCTCTCTACCTTTCACGATTGAGGCAGATGCTTGTGAGTATGGAGTAGGTGCAGTTATGTCTCAAGGAGGTCGACCTATATCATACCTCAGCAAGGCTTTGGGATCGAAAAACCTAGGGAAATCAACATACGAAAAAGAATTATTGGCAATCTTGATGGCAATAGACAAATGGAAACACTATTTACAAGGGCATCCATTTGTAATAAAAACTGATCATCAAAGTCTTAAATATTTGCTTGAACAAAGGCTGAACCACCAATTGCAACACAAGGCTCTAACTAAATTTTTGGGATTGGAATATAGCATTCAATACAAGAAGGGTAAGCATAATGTGGTGGCTGATGCATTATCCAGGAGAGAAGGAAAATTAGGGGAATTAAAAACCCAAGTTTATGCAATCAACATCACTCAATTACAACTTGTTTGGGAGGAAGAGGTAAGAAAGAGCTATGTGGGAGATGGCTAGTAAACTGATGCAGGGAGATCAAAACAGTGAAGAAGTTGATGAGGTTTGGCAAGTACAAAATGGCTTAATCAAAAAGAAGAGGAAGTTATATATGGGAAAAGGTGCAGAAGTGAGAAGGAAAATCATGGAGGAGCTACATAACTCAGCAATAGGGGGTCACTCAGGCATGCATGCAACCTACCAAAGAGTAAAACGAGTCTTCTATTGGTCAGGTATGAAGCGAGAGATTTGTGGATTTGTGAAAGAGTGTGACAACTGTCAAAAAAATAAAGGAGAAAATGTGGCAAAATCCGGACTGTTACAACCCTTACCGATACCTAACAAACTGTGGTCATGTATTGCAATGGATTTTGTGGAAGGATTGCCAAAATCTGAGGGCAAAAGTGTGATTTTGGTAGTAGTGGATAGACTATCAAAATATGCACATTTTATAGGGATGTTGCATCCTTATAATGCTCAAATAGTAGCTAGATTGTTTGTAGACAATGTGTTAAAGCTACATGGAGTGCCGCAATCAATTGTGTCGGATAGAGACAAAATTTTTACTAGTCAGTTTTGGAAAGAACTTTTTAAACACATGGGCACAACATTGAACTACTCCACAGCTTATCATCTTCAAACTGATGGACAATGTGAAAGAATCAATCAATGTTTGGAGACTTATTTGAGATGCATAGCAAATGAACAGCCAACAAAATGGCATCACTGGCTATCTATGGCTGAGTTATGGTATAACACTAGCTTTCATTCCGCCCTTAAGTGTACCCCTTTTGAAGCGTTGTATGGTTACTTACCTCCTCACATTGAATTGGGGTCTCCTCCAGTTAGTTCACTTGAGCCAATTGATGTGTATTTGAAAGAGAGAGCCAATATGTTGCAAAGGTTAAAAGACCAGTTAACAAAGGCACAAGCTCGAATAAAGTTCTTTGCAGATAAAGGCAGAAGTGAAAGGAAGCTAGAGGTCGGTGACTGGGTTTACCTGAAATTGCAGCCGTATAGGCAAACTTCAGTTGCTATACGGAAATGTTTGAAGCTGAGCTCGAAATATTGTGGTCCCTTCTTGATTTTGGAGAAGATCGGTGAAGCTGCATACAAGTTGCAATTGCCCGAGGGGAGCCAAATACATCCTGTCTTTCACGTTTCTCAGCTGAAGAAGAGGTCGGGCATGCAATTGGCGAGCCCAGAGTTGCCCTTGGTGGGTCCTAACGGGGAGTTCAAGGCAGAACCAGTGTCGGTGCTAGATCGCAGAATTGTCAACCGGCATGGAACCCCTGTGGCTCAACTTCTAATTAGGTGGTCCAACTTGCTTGATGAAGAATCAACTTAGGAAGATTATCTATTTATAAAGAAAAAGTTTCCAGCTTTTGAATTTGGAGTAACTCCTCAAGGTCGAGGAGGAATTGAAGGGGCCGGAATTTTTATTAATCGAAATAAAATTAAATAAATATCGAAAAGGAAGATAGAATTCGAGTTTTTTCCAAATAAGGGACGGAGAGAAGAGCAACGTCCTCTTGATGATATACTCCCCCTCTTAATCCAGCCCTCAATAATCCGGAAAAAAAAAATAAGAGACGGGTTTGATTCCAACGTCCTTGAGGGACGGTTTGGACATCCACGTCCGTGGGCTAAACCAGAAAAAAAATAAGGGACTGATTAGCGAAAAAAAAATAAAAAAAAATAAAGGACGGGTTTGATTCCAACGTCCTTGAGGGACGGTTTGGAGCTCCACGTCCGTGAGAAACAAATACGCGGGGCATGTTTTGTTGTCATGTGTACATAATTTTATAGGAATAATAAGAGTTTTGAATAATCAGAAATTCTAGATTAAAGCAAACGTGCATGCATGAATTTTCTTATTGCCCTTGCTCTGGACTTCTTTCTAAAATAGAGGCCGCGTTGGAAGAAGAATTGGCTATATGAAAAATTCATCCTAAACTCTCAACCTATGATTAGGAATTTACCTTTGGCTTGGCTTTATTAGTGCTTCTGGGTGATCTTATTGCACTAGGTTTGTTTATAAAAGCAGGTGTACCACTATCTCCTTTTCTGTGCAAAAGTTCAAACCAGGAAAATTCACGCTGAGCGAATTGTATGTATAAATTGATAGGTTCGGCCCGGAACCAACTAAAATCTCTCGCTATCTATCTGAAACTTTGTTAATTTTTATTTTCCTTCAAAGCATCCAGAGGAGATCCAAGACGTATTCTTCAGTAAAAAA